>JAMXBD010000055.1:1200000-1800000 GCA_024138025.1 Combretum micranthum
TGCGTATTGACATGTAGTTTATATCTTAAGGACTCAAAAAAATTCGTAATACATGAGGTTTTTTTTTTTTCTTTCTCCTTTCCTTTTCTTCCCTCTTTCCTCTCTTTATTACATGTATGGTGATTTGGAAGAAAAAGCCATTACATAGTGAATAATGATAAAGTTCTAGAGTAAATTACACTAGAAGTTTCAACGTTTGGAGATAATTTCATTTAATGTCCTAACATTTAGAAAAGTTTAAAAGAGATATCAACATTTAAAAAAGTGTCTTATGAGTTTTAATTAAATATTTCTCTTATTAATATGTGTTAATGGAGACCTTAGAAGATGGATTTTTTGTGTTTTAATTAAATATTTTTCTATTGACATGTTAATGAAAACATCAATTGACCCACTTCCAAACTTTGGGACCTCTTTTTTAACCATTAAAAAATATTGAGATCTCAATTGACTTACTTTTTAAACGTTGGAATCTTTTTTGTACTATTCGAAACTTTGATATTCAAATGAACTAACCCTAAACGTTGTTGGAACCTACAAGTGTAATTTACCTAAAGTTATATGAAGTTTGAGGCATTTTCTATAAGGTGGCACATTTAAGTGATTTTCATTCATGAACTTTCCTATAAATTGTTAGACCGAGAAAGAGAACTCAACCTATTTTGGCTCCGAGATTACTACGTAAGAGTATTTTTATACAACCAGTAATAGATCATGTGTTCTTTAGTGAATACATCATATCAAATAGATTGTAATAACCATTCAATTATTAAAGTTATTAAGTATTTTTTGTGCTTGGTACGATGGTAGCTATTCAGACTAGGCAAATCATGGATGGGATGTTTGTCACTGTTGAGGAACCACAATTTGAGATGAAATGACCGGTGATTTTAGAAAGTGAATTGCAAATTATGAGAAGATGGGTTATTGATATGACTAACTACCATGAGCTAGTGTTTCTAAGAGAAATTATGAATGGGTCACACTACTTCAATGGGACACGACCATGAATAATTACCATGACTGGTTTCTTAGAGGAAAACTAGAGATTGATTCCGATATGAGATGAATAACTCCAATCAATGATAGGATTAGATAACCCTCACATTTAAATGTTTGGTGTTAGCATTGGAATATATTTCTTGTTGGTGATGGGATCAGATGACTCTCATTTTATTTATATTTAGTGTCAATGTTAAACTAGATCTCCTAGCATTTATATTACGATATGGGATATAAAGTTATCTAAACCTTAGGACACTAAGGTGAATGTGCTTGTTCACACATTTAAATAAATAATTAAATGAAGTTTGATTTTTGATTATTACTTGTGCATTAGTGTATGGTCTACACATATGCATAAGATATGTCATGATTTTGTGTTAATTATAAAACATCTCTATAATGGTTTTTGTCGCTTACCAATGTTTAGATTTGACACATCAGATGTTGATGATGTTTAGTATATCATGTCATGGTTTTGTGTTAATTGTAAAACATTTATATAATGGGTTTTGTTGTTTACCAATGTTTAGATTTGAGATATCATGTGTTGATGATCTTTTATAATATCGATTTCCACGACAATCTCGATTATGACTTGTATATTGCAAGAGTAAGATTGATGACAATGTTCTGATGATTATGAAGAGCGGACGATTTCATTTGGTTTGGAGGATTTATTTCATTTTTATATTTTTGAGGTTCTTGATGATAATGATTAGATTAGAATTTCCCTTTTTATATGAAAAGATATGCATAACTACACTTTGTGGACAAAATTCACTTGGATGAATATAGTATTAGAGATATATAACTAAATATGACTATAAATATTAGGTTTTGCTTACTTGTGTAATTAAACATGGTACGAGACTAGGCTGTGATACCATCTTTAAAATAAGGATAAGACTAACGAAATTTTTATTTATAATGGAACACTCAACCATAAAGTTACTCATAATTTCTTGCTCCATCCATTGGCACAAAACATTAGAGTATGCCAAAGCCAACATTATTACTTGTATTTATTGACATACATCCTATATGCAATAAATTATAGACATAACATGACCTATAATATAACACTATCATTTGTAGTATAGCATGTTGCTAACTAATACTAACTTTGAAAATCGCCCTTACGTTCTCATTATATCTCAATTTCTAAGCGGTAATTTACTTGAGGTTAGAAAAGCTAACTCCTCAATTCAAAGTAGAAGACAAAATAAAAGCAAAAGCATCATAATACGATACCATCACACATTTTTAAATTAAAACAACATTAATCAAGATCTTAATTACATTGGTTTTTCCAATGATATTAAGCACTTTATTATCTTTCAATCTCACACTACAATATAAAATGCAATGCATAAGATATGCAGATGTAGTCATTGCAGGGATATCTCCAATTAGCCATTGTGACTCTTTAAGTATTGATCAATATCTCTCATAATGCCTCAACCACTACCTTAGTGTTTATTTATCTCCGTCTTAATTGCTTAGCAAAATGTTGCTTTAAAATCTATGTATCTTTCATAAGTTGCATTTTTACCACAAAGGCATGCTTGTGCATATTCACCTCATTGGAGCAAAGGCGCACCCTATTAACTAGCATAAAGGCACAACCATGCATATTTACCTCAAAAGCATGTTATAGTATTTACACCAAGAATGCACCCTCATGTGTATTGACCATTATTTGAAGGCATGCTCATTTATTCTCATTGAATACCATTTATCATCATCATTCCATCATACTCTTAAATACATTTGTTACGCTTAGACATAGATCCTATTTACTTAAATGAATACCGATTCCACCATAATCTTAAATCAAGTTGTTCACGCTTAGACATAGGTCTATTATTTAAATGAATGCCAATGCAAGGGTTGATAATCTATCTTAGTATCAGTATGAAACGTGTATATGACAATATACTAATATAAACCCTGTAATATCTGAATCATATGATAAACATATAATTACACGTACTCACTAATAAATCATAACACAACCTTAGATGAACAAAATCTGCACTTGCTCCACACACTTACGGATACTAGTATGCTTAAATACCCATTTAGAATCACCCTAATCAACAACATAACCAACAACCAATACTTAAATTCAGTAATACAACTATATCAAATATCCTTATGATAGTCACATAAGTGGTTATACAATGTTTATCAAATAACAAGTGTATGGCCTGCAACTTTGGACCACAACATACCGCAATACAATAAAGAGGAGGTATTCACCTAGCTAATGACTATCCACTACTAAGCATCCTCGGTTTGACCAATCATATATTGGAACTATATTGCTACAAACCAATTTTCAAAATATGTAAATGTTGTAAATAGTATTGTAGCCTAATGACATCCTTTTAGTATCTCAAGTGAAAGGTCTTAGTTCGAATCTCCTTTCTCCGTTGTAATGACAAAAAAAAAAAAAAAATACACACATTATATATGAACTACTTTTTTCATTATTTATTTAATCTATAATCTTCTAGTGGTCATATTTTCTTCGTTTTTTTATTGTCTTTCATAAATAAGAATTATCATACGAACCCAAGTGGTTCCATGGAAAGCCACTGTAATTTGACAGAGACATTTATAGGTATGTACTTTCAAATTTATTTATTAAAAAATATCAAAATATCTTTTCGTTATATTTATTAGAATTACATTTTAAGCTCAAAATGATAAATAACTACTTGAAAAATTAATCTTGTATATTGAAAAATCACATGATGATATATCTTTTATCATATCTAATCCCCGGAAGTCATAATCTATCACACTCATATACGTATATCATCATTACCGATCTAATCCTCGTATACAACTATATTAAACATACTATATGCATTATCTACTACCACTAGATATTTTCGTTAATATTTATTAGAATTACATTTTAAGCTCAAAATGATAAATAACTACTTGAAAAATTAATCTTGTATATTGAAAAATCACATGATGATATATCTTTTATCATATCTAATCCCCGGAAGTCATAATCTATCACACTCATATACGTATATCATCATTACCGATCTAATCCTCGTATACAACTATATTAAACATACTATACTGCATTATCTACTACCACTAGTAGCTTCAAATAGCCTGTCACTTCTCTTTAGGTGAAGTAAATTTACTTTAAACATAATAAATACTCTTAATTAAAAGGAAAAAAGCCTCTTTTGATATCTGAATTTTAACGAAGTGAAAAATTAGATACTTGAACTTTTAAAAATTTTAATTTTCGTGTCCGTTTTCACTACCCTACTCTTTTGTTATTTCTTAAAGTAATTGACATGTGTTAGACAATGATTGAGTGGGTCATGTTTAGAAGCATGAAAAATTCAATTAGGTATGAAATTGACTTTTTAAAAGTTTAAGTACCTAATTATCAATTTCGTCAAAGTTCATATAGCAAAAAAGCCTTTTTCCTAATTAAAAATTACAAGTTTTGCAACAGTACTTGCAATATTTCCATGGTGTAGTATTATTTTTTGAATGGAGAGACTCTAAACACTAAGGAGAACCTCCCATCCAGAAATATAAAGGATTTTTTTTCCCCTTTTCGGTGGGGTAGAAATATAAAGGATTACAAAGTGCATTTATTAACTTTTGGTGAATAATAATTCTAGCGTCTCAAGTCTCAACCATGAAGAATATTCGAAGCAACATGACGTAGTGGACCTTTTCCAATTAAGAGATAGGGTTTCTAATTTTCTAACAATCTCAAAGCTAGTTTTCAATTTCAATTTACTGAATTTTTCCTTATGATGATCCTTGACGTGATCGGTCCATCTTCTTGATTAAAATTACCAGGTAATGCGTGATGATAAAATAAGATAAATAATGAAGGTCATAATGGTGGGTCAACACTTATGTCATTATATAAATTTATGATTTTATAAACTTTTTCTATTAATAATAGAATTAAAAGTGTTTAAATGTAAGTTCTTATTAAGATATACAAATTGTAAATAGAGGATGTTACAAATTACAATTTTCAATTAAAATTATTTTATTATAAGAAAACAGAATAATAAAGATAGAATTTCTGTCATTAAAAGTAAATTTCTACTTTAAAAATCATCTCTTTTTTTATTTTATCTGTGGAGATAAAACCCTTCTTATCAATTTTTCACTTCAAAATTTCTATCTCTAAAGATTAATCGCATCCGTATACTCCAAACCTTAAAAAAATCGCGAGTTTGAATACCTAAAATCCACGGATGAGTAAGTTGCTTTGTGCCATATTTATCCCTTCTAGCTAAATTTGATTATCTTGTAAGCTCTTAGCTCATTAATAATATATCATTATCTTGCACCTGTCTCCACCTCTAGTCAGTCCAATTAGGATAAATCAGATAGATGCTAGGTGTTGCTCCCTTGCTTTGCACATTAAGGCATTAATATTGGCATGACATTACTATATTAATAGATGCATTTCTAACTTCAATAGAAACTACCAAAAATTCTTGAGTCGCACTTTTATTTGCTTTTCAAATATTGCAGGCGAACATATTTGTAATCTTCCATCGTTTGGTCGTCGTTGGCTTAATTAATTTAAATGTAACTTAATATATATAGATATATACACACATATAAATATATATGTGTACATATTACATTTGCTACTATACAAATACCACTTACATATGTTATATAACAAACTTTTTAACATTTTATTACATGTTTCCAGTAAATTATGAACAATTATTTTTAGTTTATACTTAATAGGTAGGTTAAGCTATTTATAATATTTAGTTTGAATAACAAGGTTTGTGGGATCAGTTTAATAACACGTTGATCTATCCTTAAACCAAATAGTTGAAAGCTCCAGTACTCGAGACTCATTTAGAGACTTGGGTATCACGATGGGAACCAATTTAGCATAAATATTTGATGGACTGTTCAAATTTCTTCTGTTTGCGTTTTTAAATATTTTAAGAATAAAACTATTCTTCTTATTTTTTAAGAAAAAATATCAAATTTAGTACCTGAATTTTATAAAAAAAATTAATAGGGTACATAAACTTTGAAGTTGTTAGTTTAATACTCAATTGAACATTTTATAATTACTTTTACTACCTTATCAAACATTGGTTTTTCTATTTGATGAAGTCGAAGAGGTAACCTATTGTTGCTAGACAATATTAAATGAGGTATTAAAAATTTAATGATAGATTATCTCTTCTATGTCGGTTAGGAACAAATGATTTTATGAAGTAATAAAAATAGCTACAAAATATTTTATTGGGTTAAATTAAATACTTAAAAGTGCAAATACCAAATTAAATTTTCATATAAAATTCAATAGCCACAAAATATTTTATTGGATAATAAATTGATACTTAGAAATTCAAATGCCAAATTAAATTTATATAAAATTTAGGTATCAGATTTGATATTTATCATTTTTTCTAGATACGCATCTCTTTTGCTAATAATTTACAGTAGATAAATAATAATACTAATAATAATAATAATAATAATAATAATAATAATAATAAACAATGTTGGATCCATTCCAAATTGGGCATTTTATGCTGCTTTAACTCATCCAATCAATGCTCCGGCTCATCAAGTAATCTTGAGAAACTCCTTCCCAGCTTAAGTTTTGTTATTGGCAACTTTAGTCAATAAAAATCACTTTTGCACGCATTAAAAGGTTGAGGAAAGTTTTGTTGAAAACAACATAAATTAGTTGATAATATGCCTATCCAGTTGCAGCCAATTAGAAAGCTCACCCTGGTAGCTAGTGCTTTGCAAGTTCGTCATAAACAAACTGATGGGACAAGGAAAAACAAAGAATATATACATGAAACTAACCCATTAGAGTATTGATAATGATAGTGTAATCACGGTGGTCTTGCTTTTTCTTTTCCTTTCTTGATTTAGGCCAACTTCTTCATGATGGATATGGTATTTAATATTTATATCTATACACTTAATGGCATTAATGATGCACCAAGATCACACACGATCCACTGACACTCAGGAATAGAAAAGATACGGAATGGATAAACTATTTATTGAGGATAATTATATTTCATTATATATTAATTATAAAATTCTACATTAAAATGTTATTATTAAATTGGATGATTCGTATTCGTAAATTGCATTTGCCACCACCATTATTATGGCTCCAAACGAGCCGAGCTACTCGAGCTCAACTTGCTTCAGGCTAGGCTCAGCTCCTTCCAGGCTTGGCTTCACTTAAGCTCGATTAGTAAATGAGCCAAGTTCGAGCCTAAAATAAAACTCGTTTATTCAAATGAGATGAACCGAGCTCGAGCTTTGATTTAGATTTGCTAGCTGACTCGTGAACAAGCTCGTTTAGGCTTGTAAATAAGCTCGCAACTAAGCTTGTTAATAGGCTTATTAATAAGTTCATTAGCAGATTTGCTAATTTTTTTTATGCATGATATATTATCTACAACTACATAATAAAAATAATAAAAACTAATTTCTATTTAATAATTATGTATATATATTATAGCAATACTTATATATTATTTTTTAGGTTTAAAAAAATGAAAAACATGCTATCTAAATGAGTCGAGCTTCAACTTAAATTTCAGGCTCGACAAAAGCTCATTGACTTGATAAAAGGCTCAGTTTGGCTCGAGCTTATTTCATAAATTAGTTAAGCTTGAGCTTAAACTTAAGCTCATTTAACTAAACGAGCTGGGCTAAAAACCTCAATTTTAGGCTCGTTAAAAAGTTTGGCTCAAACTTCAGCTCTCTAAATTTTAAATAAGCCGAGCTCGAGCCTTTAAAAATTTGGCTCGACTCAGCTCGTTTGCAATCATAACCATTATCACTATTACCCTGCATTACTACTACTATGAATTGTCCACTTATATTACACTACAACCCACACTCTAACACTGATGTTGTTATCTCTATACTCTTGTCATAATGGCCACCATCTTACCACTACTACTATCGTGTCATGAATTTTTTATCCTAGTACACCACCATCATGATAGAGTGATGGTTGTGTAGTGGTATCACACTAGTAAAAAAAAATTAAGGAAAGAAACAAAACTCAGCCACTTATGTCTAAGATTACGTATAGAAGAGATAAGAGGCGAGTCATGCCTTTGGCATGGCATATGACATATGAGGTGAGTTTCATCTCGTACTCTAGTTGCACATTGGGTAGCCATTCAATGCAGCATGGAGATGTGTCTTTCGGATTGGGTTCATAAAACCCCCATCTTCTTTATCTTCTACTTTGTGTAATGACTTGATCAATAGCTTTAGTGCTCCTTTATTTGAAGTTCTTATTGTTGTAATGAACCTTTGATTTTGTTCAATGAATATTCTTGTTAAAGGCCCAAAAAAAAAAAAAAAATACAAACACATAAAATGATCTAAAAAACTACAGACATATGGGAATAAAAAAATTATTATGCATGCACAAGGCAAGCAATTTGTTGTTATTATTATAATTATTATTAAAAGTTGAGTTTAAATTGAGTTCAAATCTCAATTAAAATTAAATCCAATCTTAAAGTTATACTAGTAAAAATTTAACCAATGGACGTAAAAAATAAAGCCGAGTTTCACCTCTTGTTGATTAAAAATACCTCTTTAGTTAATGTGAGGTAAAACTCGCCTCTAACTAGGACGCTGAGCTTGCCTTGTCGGACAATAAGACAAGTAGAGAGAAACTTGCCTCATGTCAGCATAGAGTTAAATATCACCTCATTGTTTGATTAATCGGTGATATCAACTTGTGGACTCATCTCGTTGGGTCAAATGATGTGAGAATTTGACTACTGACATGAGCAAATTGTAACCCATATAACTACGAGAATTAGCATTATATCATATCGTTTAACACATTTCCACGAGGAAGCCTATTCTGTAATCACGATAGTTGAATTCAGCACTAAATCTTGTTCACGGCATCTCTACCCTATTGGCATGTTACATGATTTTTGACATAAAAAGAGAAAAAAAAAAAAAGAAGCGAAGTTGATGAATGATGATAAACCACACAATTTAGTCAAAGATGACCTAACCAAAACCAACACACAACGTTATTGAATGGTTCAGATGGAAAATAATGCAGGTGGCACAGGCACACACATACCCTTTAAGCAACTTTAACGTTAAAATTTGTCGGTGGGCTCGATCCTGATAGATCACATCTCGCAGAATCATGTTGCGTAATGATGTCGCGTGGTCCCTATTACTACAGAAACCCAAGATGTTTCAACATCTGACTGCTGTTTTCTTCCTTGTATCATGCGGAGAAAGTCATCCGACTTGTGTCTACATGCAATCCATTGGCATCGTTGAAACATAAATACGAAATAATGAATGACGACAGAGAATCTTGTACGAATTTCTGCTGTTCTTGGAGCCCTTCTGTGTACTACTTTGTCTCTGTTCACTGTGCATTTAGGGTTAACCCGTGGTAGTTTTCTGACGTCTTTACTTAACGTAATACGATATTTGAAATAATATAATCCTATTTTTTATTTTGAATTATATATAACTCAAATAATTGCAAAAAAAGGAAAGAAAATTATAGGTTGAGGAAAAAAAATTGTATTTTCAAAATTAATTACAAAAGTGCTGTTAGATAAAAAAATAACCTAAAAAAATAAACAATTTAAACTCTTCTTTTATACAAGAGGGTTTAGGTTGTCTTCAATTCGTAGAGACGAGTTTAGTGTAGTTATATGAAACTTGTGTTTTAAGAGATGGGTTTATTACTATTCAAACTCGTTTCTTAAAAAAAAAAAAGGGTTTAGTTTGCTTATTTTTATATTTTTTTAATCCATGATATCTTTGTAATTATTGTTATCATCATCACTATCTCAAATATTATATAAATTAAATTATAATTCCTTTTCCTTTACTTTGCATGCTTGTGTATTAAATTTTATTTATTTTTACATTTATACTAAGGGTAATTACTACTTAGAGTATGACCTAGTATTTTTGTTACATAGATAATTTAACAAATGTTATTTGAGTTGTGATTAAATCCACATGTCATTTTTGTTTTCTTACACTTGGCATTTAGGTACTATTAATGTAAAACAATTTCCTATTTAATTTGAATGGCTTTTTTTTTAATAGTATAACTTTCATAATTTTTAAGATTTCAATTAGAAAGAAACTCCACTTAAACTTCAAGTGTAACCAAAAATAATGTTATTAGGTGATCCAATATAGGAAATTGTTTCGAACATATTAGAGAGTCAAGAGTAATTAGACAAAACCGAGTTAAACTAAAGATTGCATCGAAGAACCCGATTATTTCTAAGGATGGAGCTTCATATAATGTGCCATAAAGAATTCATTTAACGGAGACAGTGAATCGCTCATAGTTGACACTACATCCATTTAATCACCTACTAATTTTATTTTTGAGATATTTTTTTCTTTTTCATTTTGTGTTTTATAATTTAATTTCAATTATATCAAACTTTTTATATATGCAGAATATTAATTATAAGGATATATAAAGTGGAAAAGTACGAAAATTTGGGTTTCGTTATAATTGAAAGGAGTAGATCTTTTCTCCAGCCTGGAAGACTTAATGAAAACATGTGCGTACTTTATATTTATTGAATCCGATGATGTTTTTTCCGTGATTGAGTTTATATCCGATAAAATAATTAGAAAAAAAAAAGCAAATGGTTACGATAATGACCTATTGGGACACGACAATTGCTCCTTTTGGATACGATGGACATACACTGAAATTCAGGGTCGTAAGACATGCGCGATAATGAATAAATGACGTGGAAAGAGCAAAGCCACTTGCAAGTTGCAAATTGAACCCGAATGAAGAAATTGAATTACATGTGAGGTATCTTAAAATTGTATGGGATAAACTAAGTCAAAAGATATTGATGTTCATGAATTAATTGATTTAAGGTGTTCATATTTTGAATTGTAAAAAAGAAAATCAACATTATGAATATATCTATATAAGAAATCAACTAATTAAATAAATGAATCAACATTTAATTGTTAATATAAAGTGAGTCAAATAAGGTATTAATAATTGATCACTGATAAAAATTAAGAAAACTTGATTGAAAACTAATTTAAATATTGATACCTTAAATAAATTTAATATTGATTTTCATTTGATTTACTTTACTTAATGTTGATTCTTTTTTTTAACCAATTGAAAAGTTGATATCTTAAATGAACTTGCTTTCAAATATTGATACATTTTGATATAATTTACTATGTATCCTCCGACAACATTTTAGTCTAAGATTAAAGTAGTACCTTGATTAGCACTTGTCATGTTTCGAATCGAGGGGTGTGATAACTTTGTTGTATACTCATACCATAGTAAGAGTATACTTAGAAACCAAGGGCATTCTCTATGATCAATATCAAATCATAAAACACTCTGTTCAACACTCTTCATAAAGCAAAATTTAAATTTAGCATAAAGTAATTGACATCTTAATGATTGGAAAATTAATTGACTAGATCTATCAATTAAATCTCCAAGCAAAAGGAACTCAATGGATCAAATTAAGTTTGCCTAACACAAAAACTCTTTTAATCTTTGTGTAGGCTTTGTTCATTCCCTCTACCACAATAAAGACATATCTAGAATAGCCATAATTGTTAAAAAAATTATCATTTAAATGAAACTCAAATAAGTGAGTAGTAAAACATACTCCAAAATTACTACATTCAAATGCATAAGGATGTCATAGCATACATGTCATATGAACCTTAAATGTAGGTATCAACATCAAGCATACAATCAATTATTAATTTATAGCTGGAATACCCATCATTTCAACAATTTATCACCTAAATAAAACTCAAATAAGTGAGTTGAAAAACATAGTACAAAATTACTATATTCAAATGCATAAGGATGCCATAGCACAGATGAATTAGGTGTAGCTATCAATGTCAAATGTACAGTCAATTTATTAATCTATAGAGAGTTAAATTTGATTTTTAGACTTTAAAACTAATATCGATTTGATTTTAACTCTTTACACTTAATGATGGAATCCAAAGAACTAAGCCTATAAGTTACAAGATGTTTATAAGAGGTTTGATATGTAGGTTTGGAGTAGAAATGTTGGATCAATTGACCATTTGTTTTCAACTTTTTTTTCAAGGAATTTCATGTACTACAGTCCTTGATGGGCCTAGACTCAAAGAGGAGCCCATGAGGGGATCCATTAAGTGAACATGTCACCTTACTCGTCAAATATTAGTGCAATCTAACAAACGTTTTTTATTAAGCTCTATAAATGCTTAAAAGCTTGTTCTCATCCAATAACTTAAAAATTGAGAGAAAATTTGTGTTACATTTAAGATTGAATAGCGTTTAGAATGAATACGTACTACATCTTGTTAAGAACATAAGGTTGGCACTATATAGTTTTCTTACTAGTCATAAGTGCTTTTAGGCTTATTAAGACCGATCCTTTTCCTCTCTATCCTCATTTTGAATGTCATCTTCATTTGTAATGACCACATCACTCATTTAAGGCCACATGAAGATGTGCGTTACAAGCACAAGATGTGCGTGGCCACTAAAATTAAACTTATATATTTACATTATCTTTTTTATATATGTTCTCAAAAGTACATGCATGAAATCAAACTCCCTAAAGCCATTTTAGAAAATATAGACCTTTAAACCCCCTTAGAGTTATTGCAAAAAGTGGATTAGAGCCTCTGAGGTATATTTAAAATAAAAATTAAACTTATAGAGTCATTCTCGATGGTTTTCATTAAAAGCACGAGTTCATGTGATGCATAGGGTCATATTAAAAAATGCAGGTCCTATATAATTCTTAAAGTTATTCTAAAAGATAGGGAATGGAGTAGAGCCTTAAAATCAATTTTCTAAAACTTTGAGTTCTATAGTGATTCCAAGATTTCAAAAAAGAGTCTTTTGGAGACCTCATACATAAACAATAATAACAATCTGTATGCTTAATTAAGTTATTTTCTTAAACCTAATACATGCTTTCAAAAAATAACAACAATTCATCTATTTATATCTTGCTTAAAACCTTGATAGTAATCTAATAAATTCTCAATCCATACGAAATAGCATAGATAAAATCAAATGCACTATAGCTCACAAATCATAAGTTTATCACTTGTTTTCTTGCTTAATTAAGCAATTAAAACCTTCTACCATCCATTTTGGGCGCCTAAAGGGAATATTTGGTCAACCTATGTGGTATAAAGGGCTGATTGGGCATGGTTGATTGTTCTTGGGCAATCAATCGACTTGTTGGCTTAGTTAGCCTCACAATCTTTGATCCTAGTAACCTAGTCAATCGGTTTAAGCCTTTTCAGATATTACTTTCTTAAAAAGAATTGTTGCCTTTATTTTTTGGTTTATTCTAAGCCTTTCCTTTACTTTACTTTAATTTTCCCATTACTTTTTTTCTACTAAGTTATTACTTAAAAATCTAAGACAAAAGAGTAATCCCTAGATTTTCATAAAGCTCCCTCTGAGATATCACCTTTATCTCACCCTTAAATTTTAGATATGAAGAGTGCTAGAAATCTCTTAATTATCACTCAAAACACTTAAGGATCTCAAACTTGTACCATTAAATGTGATTATATGGTTATCGTTACATCTCATAAAGATTTTATTTGTAACGACAAATGAAAGGAATTCATTAATAGTCTCATTGATTTTTTTAATTGTTATAATCATGAGAACTGACTAATAAGTAAGGCAACAATTTGCTTTGCCCCTAGTTCCACTTTTATTCTTAGTGCCATTTCAATACTTTTTTTTATCACTCTTTTACTATTTATTATGTGACTCATATAATAGATAAGTTGTGATGGTATTTGTTTTTTACACAGGTTTTTGAATCATCTTGTTTGATAGAGAAGGAGTTTTTAGCTGAGAGAATTCTACAAATGGATCGTGTGAGGAAGACACTAATGGGCATGATACTATTTATAACAAAAACCTTCAAGTAATAGGTTAATAGGTTTTCTCTTTTATAAATCTTTCAAATAATCTATATATTTCCCATTTGAGAATTTTCTAATCTCACACTTGTATTGTATCATAACAATCTCCTATCAAGTGCAAGTTTCCACAATGGGATTAGGTCTTACTCCCGCTCTATTATAATCATTGTGGTCTTATTAAGAGCTTATCCAATTGACTTTACGAAACCCACTTTGTAAGTGGCTTACTACTTATGAGTTTTACAAATGAATTACACCAACGAAACTCTTCTTTCCATATAGGGGAACTAAACATGGAAGTTTTTCAACTAAACCATTGACTTTTGCCAAGGAGAGAAGGAAGCCTTTAACAAGGAGAAATTATATAAATAGGTGTGTTGTGAAGGAATACATTAATGGGCTTGACATTACATGCAACGGGCTTGACGCACATGCAACGGGCTTGACACTGCATGTAACCAAAAATCTTAAGATCATAGGTTAATTAATCTTCCCTTTAATAAATCATTCACATAATATATATATATATATATATATATATATATGTCCCAAGTGCGACTATTTTATCTCAAACTTGTATCCTAATACATCTTTACATTTATTTGATTGTTATCTTTGTAACTAAACACAATTGCATTAATATAGATTATAATAAAGGAGGGGAAATAATGGCTCAAACTATTTTGAGGCGGCTTCATCAGCCCCATTGGATATAAAGAAGTGGCATATTATGGTGGATGGCTTTTAACGGGAACCAGTCACATTCCAACAGTGTTGAATAAAAGAAAACTAAATAACATTTTAGAGCAGTTGCACCTATCCTAGAGCATGTCAATTGATAAAAAAGTATAAATAATAGTATTTAACTGGTTTACATCAATTTAATGAGATTCAGAATTTTTAATGCATGGATAGGCAGGAAATAAGTAGACCTTCTTTATCCTTTATCTCTAATTTATCTCATGCATTTATTTAAGGATTTGTTCACTTTCATGAATGGGAAAAAAAAAAAAAAATTGAATTCCAAATTCAATAAGAATTTAATAGAGTTATAATGATTATAACAAGTCTGTTACAATATTCACTTCATATAAAGAGTAAAACAAGTAATTATTAGATTAAAATTGTAAAATATCTAATAATGCCTTTGTCTAATATTTTTAAGAAAGGATTATATATAAAAAGATTAAAAATAAATCATTGAACGTCATTATATGTCCGAGAATATGAATTATTATTCATTATTTTGTATAATATCAATTTATTATGAATTATCATTCTAATAAACTAAATAATAACTTTAAATAGAATAAGAAAAAAATTAATATCTATTTTCTCTCAAGTGAATTGGATGTAAATCTTTAACAAAACGTTGTTAACCCGTTCATATCTGAATGGAACCGAATTCGAACCAAGTAATATGTGTACATATATACATATTGGGAAAAAAGGGAAAAATGAAACATAATACACACAAAATAACCATTATTTCCTATAATTGAATAGATTAACTGGGGGTTGTGTCCTTTTCGTAGGAAAGCATCAATCCGATAATATAACGAGGGTTGATTTTTGTTGATATGGTCTTGATTTTGATGAGATGAGACCCACCGTCACGTCCAATTAAATCAAGTTATGGGCTTGGAGCTTATGGACAAGGTCAAGCATGTGACACCAGGACCTAGCACTTTCCTATGTAAAAGCAAGACCAGAAACAAGATGTTGAAAAAACACCACACCTCCATCTACCACATTATGAGGACGGTGATGGATTGGAATCAAGTCATCAGATCGATGGGTCCAACCCAGTGCTCTTTGGTCAGGTAGCGCAGTGGTCTCCAATCAAGCTCTTCTACAATGACTCAAGATCTAGGATATTTTTATTTTCCCTTATTAGTCTTGTGTGATTTAGAATTAGGTTTGGCATGTCGTGTTTTGGACTCAATTTTGAAAAGGATGATGTTCGAAAATCAGACATGCGATTTTGCTTACACATGAAAATCCATGGTCTGAACTCTGACGTGTGATAGTAATTTTCGAAAATTATAGGTTCGTAAATACAATTTTACTTCAATAAAATGGTTGTAAATTTGATGACACTTGATAATTTGGGTGATGGCAATCCTTTTATTAAGATAGTAGTTGCCCCGATTTTATTTTATAACAAAAATTAGATTAAAAAAAAACGATAAAAGCCTGTTTACACAAGTTAGTTCTTGTAAAAGGATTAAAAAAAAACAAATATTTTTTCTTATATTTAAAGTCTACAAAAAATAAACCATTTAAATTCTTCAGAATACCCAAAGTACTTGGCCATTTACTGAATAGCACTGGATATCGTTGATTACTATCATAATTTCTTTCTACTAAAGATCAATTTACGTGCCAAATAAATCAGATTAATATATGTATGCATCTAAATAATATTTTAAATTTTTATTTTTGCAGCTTCCTCAATCTTGTAGAATTTTGAGTCTCATCCCTAATTGCATAAGCTCGATTACAACAGCAATTAAAAATATAAAACTCGGAAATAAACACAGTAAATGATATAATCAATACAATATATTTAAATCTAACATTTATTAACAAGAATATTTAATATTCATATCTTAAAAAGCGAGCATTCAGATACCCTCTACTTGTAACACCACCTGATGACTAATCCATAAGCATTTAAAAGAAAAATGCGGGCGTAGTTATTAAATCTACTAAATAATTTATAAAAAAAATTAAATTTCTTTATAAAATTCAAGTTTACAAAAATAAATTATTTCAACTCTGGAAATAATTGCAAACGAAGACTTGTAATTTATTCAGAACTCTTCTTACTTAATTATCAAAAATAATATCAAAGCCTAATGTAATGTAGCATAAGATTAGAAGCATTAGAAGAAGTGCATTAGGGGAAGTTTATCATAAGGGAAGCCTTATAGAAGCTTATTAGAAGCATAAGCATAAAGATGAAGCCTATTACGAGCATGTTGAAGAAGTTTTATATCAAAAGTGCATATATAGTGACAAGTGTTAGTATAGTATTAGCTTGATAGTAAGCTAAAAAGACGTTTTAGGTTAGAAAAAGTTATTTATCTCTATAAGAGTCATAATAGTAGTATAAATATGAGGATTATAATAGAAATCATCAATTTTAGCTATAGACATATCAATATAAATATTATTTTGATCCTTTAACTTTAACTGGCTATATCAATATTTCATTGGTTAACTGCACATTTTCATATTAAAAATAAATGAACATACTACTTGTCCAGCAAAACTCATTTGGACCCATTCAATTCCCAAGTTGGTTGATAGAACTTCTCTTGACCTATTGATCCTGTGGATCCATGCACACATCAAGACTTGCTTCAATAGGTTGGGTTCATGTAGAGGACCTAGAAGAGTGCGTTGTGGTTGGGGCTCAGATTAAATCCGATCTATGCCTATGTCTAGGGGAAAATTAACACCTTCTATGATAAGAACGAAGGAAAATAGAAAGAACATTTTTCTTAGGAAAATATATTATTTTATTTTTTCTTACTCTACAAGCTCATCATCAAACAAATATGGAACAATCCTTCCACTTTTATTCATGTAGAAGAAGGAGAAAGGCTTGGAAAGGGTTTTATAGCATCTAATTGGCACTACACAGTATTATAAAAGTTATAAGAATACATATTGATACATAAGTTAAAAGCATTAGATTAGCTAGTCCTGAAATCTAAATATAAGTGGTATTAGAGGAAAAAAGTTATGAGTTTTAATACTATTTAATATCCCAATAAATGTTTAAGGCTAAATGTAAAGAAGACTATTAAATGGGAGGTGAATACACTAAATTGACATTGAGTTGATTTAGTAAAATGTTTGCTTAGACTCGATTAGACTACCTTTAAGTCTTAAGTCAACTTATCCAATTAGTTAACTCAAGCATGAATGTATTCTATTGAATATGCTCACTAACCTAATTAAATTTGGATTAAGATATATATATATATATATATCAATTTTGCGGAATATGAGACAAAATGAGGATTAACTTAAATTGAAAAGACTATTATATTTTTCAAAATAATTGACTTCATTAACAATTCTTCAAGTCTAGCTCAAACTGAAAATGTAATCTTAATTTAGCTTGAGCTCTAGTTTAAAATCAATAAAATAATATTCTATAATCAAATATTAATTTATAAGTTTAACATTTTATATGAATTGAAAATTGAAACTACACTTAATAATATATTAAAAAAAAATTAATTGAAAGGAGTTTTCCAATAGTTGAGTTTGACGAATTTGAGTTCAACGGTTTAAATTCAATTAAGTTTTGACTCCGTATAAACACCTTATTTTAAAGTTCAAACTCAGTCCCAATCGACAATTGGGGTAAGCTTGCTATTGGAGGAGTGGCCCGGAATCAACCATGTTTACTTTAAGAGAAAATTCAACAATGGAGTCATTTCAGTAAAGAGGAAAGGGGCAAAATTTAAATGATCATGTGATTGGAAAGGGTAAAATTTAAAAGATCATGTGATTTTTAATTTCAACTAGGAAGGAGACACGTAAGTGGCCAACAATCATGTGTGGGGCGGTGCACCAGAAAATGACACACCAATAGTCCAATGCTTCCACATAATGAGGAGCAAGAAAGGCCATTCATTTTTTTCAATTGGCAGGCGGCGTGAACGAACTAAACTTTTTGGTGGACCAATCGGAATACAAACTTTATGAGAAAAATGATGCGTATGAAATATTTTGTTTCATTGGAAGATTTGGATGTGGAATTAAACTTAAACTTTATCAGCATCTTGTAAAGCGAGAAATGGCAACAACATAAATCCTAACCTGCTCAAGGATGGATGGTGCTTATAGGTATGTTTTTATTTAGATAGGCTTGGTTCAATTCAAAGGTGTTAAGAATCAATCTATTAGAATCGAGATCTACATAAGTAAACTTCAAATTAAAATCCTTCCCCGACTCATGTATTGGGTTGACCATTGTCAGGTCTTAATTTTATAATTAGACTTTAAAGGACTTCGAGTCAAGTTGAATCAAGCACCTATGCTTACACTCGTTTTTATATCTTTTATGAAAAACATTATTTCAATTATTTTAGAATGTTCATCGAAGAAAAGATATCTTCGTTACTCTAAATCTTTTACTTTGAAATAACTTTATTTAAGTTTCCACATTCTAAATTTTTTTTTTTTTTTTGAGTCCTCTACTTTTACATAAGGAAATATATCAAATTTGGTACCTAAACTTTACACAAAATTTAATTTAGTACTTAAACTTTAAAGATGTTAATTTAATATTAAATCATACTTTTCATGGCATTTTTTATTATCTCATTAACATCGCTTGCTCTGTTTCCTTATATGGAAGAAGTAACTTATCAATACTAGATAATGTTAGGAGAAACAATAAAAATTTAATCATAAGCTACTTCTCCCACGATAGCAAGCAAAGCAAATGATATTAAAGAGATAATAAAAATAATTAAAAATAGTTTGATTGGATATTAAATTAATTACTCAAAGTTCTGAGACCAAATTAAACTTTTATACAAAGTTTATATACCGAATTTAATATTTAAAATGACCAGAGAAGACGTCTATATTACATCCATCCATAATTCCATTGACCCTATATCATTCCTAGTGACACTTTGCACGTTTAACTGCTACATGTTTTTACAAGAACTTTGTTATGTGGAACATAATGGAGGGTTTGAAAAAAAAAAAATTACAGGACTTGAAGATGGGAGGACTTAAAAGAGAAAAATTAATAACTGAAGGACTCAAATGAATAAGTAGCACAACATACATAACTTATTTGGAATAGAAAAATGGGGAGAAAAAAGATGAGTCCTTTTATTTTATTTTATTTTTTCATTTATAAACATGTGACTTTGCAATTTTCAAATATTATTGCATTAACATTAAAAAGTTGTAGTATTAATAATTTATTTTAGTAATTGGTGGTGATGGCAGAAAAGAGAATAATTTCAGTGGTGACTAACTAAACTAATAGAGATCTTGGGAGAAGATAGGGGAAAATTAAACTCACAAGTTAATGTAAATAATACACCTTTTCACTTAGAAATTAGGATTATAAAATGGTAACACTTACTACTGGATACTGGTTGGTATTAGATATTGAATTTAGATTCAGAACTGATATATCTCTCTTTATTTATATATAATAGATGTATCTAAAAGTTTTTTTTTTTTTTTTTTTGGCCAAAAGATATATCCTAAAGTTTAAACAGATGGATTTTATATTACTTCGCTAGTGTTTCAAGTAAAAAAAAAAAAAAAAAAGTTTTATTTGTTAAATGTTTGTAATCTTTGTAGAAATTAGATGAATTTTGACAAATGGTGAAGATGGCGAGTAATTTTTAAATATTGAAATTTTATTAAAACTATCAATTCACGTGACTGTATATATTCCATGTTGCAGAATATTTGTGTCCATTGCGTTGAAATGGGCTATTTCATCAACACCCAAAAGGCCAAAAGAGGCAAAGTTTGGACCAGAGCATCCGTTGCTTCAAAAATTTAGAAGGATTTGAGGAAGGCCTGATAAATAAATAGCCCATTACAATGTCTATCACGCATACTGGCTTATTAAAGAAATCGATGAGACAAGTTAACAACGTTTATATCATAAAAATTTCCAAAAGACAACTTTTTGTCTCCATGATGTATGCTACAGCTCGAATCGACCTCGATACAAATCTTTTATTTATGTTAATAGATAGAATTCTTTGATAGGGGAAAAATTTTGAGGATGGAAATGAAGTGAACAAAAATTTGTGATTTTACATGCCTGGGAATGTGAGAGAAAGGAGGTGTTGATGGAGAAAAATTATCAATTTCTTCTTTTGCAATAACTTCGACCATAAAAGTGTAGTGGGGAGATTAAAAGCCAACAAAGAGGGAATCAATTCAAAGAAATTCTACAAAGTGCATGTGTTTCAATGAGAAGCTTTAGTCGAATGTACCTTTGCACAGCTAAATGCAAGCAATCGCCATACCAAACTCACTTACCTAGGCTATAAATGAATTACATTAAATCTAATAGTATTGTCTTGGAGGTTAACCTGAAAATTTTAAGATTCAAGCCTAGCTCTAGCTAGATCATAATTGGGTTTTAATGCTCCATCTCAACTCGAATCATTATTTTAATAATATCAAACAGTATTAAACCTAACCTATGCTTAACTATTTTTGAGCTGAAGAACCCATGCTTAACTTGAAAATTTTAAAGCTTAAGATTAGCTTAAACTCAATTGAGGTTAGATTTTAGAGCTCCACCTTAGCTTGAATTATTATTTAACAAGCTCAAACTCGACTTGAGGTCCTGTTTGCTTCGTTGGTTTCTGGCCATTTTGGTATTTTTTTTATTTTCAAATAGACTTTATCAAAAAAACAAATACAGATAAAAAATGGATGACTTTACTCATAAATAGATCATATACAAATACGAATTGAAAATCAAACAATCCAAACAAACCCAAATCAAACTCAAAAAGAATATATTAAATTTATGTTGAAGCTTGACTCCTGCTGGGTTTCAATAAATCTCGACTAGAACTCAATTAGACTCATTTCATTGAGCTACATTAACTCAAGCTTAACACTTCTTGATATAATTGGAACTCAAACTTGACCCAATTGTTGTATAAGCAAATTTGAGTGAATAATGAGTCAAACTCAAGTTGGTAAGCTTTAAATTGGTTCATACACATCACGCATTACATCACTAGAAAAGAAAAGTTCGTATTTCCATCATTTTATCCGATAAACTTTGAATATAGTCTCAGCTCTAAAGCCTATAATACTACATAAATGCCCTTTTTGAACAGGATTAGCCATCGATTTGCTTCCTTAACCCATAGGGGAGAACCACTCACCAGAAGTTCCATTCCTATAGTTTCAAGGTTGATCAGCTCATGGCCGATTCATCAGGATGCTTGATTACTCATCCGCTCCGCTTGAAACTGTCTCACAAGTTGTAATGACTGGTGGTACAGGTTAAGGTCAATCCATCAACATTTCTACCAACACGCGCCTGCAAGACAGCCTGAAACCAAGATGACAAACTGACCCAGTTGAGTTTTGTGATCATTTTTGTGAAGCAAATGCTCAAACCGGAGAATACAAATGAATGAAAGTTCAAGGTAACAGACTCATAACCTCATTGTCAGGTTGGATATGCAGTTCACCAATGAATTGGTAGATTGAACCAACCCGAAAGTTAAGGTCCCTCAAGTGCTCAGTGCTTATTTTCAGATTGGCTCCTTTGTCTGCAATTGTAGCTAGGCCTGTCTCTACTGAATAGCCCTGCAGTCTGAGTATGGATATCAAGCCATCCTTAGGAAGTATACATTAGTGGTTGTGAAAACAACAAAAACACATATAGACATCATGCAACAACCACAGTGACACAGGGCTCGATAATGCAAGCATATGCATGATATTAAATTATTGGATCAATTTTTGACGAGGCATATACATACAGAACATCTATTCTCAACATTACATGTACGAAGATATAACAAGAATGTTGAATACACAAGATGATACAAAACAAATTGTTGCTGGAGAAGCAATTTCTAAAACGTATAAATAATTCAGATAACAACATGGAGAAGATGTCAAAGATGCATGGAAGAAAGAAAAATAACCTCATGTGCTTTCTTACTGGAATTCATCTTCTCTATGGAAAGATACTTGCACTAGGTCATTGAGAGCAAAGAGGCCATTAGCTTAAAAGAAGATTGCAAAAGACAGTCAGTTCCACCATATTTCTCTAACCTCATGCCAATTTTGCAATTGAAAAACAATACAAAATGCACATACAAGATCGTGTCAGAAATACAAATTTCCATCAGTAGTAACAAGTTGAAAGCATTCTTTTTTAGGAAGAAAAATGCTGTATATGAAGTTAAAACAAACTGTTCATCAGCCCCTAATTTGTTACATTTTCATATAGCAAACACGAAAACATCTTGTTATGTTTGAGGCAATTATCGGTCATCAAGGATTACCACCTCTTCAACAAAAATGACATCTTTGAGATTTTCAACCATAAATTGGCTCGTAATTCTTGCATTCATATGATATATAAATTTGCTTGAAAATCAAATCAACTCCTCTCTGAGGAGATGCTTCAAGATGAGAACATCAACCATATTAGCAAAGGTGACACATCAAAACTGAACATTAGAAGCATGCGACCACCCCCAGATGAATCTAACCACACTACTGATATCACTCTTTCTAGCAACACCAAGGAAGAGCATGCTAGTTCTAACTTCTAACCAGCCTGATAGGGTCTGTTTGTTTAGCTTTTCTGAATAGATACAGACACTTTTTTCAAACTTTTTTCTAATAAATTATTTATTAAGAAATAAATATAAAAAAAAAGTTGGTAATTTTCATGAAAAGATCAAATAGATTAAATATAAATAAGATATAAATACAAATAAGATATATTTACACATATCATTTCAATACAGATACAGATACAGATGAAAAACAGACCATCCAAATAGATTATTGTTGTTCCAATTTACATACTTCCAACTATTTGTTCAGTATCTTGCATACAACTTTGCAACGTATACATCATCTCTACTATGCCTACTTAAGGAAGAAGCACGACATTCATCCCTATGCATTAACTTAACTTTAAGATCCAGGTCCAATACAGTGTCCTCACCAGTGATTACATGCCATACCTCACTCCCTTAACAGCATCCCACCTAGTTACCCTATCATGTCTGCTTCACACCACCCTCTGTTTTCCAGGAAAAGAAGACAAAGAAAAAATACTAAACTCAATACTAATGATTTCTAAATCACTTTGTATATCTCTCCCAGTTCATATCCAATCATATCTGCCTTTTGTTTCATTAGCGAAAAACATTTGAAGTAACTTTACTGAAGCTGCAGATTACACAACAGAGTTGTCATGCATTCAACCCACAGAGCCACCTCTACTAAATGTAATTGTAAATAACAATTCATGTCATTGCATCATAATCAAATTTCACTTTGTGCCATATTCGCACTGTAGTGTCAAACAAATGAAACCATTTAAAACATCAGAGATAATTAAGTAATCTCATAATCATGTCAATTCATGCCATATTCCTTTTTGCACATTTGGCATTGTGTCACCACATTGTTGCCATGCCATTGCTCCCCACCATGATGAGATTCATACATTTAGTGGATCCAATCTCCAAATTTACAAATACCATGATAATTATGGTTTCCTTGTCTCATGAAGTTTTTCATGCCCATTTCTTCTGACATTTTCCATAGTAAAAACTTTGTGAATCTCAAATAATACTATAGTAAATTTCAAGAGTTTGCTGTTTTTAGGGACTTTTAGCAACAAGTGATGGCGACAACTTGAAGTGGCAACCGATGACAGTTATAGTGGTAGGCTATTACAGAAAATTATTTCCTTCATTGTCCATTAGGATTTTCCGTGGCGTTAACCATTGGCATAGAATGCCACCACTACATTCATCATCCATAATCACTTCTTATTAACTACCCGTTCACTTAATAGCAATTTCATTACACTTTAACTATTATGGTGCTTAGTCAGCTGTAATAGTGATTTACAAAGGAATCTCTACTAAAAAAAGGTTGAATGGTCATTCAATATTTAAATATATAAGTAGCAATTCAATACTAGAATAGAATTTTTTCCAAAATATACTCATTTAAAAAAAAAAAACAAATAAATACCCTGTTACAGTTTTATCCCTACTTCTATAATAACAATTCCAATGCAGCCTTGATAATCCAGTAAAGTTAACGGCAGTAAAAGATTGCTCACCCTTTTGAGATTATTGCATTTATTGATATAGAACAAAGCTTTGAATATAACAAATTTCGGATTTTGATGGCAAACCAATCAAACTCATATTCAATCAAAATTTCACAGGAACTGGAAATACTTGAACATACAAGAAGTCTAAAGCTAACAACTGCTTGCAAAAACTCAAAACTAGAAGGATTAATCAGAACATAAACAGTGCAAATCAAAATTTACTAATAAAAACTTAAAAAATTATTTAAAAAATGAAAAAAAAATCAAGGGATAAAGCAAAATGATCTTACTTGCCAACAACTCTGAGGGAAGACCCATGAATGAAAAAAGGAGAAGATGGGTTTATTTGGTTCAAAGTCACTAAAGCGCCAGACTTTATAGTGGAATTCTCTGATGCCATTATCAAAAGTAAACAACTTCTTGGGTTCTAAGATAAATTTCTGTTAGAAAAAAAAAAAAAAAAAAAAAAGGTAGAAACATAAGAACAAGTTACTCAATGTTTCACCAAAAAAAAAAGGAAAAAAAAAAGAAAGAAAAAGGAAAAATGCAAACTTTACATCAGAAAGTGAGGGGTGCTGTGTGTACCTTAATCGATGTGCTTGCAGGACTAGGGAACACAACACTGGTGAGTTTGAATTTGATTGTTTAAGATGGTTTCTGCAAATCCTGACGGCCATTTTGAATTTTTGATAGGTGTGTGTCCTTTTTTTAGAAAAATGGGACAACTCGAAGCAATTGGGTAAAGTTAAAAATACACACACAAGCACGTCTTTACTAAATGAAAAAAAAAAAAAATCTCTCAAAAATTTGAATTTTTAAACGATAATTCTAAATATATGGAATTAAAATATTGATTTTTAAACGATAATTACAATCTCTGGAAAATCCTCTTCTTCTTAGTAAATTAAAATCTTGTTTTTGAAGACATTGATTGGACGTAAAATTGATATTATTTATTAAAACTTTGGCCTCTTAGAAATTTATTTTTTAAATCACATTTTTCTTTCCCAACAAACTTTTGTCCTTTTCTTCAGTTTGGAAAAAAGAAAAGTGAAAAGGAAAACAAAAAGGATGAATTAGCAATATTTAATAGCATGTTTGATACACAAAAATGGATTGAAAGGGAATCATGATTTGGACTTTTATTTTCTTTTTCAATGTTTGGAAGCATTTTTAGAAGTCGGAATATAATTCCTTAGAATCTTCGATTCCAACTTTGAAGGGAAATTTGATTTTAGCTTTGAAGGGAAAAACAGATGCCGATCCATTTCATCTTATTAATTATGTGTAGTACAACTGCTTTCTATTCTATTATGTACTCATATTTTGTATTTATTACTAAAGATATTCCCGATAATTACACTTTTTAGCCATTATATTACATGTAATCTTCCAAATATAGATGGATTTATAATTTCCAAACTCATTTCATTTCATTCCAATTCAATCAAATCCATTCTATTCCAAATCATTACTGTATACCAAAGGTGATGTAAGTTCAATCTATTTTAATAATTATAATACATTAAATATATTTAAAATTTACAAACTAACAATACATATAGTGAAAATAAATTAAGAAAGAAATTAGAGTTCTTTTTTATAAGGAATATCAAAATATCAAATGTTTTACAATTTTACACATGTGATATATTATCTTACTATATTCAAGCCGTTGATGGAATATAAATAGTAAAAGTCAAAAGCAACTTATTATTTATTAAGCTGATTTAGTACCGCATTATTTTTAGTATGAATTAAATGAAGAAAACCCTCCGCTATGTGGTATTTGGGTCTAAATTTACCAATGACAAATGCAATCAATGGATATTTAAAATGTTTATCATAATTCACATAATAATGTGTCATGTGTGCTTACAAATTATTTTTATTATATTATTTTTTCAATTATTTGATTATATATAGATTGCAATTTATAGTTGAATAAGATTGCTATGATCTTACAATGCTTGGGATGCAAGAAATGATATGTCATTTTGTAAATAAACTATGTAAGTCTTACAACACTATTACACTGTAAATGTTGTCATAAGGACACAGTTCTTAAACACATAATTAGATAAAAAAAAAGAATAAAGAAACAATAAATGAAAGAATCCAAAAATTTGGTTATTGCATGTGATTACACCTATGCCAAGAGTATTAAAGATATGGTGTTAGCAATCGAAAGTAATCTAATATATGTTTAGTTTAAGTATTGAGCCACTGCCATCCAGTACAAGTAAATGGATTATGGATGGTCTAGTTAGTATGATAAGGATTAATTCCTTTGGAATAAGCAAAATTCGAATTGTAATGATGGAATAGGATACCATTGTGGACGATTGCCAAAGACAAATTACATTAACAGCTGATATCAACAATCCCAAAATCAAATGACTTTAAGATATGGTTTTTGTATGTTTGCTATGAAGTTTGGTGCCACTCCAAGTCTTATCATGCCAAAAGACTATGCTGGTATGCCCACACTTAAAAATAAGATAGTAAACTGAAGGACGTTATATTTTAGCTATATATTCTTATATGATTTTGGTATGGCAGGTATTGCAGTACATATTTCTAGGTTTTATTATTCACATATTGATGTTTTGTATTTCAAAAACTAGTGCTTCTTTTGATTGGATTATGATGATTTGGTTTATGACTTGTTTGATGATAATAGGTAGGACGATAGTAGATTTGAGTATGCTGATGATTAGATTGAAAATCTATGATTAAAGAAATTTATATTTTCAAGACTTTGTTTATATTTAATTGAATCTAATTTACTTTTTCATACATCATAGAATTACATTGTAATATAACAAAAGGAAATTCTAACCTAAACCAAAAGCAAACGTTTGCTTCATTGTCAAGGCCAAAGACAATATAGTAATATACAGTGAAATGCTCCAAAACATTTTTCAATGAAGAATTGGTTTACATACAATAATGTATTGATCTAAATCTATACACAAAACTAAAACCTACACCATGAGGAATTTCATTACAACTGAGTAAAGAGAATAGGATCTCTATTACAATTTGAGAATTAGGGATTGGTTCATGGGTACAACTTTGTAACTTCATGGTATAATCATGGATTAGCTAGTTCTAACAAATCTCAAGCTAAAGAATCCATAATAATTAAAAAGAAAAAAAAAATCCAATTAAGTGCTATGAGTGGATCAAGAGTGGGGATAGATCTTGCTATCATCCCCGAAATTTAAGAATTTTCCCCCCAAAAAAATCCCTCAAAATTTACCCCAAAGAATAAAAAATATTATATACTTTTTATGGTTTTCCTCATCCTATGTGCAAGCATGCTTCCCCAAGTGAAATCCTGAATCTGCTGCTGCTATCAATCATCCTATGTGCAAGTATGCTTCCTCAAGTGAAATCCCGAATCTGCTGCTGCCATCAATCTCACTGTACAAATCACACTTTGCTTGCCAATGTGGCTTTCAATTAGTGCCATCTACTTGCTTCAAATGTAGAAGCATCAATTCTCTTCATTTTTGGTTTCCTGGTTGTCTAAAGCAAGGTTTCTTTGGAACTTTTCTATTCTATAAATGCAGTCATTGGATTTGTGTGGAAGTAATGATCTATTCTTGTGTGTAATATCTAATGAATCTTTTTGCAGGTAAATGCACCTCAATGAAATACTTGTGGTGATGCATAGAATTCACTCTCAATTATGACTGGCCTCAAGTCTTCTTGAGACATGAATTCTAGAGGGAAGTTGACAAGAAATCCCTTGATAGAACTTAATCTATCCATAGGATCTGTTTCTTCAACAACTCCATCCTCTTTGGTAACTGACAACTTACTTGGGGCAATTCCTATATCGATCGTGTTATGCCCTACTTTCTCCTTCATTTGAGCTACGCTTTGTCTAAGTGAAGCCCTGGAAGGCATTTGAAAAATCGTCACATTAGATGAAATGAGAAGTTTCAGAAGTCAACAGGATATCTGATATTAAAACTTAAAACTAAATATATCCGATATGATTTTATATTTATTGGATAATAATATTTACCTTGAGTGGATATTGTCATTGGGAATGCAAGCAAACACATCTTGGTAAATTTTAGTATTGGCCTACAGATAAAAAATCCCTATGAGTGCGATGTATAATGTTATATAAGAACATCATTAAAATTTCTGCCAGATTCCCATACCTTTGCTGTTGTCAACCACAAATGTCTGAATGTTTCCTCTGACATTGGATCTTTTATCCTGTCAACCTAAGGGATTAAGTAAAACGATATTGTTACTCCATCATGACAAGACTCATGGTTGGATCACGAATGCTTCTGTAATCTAGGATAAACTAGCTATAGTACTAGCCAATCTATTTTAGCTTACAAAGTTGTTTTGGACTAGTAGATATATCGGTTTCATATATACTGACCTCTCCAGGGAGAAGTCCAAGATGCTCAGCCCACAAAGAACAGCGAAGACTATGTGTGAATTTCCCAGCCTTCCAAGGTTCATTATTCATAGAGGATTCGATGAACTCGTTATCTTCGATTATAATACCAATCTGAAGAAAGAGCATTGCTAGCCATCAAGCGTTGCAGCATAAGACATATAAGCTATAATGGATTTCAGAGCGTTCCATCATAATATACAAGACACACAAATTATTTACTTAAATATGGATGCACTCTAGCAAGATGTTAGATAATCTAAGATGAAACCAGTTTAGTTAGTCCATAGTGGTGGTGTACTTTTCCTATGAATAGGATGATGTAAAATAAACGTGACTTGTAAAGGCTTCCGCATCCTCAACTGAAAGTTACTGCTAGGGTTAGAGTCATGGCCAACTGATCGAAAGAAGTTTAAACCCGTAAATATAGTATGAGCTATTATATTTATTACTTAATACTACCATCCACTTTTAGGCCGGGCTGAAAACCATTAAATAGACAACTTAATTAAATGGAGCGAAATGAGTGCACAAAGATTCAAGGCCTCCAACACTCTGACTAATGCAATTGTTCTGAATGCATCACAAAGTTCCAGTACCATGCAATCGTATCCCAAAATTGGGGAACTTTGTCATAGAAAAGAGAATCAATTTCCTACAATTTTGAATTCTGTCAATTGTACCATTAGTTCAAGGCAACTGAAGATGAAAGAAAGTGTATGAATCTATATAATACCTCTGAATCCCTTGAACCAAGCAAACTCCTGTCATTAATATTTGATGATCCAATGCAGGCGACACGGTCATCTATTATCATTAACTTACTGTGCACATATACCTGCATTAAATGATACCATATAAGTAAGGCTCGCCTCTCAAGCATTCTAGCATATATTTGCTACTTCTATGATTTATCCTGCAAGAACATGCATAAAAGTTTCTCTTCATATTAGGATGTTAGCACCTTATTCACCCTTTATGGTGAGATCTGTTAAATTTAGCATCACAACTATTTGATTTAGAAATTTAACCTTATAGATATATTGTGGATTATGATATTCAGTATATAACAAAATCAGGAACTAAAATTTCAATAACTAAGTTGGGCTCTACTTCAAGTACCATGCTTATTCATATCAAAGATGTTATTATTGCACAGAAAAGCATAGAACACAGTCAAGTGACAGCAAATGAAATACCTGACTTGTTGCCACATGACCGCTTTCAGCAAGTCTACCATATGATCGTAGGCCATAGAATGAAATATAATTGTGTGCTTTATCTCCACACAGTGCTTTGAGCTTATGTAAGATTGATATTTTTTCTCTGCTAATGGTTCGATATTGCCAATGCATAATGGCCCTAACTGTAGCTGCTCCACCATCATCAATCCCTCCCTGGGAACATGGACAAGAAAAGAAAGGTCAGCTGGATAAATTTAATCTCATTGAATCAGAGGAAGAGATCTTAGTATGTACCTGGAAGCCTGGTAACAATGGTAAGACAATGATGACTCTGAAACTTTTCTTTTCTTTGTGTGCTTGCAAGATACGCTTGTATAATGCATCAAGTACACGATTCTGTATGGTCTCATCTCCAGCAAACCCCGATATGAAAAATTGATTCTGAAAGCATGCAGGAGTCGTCATTGAGAATCTTATGAACTCCAAATGTGTATGAAAGGCAAAATATTTATGTTTTAAGAATTAATTTTGTTCAAGTTTCCGTCTGTAAATTCTTCATTATTTTGCACTTTCATGGAGAACATAATTTTACTGATTATTGAACACTTATGTTTCTAACTTTGCAATTTCATCAGTCTAAAATTGTTCATAAGTTAAACTAGTATATATGGTGTGAAATCATAATCGAAAGACTGATTCAATCATGTCTAAAGAATGGAATTAGAAGTTGATAAATCTGCAGGGACATTATAATGCACGTATCCCCATCTATGTCACCTTCATTCGTATCCTGTCACATAGGAAAATCTTTAATGTTTGCTCATACACTGCATGTGATTGAAGAGACACCATTTGGGGATAACTAAACTTAGTTCACATCACAAATCCATTAATGACGAGTTAAGCATCCATTTCAAACTGGGAAGAAAATATTGTTACCTCTATGTAGATGAAGTGTTCTGCATTCTCAATTAGTGAGCAATAAGCCTTATGAATGCTGTCTTCCGTCTGACTCGTTCCTGCTGACCACTGGCAAGCACTTCTGACAACCTGCACATATTATGCAATTGCAATGCTTTGTAAAATACTGAATTCACTGATAGAATGAGATATTCTTATAGAAAGAACATCTTCATTTCACTTCAAATATAATTGGACATAGAAAGATGTAATGTTTAATCACTAAAGACCTTGGCATGTCAAACTTAATATTTTGAAAGGATCAATTAAGACTACAACACCTGACAATGACATGCTACACGTGGACCAACTTGTCTATGCTCGTTAGCTAGACAATCTTCACATTCTTCCGGAATTTCTAAACTAGCTTCCTTATTTTCCATACCACAGCCTGCTACACTATTTGAACTCTTTTTTTGACCTTTCTTGCAATCAGCGTCATCAACTGAATCATTAAATTTTGTCTCACAAGATGAACTTTCTACTTTGAACTTCTGGAAAGGGTGAAAATGTTCACAACTTTCTGTAGGTTTATTTTCATCTTTGTGATCCATCTGCTCACCCTTTGAGTTGTGGTCAAAACTGAAAGCATCTCGTTTGTTAGCTTCCTGAGGTAGAAGCAATGGTATGTTTTCGAGTGGTGACTGCGAGTCAAAGGAAAAATCTCTATCGATCTTGCCCCTCTTTTCTTCTGCATTCTGGCTTTTCATGTTGATCTCACTGCTTTTTCCCATGTAATGAGGAAGTACCATGTGTTGCTGGGGGATCAGTAGTGGAATTGTGTGTTCATTTGGAGCCTTATTTTTCTAAAATATTCAAGACACATATGTTAACATTCCATCATTAATAAATCAAGACTTATTTAGATAGCTGAGCATGGAAAAATGAAGAACCTTAGCATGATTCCATCTCTGAACAAAATGCCTAGCAATGTCACGGCAGGGGGGCCCCCAAATGGCACAATGGACATCATGCCATGGCATGCGGGGATATTTTTTGCGGTTTAGTTCATCTGTAATTGTGTCTTCCCATGAATTCGGTTCAGATTCTCTGTAAAACCCGCATAAAATTTGATCAATAGTTGTAGCATTTCAGCAAGATAATGGCTGAAAATTCATGACGTACCAGATAATTGAAATATTTAGTCGTTACGGAAATCATGAGCAGAGTAGAACAATACTAACCTTGGGTTGTAATAATCCTTTCCAGGCCATATAGAAGGAGGGAAATCACCCACTTCATGTTGAATCGTGTCAAACCGACCAAAGCACAAGTCTAATCCTCCAATGAAGCAAATCTGGTAGTCAATAATGACAAGTTTTTCGTGATGTGACCTGATCCATAAACAATCTTTTAATGACAAACGTCAAATTAGCTAATCAAGGTCATTTGTACCTGGAAACTACTCACCATAGGTACACTCCTGTAGAGAAGTGATCAGGATAACGCAGCACCTTAACATTCTCATGAATGTTAAGAAGTTTCTTCTTGCTATACATGCTGTTGATTTTTAACGCGATGGAAACTTCCTTGTATAGAAGAACATATATCTGCAGGATCGTAGAATTGTCAAAAATGGATTTTGCACAAGGCTATCAGATATGTTTAAGATAAAGTTGATGCTTTAATTGCAAACTATGAAACATTTTTAAATATATACTTTGTTTTGCACCTGAACTGTTTCCTACACTTACAGATCATCAATAATTTAAAAAGAAACTAAGGGTAAATTGATATAACAAGCACATAGCTTTGTGTTTGCACCTTGTTTTATACAAAATCTAAAGGCTCAGGTTATGTCTAGAAGCTTAAACTTGATCACTTGTTTGTAGAGCTAAATCCAATATTGTATCAGTAGATCCTAAGTTTAAATCTGTATTGTCATTTCCATTTAATTAAAACGTTTGCTTGATGGATTTCAATTAAAGTCTCAACTTGCAGTTGCAGAGGAGTCTTAAGGAATAAATCAAGAAGCCATATTATATAAGTAAGCTTCACTTTCAGATTAGTTGATTGTAGAACTAAATTCACATACTTGAACTCCTTGCTTGGCCTTTGCTTCCAGCAATGCATCAAGACGAGAGGGGGACTCCTTTTGGAAAGGACGCCTAAGGTACAACTCTGGGCAAAGCCACCAACCGGTCATGAATATCTGCAAACCAATTATTGTTAGTGGGACAGTCACATCAACCCAAAAAAGAATTCCATAGACATGAGAGGAAGAACCTTGGATTTTGCTTTCTCTATAGCTGATGCTATTGCTTCAAAAGCTGCCTCACCATCAATGAGCCATCGAGCTTCACTTCCATCTTCAGCCAAACCCCTCTGAGGTGCATAGGAACCAAAGCGATGGGGATGACACCAAGATTTGGCTGCGTCATTTATTGCAGTGATCCAATGACTAACTTTAGCACTGCTGGTACTCCGCAAAGTTATACACCGATTCCCACAACTAACCTGTACATGATAACAAAAGTTTAGTCATTATCTGAATCAGTGATGCATTCCACAAGTCTGCAGGAAAAAAAACGAAGTTTCATAGTCAAGTGATGATGCTGAGAAAAATTTACCTTGAATGCATAATATAGAGGATTTCGCTCTTTATCAGGGCTTGCTAGATCAATTGGAGAACTTTCCTTTCCTTCTGAGGTTGGCAATACATCAAAAACAATTATGTCGACAGGTTCAGTATCAAATGGATCTTCAAGCAATGCCAGAAATCCAGGTTTAAGAGCAGCCCACACCTAGAGAAATCAGAACAGTTAAATGTAAAGAGAGTTAGTAAAAATGATGGTGGACTAACATAGCAGAGCATTCATTTGACAAATAAGGTCTAGAAATATTGCAGCATGAGAGCTTGCCAAAAAAGTTAGGATACCTTTTGCCAGCTATTGTTGCAGCATGAGAGCCATTGACATGGAATGCAACCTATATCCCCTCCGGAGCTTGCCAGATTAGGTAAGTGCCTCACTGTTACATAACCTTCTTTCAACTTTTGACCATATTCTGATGAAAATGATAACCTTGAGACTTCCAAAAACTTGCAAACCTACGATATAGAATGAAGAGTTCATTTAGATGAGCCAAAACAGGTGGCTATAGAAAATAAATTAATATAGAATGGGCATGTGTCTTTCATGGAAAGTGTTTCCTGGACATTTTTTTATGTTTATTACACTTGAAACTTTGTAGTTCTCACATATTACTGTAAGAAACTTCATAGGATCCCTTAAGTGGTGACATTAGTGATAAGTGATTGGGGAACGCAAAAACAACATGTTGCTATTAGTGATGCAGGTAAATAGCTACAAAAAATACTAATGGAATATGAAGAGCATGATAAATGGAAATCATATTTCATATTTTCCTGACTGTTAATCATTATCACCAGTATTTGAACATGATATAGGCATTATAACTAAAACAAGGGCATAGAAGAACTTGTAATTAGCACCTAAGTGTATTATGATCAATACAAAAGAAGTTTAAATTCTCACCTCGCGTGAATTTACAATGTCCAAGTTGCCGAGAAAGTGATTTAAGTAATTCTGCATTGCCACCTCCCTATCAGAATCTGTCTGTTGCCTCCCAAAAGAGGAGCTTAATATCGGAAGAGCAGCCCTTGAAGGAACATTTCTGCACCTACAAATCATTCTAGTCACAATGGAAAAAAAGGGCCTCATTAACTCCAATTAGTGAAATCTTAAGGCCACTCACCTGTTTTTAGTCCTTTCTTCACTAGATACAGGTACTGCTCCATCGTCTGGTTCCTCAGCATCCGGCACTACTGCCATATGATCCACAATTCCCAAGCTGTGGAGCCATTCTTTAACCTACTCCAAACCAGAAATAAATTTACACGCATGTGTCATTCTCAATCCTTCTGATTTTAAACTAATTATAGCTACGAAGCATTGAAACCTGTTCTTGCTTCTCGTGGAACTCCTCAAGAAGTGCACGCTTCTTCAAAGCAAAATGTAGATACAGGACTTGTGAAGCTTTCTTTAGCAATCTCCACTTAAACTGCAAGATAAAGATTCAATAAGAGCTAGAAATTTTAGCATTAATAATAAAATCTGATAAGAGCTATCAAAATAATGAAAATCATGCTCTAGCATCTGGGTCTAAGAAATTAAGTATGTCACATAAACTGCTGCAAATCCAGCCATCAAACAGTGAACCCAACAGCCAAGGCCTTGTAGCCTAGTTGCTCTCCATTTCTCCTCCCCATCCTCATAAAATACATAGTTGGCCAAAACCATAAACCCAACCCCATAATATAAATTTGGTGCAGCAACTTTGAACTTGGCAAGACATTCATGTATACATGCATAAAGTTTCTCTACTCCATTAACGGTTCCAATGACATCTCGGGTTCATAGTGTTTTATATCAATGAAATGAACTCTTCCCATAACCCCTCAAACCCAGGATTGAAAAGAAATAATGAATAGCAGAATTGAATCGATGATCATATCAATTAGACGATACTTCAACTTAATCAATTCTAGCACCATTAGCTCCTTGATAATAAGAATTTGCAACATTATAGATTAATATTTTTTTTGTTAATTTAGAGACTGGAAAAATCCTTCAAGTTTCAATCAACTCAAGAAAATTCAAGCAAACCCCAGAAAATATCATATCTTAAACACAATGAAGCTGCTATATCAAAAATAAAATTTAAGTTAGCATTAAGATTGATGGCTTTTCTTATAATTTCAGACACATCCCATTTCATCGACTACACAAACTTACCTCATTCACAATCACAACCATAAAGCACGAAATCAATAAAGCCAAAACCTCTAGAAAACATTAAATCAAACTTTTACACAAATTCAAAACCAACACCAACATTACCTGTTTATATTGCACTTCAATTGTGTAAGACAAAAGCATGGGACTAAAATCTCCGGCCGCCATGTCGGGTTTCAAAACAGAGATGATGGTGGCTTCGGGCAACTCATCAAAGATCCATTCAGCTTCATTCCATTGCCTAAGAGACATAGCTCTTGGCATTGCTCCATTTTCTGTTGCCACCATCCCTTTGTTTCTAACACCACCTTCTGCTTCTTTATCAATAAGTTTCTCGGTTAACGCCATGATGACAATCAACACAATAATTATTTCCTTTTCAACCACCGATACCAAAATCGAAACCGAGACTATTTTCAATGAAGAACCAAGATCATTCTGAATGATAATTAGCCAATCTGGACGCGAAATCTTTTGAATATTAAGAACACTTTATGGAATATGCTCTTGTATGTGTATCTGTACCTGTACTTAAGATAGTTGCATATTTTTAGACAACAGACAATTTTTTGAAAACCAATGAGTACGAGAAAAGAAGTCCTAGGAAGAAAACGTGGCAGTTTTTATAGTTACCACCGAGCGGGGCTTCCAAAAATGGATAAATGCTGAGAAAGGGGGGGGGGGGGGGGAAGAAGTTAAATGAAAAATAATTTAAATTTATATAATTAATGTACTTTTTCTTTGTCTCATATAATTAATGTACTTAATAAGTGTTCTTAAAAAAGACAATCATAATTATGGTATTTTTATTTTTAGTTTTTCTTTGCATGTAATTTAAGGATAAAATGGAGATTTTAGGTTATTCTTATTATAAAGAAAAATTTTATGATGGTTTTATTAAGACTAATCCAGTTAGATTATTTTAAACAAATAATTTTAATAATCAATTTTATAGTAAAATCATGAACTAGATAGTTCATGACAAAACCGTAGAAGTTTCCATAAAAAAAGATCCAATTGCATGAAAATGTTTGTGTTATTTTCATTGTTAAATTACCAAGAAAGGACATGATGATATTATATTGGGAAGAGTTTGCGGTTGAGGAGATGTCTTATTTGACAAATAGAGGAGTACGACTAGGAATATCCTAATAAGAATTGGTATAAATTCCGATTATCCTAAATCAATAAATGTAATGACCGTTTTGCCCTTTTGCTAATGTCAAAATGAAGGGCTTTTGGGTCCTTGGAAATTTTATTGATGATTGTATTTTTTTAATTACTTGCAAGTAATGTCATGCTTTGCCTTGGGAGAATAGAAATATTTGTTGTAAAGTACAAGCATAATTTAGAATAATCCCACGTTCCGGCTAGCTAGTCTTTTTTTATAATATTTAGATTATGCAATAAATAAATTAATTAATAAAAATTTGGCAAAGGCTAACCTAGAAATAAAACTGATTGATTAGTGGGTTTAATGGAGTTTAAATTTAAAACCTTAGAACAGGTATAAATAAGGCGCATTAAAATTTGAAAACGGTTTTTGTTTAGTAATAGGCAATCATAATTTCAGTTTCGTCCTGAAGGGTAATTTGGTCGTTTCATTATGTTTCTATAATCTGATACTTAAGCCCGCAATTTGCAGACAGAAGGATTTAATTATTTTTGTCTTTTTTAATTTTACAGAATCGTTTTAAGGATATACTTTTATCATGTTCCTAGGACCTCAGAATATGCTGCAAAGACAAATGATTGCTAGTTGCAATGTCTGCGCTATTTTTAATCAAAATCCAGCAAATAATCACAAGAATCCGTCACCCCATCAACCTTGGAGATTAGATGCTGTTATACCTTAGCCCAAGATGAGAACTCTACGACTCAAAAATTACATGTCTATTCACTTTCTTGAATAAATAAAATTATAATAGAATTATTAATATTAAAGAATAGGATAGAGTTATAATAAGATTTTTATTTGTTAATTTTTCTACTTTAATGAGGGTATTTTGAGAAAAAAATTAATTTTAATTTTAAATTATTATCCATAAGTTTGTATAATCAATAAGTATTTGTAATAAAAAATGTTCTAAGAAATCGCTATTACAATCAACCGAATGGAACTACTGTTATACTAAAATGAAAAAGCAATTAATTACTTATTTGATGGGAATTTGTGGTACATGAGTAAAATATTGTGTTTTTTGACAGAAGTATCTTAGGATTATTTATTAAAGATAGAAAGTACATCTGTAATGTGTGTACTAAAAATGGTAAATATGTTAAAAGTTATTTATTAATAAAAATAAGTTAGAAATAAATAAATTTATATATATACATATATAAAAGATACATATTGTTTCAATCTATATATCTTTTTGCATATGATTTGATTAGTAGGGATTTGAAAGAGTTGATTGGAAAAACTTAGAGATTATGAATTAGTAGAAGGCAAAACGGTTTCCATTAGTAAGATTATAACGACAGGCTTCATCTAAATATTTTGTGTTTAGAACTTATAACAATAAAGGGTTTGCTGTATAAAATTTAAAAGGAAAAGAAAAAAAAAAAGATAAAAGTAGCATTAAAGACTGGAAATACGGTTATTGGCATTAATATTATATATAGATAATCAAGAGCGATTTATCCATATTAAAATAGATAATTAAAAATTGGATTTTCAATTATATGCTAAATTTGGAATTTGGATTTTGTTTTGTAACATCTTTAATTATACGCTACCGCTACATATGCTGCTAGGTTGTCAACAAATGACAAATAGAAGGTGACAACATTCGGATAAAAATTAGACTAAAATTTAAAAATTATTCGATCATATTTAATGATTCAGGTAATTTAATCAATACTTAATCAATTTCGATTGATTACACCAATCAAACTTGATTACATGCTGATATTGTGATATGCTATAGCTTCATGGCCATTTTCATAGCTCAGCTAGCAACGTTAACTCCGTTGCTGGCTGCCCATATAAACTCATCAAGTAAGCCCATATTCCTTCATAGGTTTTTATTTCTCAATCAGAGTTTGCTCTAATTTTACTTATATATAAGTCCATTTCTTAAATTTTTTTTTCCATATGGGACATCTTTGTGTATAATAGATGTGCCCAATAGCCATTAAAGCTCCTTCCCAATGAGTTCCTTGAGATGCTTTTCATGTGCTGCCATGCTACCCTTCCTCAACACATGAACAATACTAGGACATCTTAAAAGCCTAGTTATCTTCATCGTGACCTTAGTATGCCTTAGCCAGTCCATGAATATAATGGAGGTCACGTTGGTTTGCGCTTCTGGTGCATGCGCGTACGGAGATGGATGACGATTTGTTGATCATATAGTAGGTATGGTGGTAAGTTGTAGGGTGGTGTCAGTTTCGGTCGTGGAGTGATAATGAGTTTTAGAGAGAGAGATCAGAGAGAGAATGATGGGGGAGAAGATTGTTGGAAGAAATAATAAGAAGAATAGATAACTCATTTATAATCTTCCTTAAAAACTTCATCTTCTTCCTCCTTACACCTATCTTGGCCCACCTCTCTCTCTAACAACCTTCCCCCACACTACCACCTGTTTTTAGATTTTTCTTCCTTCCCCCATTTTTACGAAGTGAAACAAAGGGCTGCTATTAACAAGGAAGCCATTAGGGTTGCCATGTAATCAAACTCCTTAAGTGGGACCTTTCCTCTCTTCATCTCCTTCATTCGTTTCAATTCCACCTTCCATTGCTTTTTCTGTAAAACCTTCACTCTATAATCATACTCTTCAAGATATGCTTTCTTGTGATCCTTGCTCAGTTTAGCCAATTGAACTTTCCTAAGACGCTTGAATGGTGGAAATTGGTCATACTCATCCACTTCATCCTTTTGATTAGAATGAAATAGATCATCCAAATCAACGTCTATCACTATTCTCAATGCCCTAGTTAGTAGCAAGTTTGGGTGTGTCCATGATTGCAACAACCATGACAACAAGTATGCTGATTTGATTGAAATTTTAGTTTGCCATGTAAATTGATACTAAAGTTTGAGGAGCTAGTCAACTACTAATACATGTCACCAACTTTTCTCCATAGATATAGTATAATATACAAATATAATGTATGTCCAAATAGGTTTAAATCATATGACGGTAACTTCGAAATCAGATATAATGCAGTAAATTCCTCCCTTTCCACATTATGGGTAGAAGTTCGAGGGTGACTTCTTGGTTTGTCGAAATTCTCGGTTTGGGAGCAAAGTGGGAAGGGAGAGAGCTTTTGATGAAGTTTTCTCAATGAAGATGATGAAGATGACAATGCTATTAAAATTAGACCATCACACTTCCTATTATCCCACATGAAAACTCTTTTGGAAATGGACATGTATATAAGGTAAAATTAAAGCTAACATGATTAAAGAAGAAAAGACTCTAAGAGAAGTATGGGTTGTATTGGGGAGGGCTTGGGCATAGATGTGAGTTTAAAATTCTTTTAAATAATAAAATAATATTAATAATAACGACAATATAAATTAATAGAAAAAATTTCTCAAAATCAAAATATGATAAAAAATGATAATGTATCACATCAAAAGACATGTGTTATGATGTAATTGGTCTGTATGTCCATGTTAGCTTACAGAGTTAACACCGCTAAGTGAGGTACTAAAAATTTCCTTGAAAAGTTCGCTCAAGTACCTAATTCGACATTAACCCTATAATCTTTTATTCAAATTATTTTGATTAGGGAAAATATAAAAATATGACCAGTGTTTTGGTATTTTTATAAACAAGTGATCTGGGTTTTTATTTTTACTAATGAAATGATCCAAACACTAATCATAAGAAATCAAAATCAAATAAAGTCAATAGAATCCAATTGGATTTATGTATAGAATTAAACTACAAAATTTTTTAAATTTCCTAAATTAGTCCCAAATCAAAAACCTAAATTTTGAAAATACAAAAGCAATTCAATACCAAAATAAATTAAATTATAATTCATAACAGTCCTTTAAATGAAAATTTGAAAGAAAATCAAAACAAAGTTGTTAGAAGCTTTGATTTTGCAAAATTACGATTTTACCCTTAACCGGAAACTTATGCGTATTGAAAATCCAAAATTCATAAATAAGTTAGACTTGGTTGATATATTTAAATCATTATTAGCCAAGGGGTGAATTAAAAACGTTAAACTGTTTAAAACGAGCTAAGCATCTTATATGTATAAGATTTAGACGCATAGGATGGTGCTATGTAGCAAAAACCCTAAAAGGAGACCCTTTCCTCTTGTCTAAAACCTTAAACCCACCCTTTCATTTCCCACATAAAATATTCATTTCTTTCAATTTTCTACCTCCTTCCTTTTTGTGAAGCCATCCCAAAACCTAAGATAAGGTTCTCTAAAACCTTATTTCCTTCTTAGCACTAAGTAAGTGGAATTAGCAAAAGTGTAGCACTAATTAGCTTATGTAATGTCTTTTACATGACGAAAACGGAGACAATGAGGTAGTATTAGAAGAGGAAGAAGATCCACCACCACAGAAAACTCATGTCAAACTAAGCATAAGAATTTAAGATGTTGTAATGTCGATATTTTAAGATTTTAAGCATGAAAACTGACTTGGGTGAGTTGATACATGTTTCGAATATCAAGAAATCGAGTTTTCGAGTGATTTTGGAGTCTTAAATTCCCTTCCTAACTAATGCAAGTGAAAACTATTGTTTGGAATGAAGTAAGACGTCAAAACTAACTTATTTTTCATGATGTTATGATGGTTATGGAGTTAGGTCTGTTATGGTATTGTTAACGGCGTGTTTTTGGTGTGATTTGAAGTTTAGGTTTTGTTATAAGTTGAAGTTAGAAATGTTAAATGGAGGTTCACACATGAAAGTTTTGAAAATTATCGGGAACCATGATGAATTTGGCGGTTGTTGTAAAAAATGCATGTTTTAGGCTTTCAACTTGGATTAATCATGTTTTAACATATATGAAATGAATATAGTTGAATCTAAGGAAGAACGTGATCACTTAATACCTTTAAGATCACCAAAAATCGTCTGAAAACATGTCTTAAAGAAAATATCAAGTTTGAGTGCGAAACAACATGAACCCAGAAAAGCATGGCATTAACGAGTCATGCTTCAAACGGTTCTTCTCACTAGGCCTTCAAAATACACAAAACCATGTTTTCTAGAAAAGCATGACAAGAAAAACAATGCCTTGCTTCCCCCGTTGTCATGCCTTAACGGGTACCTTAAACGTGACTACCCTCTATACACAATGTTAAAACTTGAGAATAACTACCTTAGTCGGTCGGAAGCTTTTATATTAGTACAACACGTACGTTCACAACAAAAAGAGACCAGTAGAGTTATGCATTTTAAAATAGTGGCAGTGTAACATTCAAGGCAATATTATTATAATTCATCAAAATATAAGGTCTTCCAATTTCTACGGGGCATCCCCTAATAAAAATCCAAAATATTATAATTTTTAAGACAAATAACTAAAACTATAAGATTTTAAAGGAAATCTGATCTAAAGTCTTCAAATAGAATTCCTTCAAAAGCTTCCCAAAAGTGTAGGTTTTACCCAGACGTTGGGTGATCTCGGGTACAAAAACAAAGATCTTGCAATATCATAAATCTATTAGGGAGTAAGCATAACGAGTTTAGTGAGATAATCCTTACGCAAAAGTACTCAACAAGGTAATCATACATGTCCATTAAGCAAGCGTATGAAATGCAAACAACCATATGATCAAGCATTACATACGACTATCCGGTTTCGTACGCAGAATGGATTTACCCTTCCATTTTGGGTTAGGAATGCTTTAAATGGGTCATAATTGACCTCCTTGAAAGTTGCGCACATCTTGGGATTCCAATCAACTGTACTACTAGCCTGGACTTTCTGTACCCAAAGCGATCGATCTGCTTGTTTACACCATGAGATCGTATTCTCCGAACGTCCTAATTGCTTAAGATGTAGCTAGGCAGCTTACTTTTTTGGTCTCACGTCGAGGAGTAGTAGTAAAATGTGAAGATAATATTCTAAGTGATATGCATGAGCAATTTAGTTTAAAGAGATTTCCGATCGATATTAATTTATTTAAGATGATAAATTGGTATTTGCACACACTTCAATATACATAGAGGCAATTTATATTAATCAACAAATTGAACCTCGATATACTTATTGTTTATTAATCACACATAATGAATCACATACATGTTTCCATGATAACCGCATACATATCAATTTTTATCTTTTCCTAATACCTAGTGCTTTATTTTACAAACACATGCGTGAATACATAAAACGTAAGGGAAAACTCACTCGCCGTAGTGATCTCTATCGGTCGAAGTAATCTTCAGGAAAGAGAAAGTCCTATTCCACGTCACCTAAACAAAAGAAATACCAAAATGAGTATTTCATCTAAGATCTACTTAAACCATCTAAATCCATTTTATCATTTTCGTCAAAATTAAGACGGTAAGAAATTCCAACTTAAAATGGTCATATTTTGCTCATTTTAACTCATAATTTCGCGTATTATATATCGTTTTCTACCTACTTGAAAAGATCTATCCATTTCTAAGGTTATTTTTGCCATAAAAAAAGCCATTTGGGTCTCAAAATAGTACGGTACAAAATTATTATGAAAATTCCAGCCTTAAAAATATATTTTTCCAAGTTTTCATTAACTTAAAATCCTATAGTAAATACATAGATATTTATATAGTTGAAAAATCCTTTTTGTACACATATAACTCACATTATATGCATGATTCAAGTGTTGTTGTCTAAACTATAATTTTTCATAAAACAAGCTTCTTTTTAAAGGTTGGAATCTATAAATTCCCTTTGAAATAAAAACTAAGCTTTAGTTTATTTTATTTGAGTACTTTTTATATCATAAGTACCATTTTTCTACATCATAGACTTTATAAAAATAAGCTTTTATGATTTTGAAACTTGCTACTCTAGGTTGTTTAATAATATTTCTTTTCTAAGTGTTTTCTTAACTAGTGAGTTAGTTTTAACTTACTTAAAATTTCTCTAGTTCTTTGTGTTTATTAAAGTATTGGTATGAGTTCTTTTCAATAAGTTTTTAAGAAAAATTTGTATAGTAATTAAGATTTAATAATAAATTTATTTTATTTTGAAAAAGAGAGAAAGAATTTTATAATTATGTTTTGGAAAATTTTTTGCATAACATTAGCTCTTAAAATCTATAATGAACTTAATTAAATTTTTGAAAATGATACTGTTGACTTATGATCTTAAGTTTTAAATGAAAAGATTTCTTTAGTGTCAAAAATTATTTTTGTAAGGATTTTAGTTTTGAACTTTTAATGAAAGAAAATAACTTATTTTATTTAACAACAACATAGTGATTGTGCATGATTATGAGCATATGACTATATTATATAAAAGAATAATAACTTATATGGAAAATAAGAGATGTAGAAAATTAAATAAGCAAAAGAATATGTAAATAAAGTCAAGTGTTGGAAGTCTTAGCTTTCATCAAGGCTTCCGAACTGTAGATAGACTAGTCCTAAAAAGAAAAACAAGAAAATCATGAGAGTTTTAGATTGGTATCAAGGCTCCCCGGACTTAGATTATGGACAAGTCCATTAAAAGAAAAGAAAGGAAAAAGAATTTGTTTTGACTTGATAAGGACAAGTCTAAGACTAGAAAGACTAATCTTAATAAAATTGCATTAAATAAATAAATTGCAAGGAATAAAAAAATTGCTAGAGCATAAATAAAAAGTTATGTTAGTGAGCTTTTATGTTCTAAGAAATATATATATATATATATATATACATAAATATATTTAATAACATATAGAAGTTAGATTAGAGTAATAATAACAATAATATCAATATAACAACATAATAATATCCTAATAACAATAATAACATAATGGATGTTTAGTCATAAATAAGAACAAAACATGAATATATTGTTGCTTATATAACCTTATAGGTTAGGAAACACATACTATGATCATATTAAGTTATACGGCACGAAGAATAAATATGAGAGGTTTTACCTAAGGTAATGTATTTTGTTGAAGAAGAAAAGAAGTGATTGTAGTAATATGTAGGCAGTAGCGTTGTGGAAAAAAAGAGAAAGTTTGGAAGAGAAATTTGGAAAGAGAATTTGATAGAGTTTTGTTATGGTTTGAGAAATATGTGTAAAGTATGAATGGAAGAGGTATTTATAGAGTTTTGGAGTGAAAATTAGAGGTAATTAAAATAAATGAAAAAGAAAAGAAATGGAGGGAAAGAGAGAAGGAAGTGGACAGCAAAGCGAGGGGAAAAGAGAGAGGAGTGATTAAAAATTAATTTTAAAAGAAAAGTGTAAGAGAAATTTAGTAATATGTGGTTTAGAATTTTTAAAAAAGAAAATTATAAGAAATAGGTATATAGGTTGTAATAATAAGTAGTAGAAAAGTAGAAATAGATGAATAGTAGAAATAGTATTATGAATAGTATATTAGACAATTAAAATATTGGTAGTAAAGAAAATATGCGTAAACGGGTTATATCTGATATTTTTAAACGAAAAATTTTAAAACCGATATTTTTGAAATCCTTATATTTTTACGAGTCTAATGGTGCTTTTGGAATATTTTTACCATTTGGTGTACCAGGACACGGTTTTCGAAATCTGTTTCCGATCAGATCTGAAACATAAGAATTTTCGATAAATCTGATCTTTTTAAGCTTCCTCATATAATTTCGAACTATAATTCGAAATTATCTCATTTTTATTGTTTTTAAATTTCGCGCGCCAAATTGCCGGATCTAGATTCACAGACTAAACATAAAATTAGATTAACTTTAGGGTTCTCGTTCTTAAGGTTTCCTTATAATTGTGTAAAATCTAGGGGCTTACACCCATGCTTCTCTTTGATTGCCAAAACACGCATGAAGCATTGAATAACATGATAAGAACACAATGTCGTGTTTTAACCCGTGTTTCTCTCTATTTCCAATTGTGCTTTGAGTGCTGAGAAACACGAAGAGATACATGAAGCCATGTTTCCCTTGTGATGCTCTCTTAACCTCCACAAAAAGTGGAAACATGGCCATTCTTTTGGCCATGCTTTGAAGCATGAGGTGATATACTCCTCCATGCATCAACCATGCTTCCTCCGTTCCCTTCATTTCTTTTTCAAATTAAACAAAACTTGATCTAATTTCTTCTTTAGACTTAATTAACCTTGTAAAGATGACCTTAGAGCGAAATGGCTAATTCAATACAACTTATGTATACTAAACAAATAAAGGAGTTAGAAATAGTTAATCATGAACTAATTTCAAATTTCTATTATGAATAGTTATTGGATTTCTTGCTTGGAATCGAATAACAAGCTCGATTTGACCAACAGGTACGCAATAATTACATGTTGCTTGTTAGGATAGTTTTAAAAACCGGATTGAGAATTTAAACTTGGCTAAATTGATTGTTGGTTGCTGCTTGGCCGCTTACTCTAGGAGTGGTACCCCCAGACTAGGTTGTGAGCATGATCGCAATTTCAGAATGATGTGGTAGTTATAGGCGCTTGGACCCCCAGAGTACATGGTAAGGTCAAGTGGCTAGTTAATAGGAGAGATTCCAAAACCAGACATTCAATTGGGAGCTGATGTGAAGTTGCAACAGAGTTATGTGGGGGTATGAGCTCTTGCGTAAAGCTTTGCAATAGACCATGTTCATTAATGGTTGTTTGTGTGGAATTGACCCATATGAGACTACTTCTTTCTTCTTCTTTTTTATAGTAAGTATTGGAGACTTATTGAACCCCCCTCTTCGATGCATGATTCATTGAGCGAACCCTACCTCTTTTGTTTAACCAGAGTCATGAGTCCTCTAATGCTTGTTGATATTTTGGGGATGCTAGGATACCTTGTTTGTAGACTTTAAATTAAATATTTTAAACTATGGTTGATGCATTAAATTAGGAGTGCGTGGCATACGGTTTGTGCTTGTATTACTGTGTAATGGGCTTTACAGCTCATTTTATTAACCTTTTAGATCTTGCTGAAGAACCGATGGGATTAATAGCTATGTGGGGTAAACTGATTAGATGATGTTGCATGGGATATGGGCTTCATAAGTTTTTCATGAAAGAATCTATTATAATCATTTTATATCATAAACTTGATTATTGTATCCAATTATTTGTGAAGCATTTTCATTTGATTTAATGTGGGCCTTTGAGTCCCAAAAGTTTGTTTATTAAATTGTACTAATTCGATGGGCCCCGTTGGTAATATTTGTAAACTGATATCTATGGACTTCATTCTTCAAATAGTTTAAATTTACAAGTTTTGATGAACCTGAACCATAGAAAAGCATACAGCACTCTGCCGAAATTTTTATAAAAATTAATAACAATTTCTCAAATTAAAACTTAATTAAAAACTCACTCAATAACGAAATACCTTACACATATCGCATGGAGACGATGTGTGCGGCGAAACAACTACGCCCTTGAACACTATAAGGGCTGGGTTGTTTTAGATAAACATATGACTTGGTTTTGACATTTTGGCAAACAAGTAACGTGAATTTTATTTTTGACAAACACGTAATATGTTTTGTATTTAAAAAAACAAAAGTTACCCAAGTTTTGTTTTTAGGATAATTTCAAAAATGATACTTAAATTTTTACAAAAAGTTTAATTAGATATCTAATGTTTGGTTTTAAACAATTTGATAATTGAACAAAGTTTTCATGGATATTTTTTATACACGGAGCTTGGTTTTGATAATTTTTGTATCTGAATAAAGTTTTTTACAAACTTTTTTTATACCTGATTGAACTTGTTTCAGGTATGAAAAAATTTTACAAAAACTTCGTTCAAGTACTGAAAAAAAGTCTGCGAAAACTTTATTTAGGTACTAAAATTATTAAAACCAAACTTTAGGTATGAAAAATGTTTACGAAAACTTTGTTTAGGTACCAAATTGTTTAAAATGAAACTCTAGATACTTGATTGAACACTTTGCTAAATTTCAAGTACTATTTTTGTTATTAAACCTTTGTTTTTTGATATATACATTACATGTATTTCTTCACATGCCTATTATATGTTATATTAACATAATGCAAAAAAAAAAAAAAAAAAAACATAAGAATAATTAGAAATTGAAATATAAAAAATAGCACATAACAATAATTTGAAATTGACTATCAATTCGAGATGGAGAGGGATATAAGTTTCAATAATAAAACATGTAGAAATAGATGTATCTACTTTTAATTATATGTTTTATTAATTTTTTAACATGTGTGATATTGGAATTTGTGTTTGGTCAAAAAAAAGATATTGGAATTTGTATATGATAAACGGGAATGCATGTGGATATAGTTTTCCTACATTAATAAGATCTATGTATTCGTTTATATATAACTCGTCATATGTATTAAACCTATAAATCTAGTACATAAGCTAATATTTTGCCCAAGAATCACACAGCTTAAGTGGAACATACCCATCAAACGGGACCACATAACACAATGCTTTGGCTTCTGTTATGTCTCGCATCATCTTCCAAGATGGAATCTACCAGTTGGACCAGAATATTATACCAAATATACCATGCACATATATACAAGTACATAAAACAAGTGGATCATATACTATATTACTTTCATTCATTACTTATTTTAAAGTTTCACGTGCCAGTGATTAGTAGCATATAAATTCAGCTAAAATTTTAATATATCAATAGTTTTTTAAAAATATATCTTTATTATCATTATTTGTTAAAATGATATTAGCACTTATCTACTACTTATCTTAATACGTGATATATAGTATCAATACATACATAAATATGTATATTTTCAATTTTGGATTGCCCACTTATATATTATAAGTCGGTTGATATATCTGATGAATGGTCAAAAACCAATATAGCTTCACTATTATTTTAGGATGGGCTGCGGATATGAAACATACGTGGTGATATTGATTTTGATAGGATGAGACCACAACCAAGTAGCAAAAAGCACTTTTGATTGTAAAATCAATAAGACAATAATGGAATCCGCATCTAAAAGCATCACTATTATGGACTATTCCAAATGATAAGTCAATCCTAAATTTAAAAAAAGGTAGAGAGTAGCTTTGTCTTTAATACATAAAAACTTTGTTTGGCCCAAAAATTATATCGCCTAACTGAAATACATCCGTAATAAATTAATTGCATGCTTCAATTATTGAGTTTGTATCTTGATTTTACATGATGTTGGAATTTAAAAGAATTTTAAGATGAGATCATGGTAAAAGGTGAAGTCATGGTCTAGTAAGATGAGTTTAGGCGTCTTATATCTCTCTTTTTCTATCTCTATCTATCGGCCTATTTATCATTTCATCTATATATTATGTATATCAATTTGAATGAAAAAGCATAAATTCATAAAGTTCTATTAAAAGAAATAGTGCTATCTTTTGATATCAAGTTGATTGCATTTGGCTATATTCAATACAAGATTATTACTCATCAGATCTAAAGAATAGTCTAGGAATTACTTACTTGAGATGATTCATAATCAAGTAGTTTTGAGTGTTCGCTCTGGTTAAGGGTTGATAAGAACATAAATTTAGGAAAACTCCACAATATCGATTAAAAGGATTAATGTGTTGGCTTCGATTGATAAACAACTTTTGATATAAGTTAAAAAGAAATAAAGGCAAAATAGTCAAAAGAAAGCAATCAAAACATGGATATAGTCATATACATATTGTTGTTGTACTTGACCAAAATTTATTTTATGAAGGTTTCCTATATGTTAGTGGTAGCATCCAAGGAAGCAAACCTATCTATTTAGAGATGTCTCACGAAATTTAGCTTAAAAGGTCTAAAATAGGGATTATCATACTAGTCTATCTACCTTCGACCTTTCTCAATAAGTTTGCCTACTCAACCAATTTGCTCATTGACTTCAATTAAAAGAAGGTCAAGAGGATATATATATATTGTGTGTGGGGTTGCTCCATCTAGTAGATCACTTCATTTTTCATATAGCTTTCACATCTAGCCATACAAATTCCATGACTTCACATTGTGGGGAGATAACATGAACCATCTTAATTCTAATATTTATTCTAGATGGTAGAAAGGTTTCAATGGTACTAATACGCCATATAAACTGAACAATGATGTAGAGATATAGATAATATTATAACATTTAAATAGTTATATAAAAATTATATAATATTACCATCATTTATCGTGAAAACGTTGGCATTTATCCATCTTCCATTCAAGCACGTAGCATATTAGAACTGAAGAATATTTTTTCCTACATGTGTTATTATCTCAACTACCCTAAGATATTTATAAGGTTTATATACATATATATGTATATAATAGACTCTGCATCTTCTAAAAAATTATTAATAATAATTGAATTACTATTAAATCCTTCCAATTTTTTGAAGAAATTGTATTCTTAATTATTTTCACATCCAGAACCAAATCTAAAATTTAAATTCTATCATTTGCATCTAATTATTTCAACTATATTAATTAGAACCATCAAAAGTCTTTTTATTCTACAATAGATATGTTAAGTTTAACAGTACTTATGTGTTGCACACACTTATACATAGGAGTGGGAATGTTCAAATTGGTTTAGTTTTGCTATAAATCATATCGAACTATACTCTATCGTTCGCATTTTTTTTCATCCTAAACCAATTACCAAAACCTTAAATAATAGTTTCATTTGAGTTAAGAAATTTCCAAATCATTAAATAATGTTTGGTTTGATTTAAATGACAGAGTTAATCAAAATTCAAATTAAGATAAAAAGCTTTATTCGATTTTTTATATTTATGTAGTAATTCAAACATTTATTATCCTACAAATTTTATGTTATAAACCACAATAAAACATTTTATAAACCCATCATTTATATAATCCATACTCGCTTGTGAAATCATCTAATATGGAATCAATCATCCAATCTATCACATATCAAACCTTTATATGTATAATAAATGAAGGGGAGACGTACAGAGGATGGAGTGGGCTATGATCGGCTGTTTTATTTATCTATTGGAATATGCGTCATGTGTTTGGCGGTCCAATAAGCATATTCCCTACACTATAAGTGAGTGGTTGTCTCTGCTGCTAGGTCCAAAACGGCCAGAACTTCAGTCTTATTGGATAATTGATGTGATGTTGATGTTGATGTTGACAGCATAACAGCACAACCTAGTATCAGTAAGCACAATTAATAATATAATGTCAAATATGTGACTATGGAATTCGTCATATGAACCCAACACCATTATGGATTCTATAGCCATTTTAAGACCAATAAGAAGACTTTGGAGAGAATGGAAAGACAAGATAAGTACGGTAATACTATTGGGCTTCCTTATGAGCTGTAAAATTGAAGATTTTACGGACCAAAAAGGTGGTAATAAACGGTTAGACTGATAATGCAATATGGTTGGATTCGGCTTTTCGAAAAGTCTATATTAGTTTTATTCTTGAATCATTGAAATAAAACCAATAGATAGCTCATGTCATAGTTCCAGTATGGTTAGATTTTATATGTTAATTATCTCATTTTGATAATTTAAATATGGTAAAGATTAAGAATATCTTTGGATGATCTTATTTTTATTTGTATTTTATTTTTGGGAATATTTAGGACATTAACTTCAAGCCAAATTAGAATTCAATACTCCTACTTATCATGTATTATCTATATTATTTAGTTGAAGTTTTGACTGTTGCAATTATAGTCTGTTGTGAGTAGTAATGCTAGTGGTGGAAATTTCAATTGAGTAGTAAGTTTGATACGATGAATTATGGTCATTAGTTGCGCATCCATTCAAAATTTAGGAATAAAATGTGATGTTATTGTAATTTTAAAGACATGTGATATGTCACCCTTATTCATGCTAAGGCTAATTAGTTGATAGCACATAGGCAAAAAATACAACCATGGTCATGAAAAATCAAAAGGATGGTATTAAGGATTTGATTATGATACAGTAAATAATGTTTCTTTCCAAAAAGACTATAATAATTAAAGGTAAAACCTGCAGATTCAGTCTTTTTTTTTTTTTTCAGCATTAATTGCTGTAGTAAGTTAGTAAGTTGTCCAGACAAGGGACTCAAGTCCAATATGGATAATGAGAGGTCGACCGCAATCACTATGTTGGCTTGTTTTGTTGCATTTGGAGTTGTTAGATGTATCTAGTCAAAAGTATAAGCAGAAACCTAATCAAGACTTAAATTCTATGATCATTTATTGGAAATGAGTTCAGATGTTCTCTATATTGAGTAATAAATAAATTGTGCAAATTTTGAGTTTTGTTAAACAATTGAGCTGGATACACAGCTATGTACATATAGCTATTGTTGTCTATTGTTGTGAGCATTAGGTTAGTAGAAATGGATCTATAAACATGGCTAATATTGTATTATGTTTTACATAGTGATGTGGATTTGCATGTGGCATCTATGGAGGCCTATATGGCTTGGTTGAAGTTGTTAGATTAGCAATTAAGTTGCTACAGTAGCCTATTAATGCAAGGGATGCATGCCTAATATGGTGAATGAGATGGATCGATGAGGGCTAATAAGGAGAAAGATTTCAGTGGCTTGTATTACCTATTGGATATTTTTTCTGCTAATAAGTGAGATGGGATGCAAATCAAACTATTGTAATGGACTTAATTAATAATGGATGGTAAACAAGTGATAACCTCACTAGGAGACTATCGGTGGTTTGGTTAGGAGACAGTAAAAGAGATTCCTACATATTGTTTTATAGATGACATGTTTGCATGCCAAGTCATGTTTTTTTATCATGTGGTATTAAGATTGACATTTTGTGTTTCATGGTCTACAAACCCAGTTATCATTAAGTAGTGGAAGATGCTAAGCTACGATTTACACTTCTGTTAGTGAAAATGGAATTTGAATTTTTTTTAATTTTGATGGTCGACAAAACTATGTTGGTTGATTCAACTAAATGACATATTAAATTATTTTACTATTTGTCATATTGAGTCATTTGTAAGCCAACACACGAGTCTTATATGAATATCTATGTGTGTGCTGCAGTTATATACCAGGTTTTACGACTTACCCTAGTAGCATTTTATGATTTTACATCCTATTGACATTGATGATTCTGATGGATACTATTACACTAATGATGAGGATGGAGATAAGGGGTCACAAAGGGATCGGTTTGCTAGTCACTCTGGAACAATGTGATGGTTGATCTAGTAGTTCTGCTTTTATGATGAGAAAATTTTGTTTTAGTTGTTAATGTAGGATTGAAAGATCTTATGTTTTGGTTGAATTTTGTACTTGGAGATCTTAATATTTGAAAGCTTATGGAGACTTTGAGTAACAAAGTAGTTAGCAAGGTATGAGTATGCGGTGGAGAATTTATGTGCAAGCGCACAGGGCATGGCACAAACTTAAGAGTTTAGACCACCCACATAATGCACAAGCAAGCAATCAACGAAAAAACTGAGTAAAGCACATTGTAAATGTGCTCAGTGAATTAGTTAAGTCGACTACGAAACCTAGGAAAATGAGTAAACTAGAAGAACTTGATGGGGCAATCCTAGTAATTGCTTGTCCACACTTTATGCCAAGTAGGTTTCATAATCTGTGTCAAGTCAAGAGTTACCTCTCCATTTTCAAGTTTTCCATATGAAAAGCTGCATAAGATTGGATCTATATGACATGATCATGGCTCGAGCCAGCAATGATAAAAAGTGAAAAAAAATGCCATCCATCTATAAATAGCCCCTCCATCACGTGCTGAATTGAAACATTTACTGCTACATGATGGTTATAACTTATATTGTGGACTTAAATCTTTTCAATCATACAATAGTTCAAAATAGACAAAACAAGAAATCGATAAACCAAACGCGAGAATACTAAAACATTATAGTGCAAAAAATAATAGGATGAGAAGAGCTCTGAATTCTAGTGTTACCAGCATCAATGTGGTTTAACCCACCCTGTCCTGAGTGGAATATGTTTCATGTGGAGATCCAGTTGCGACAAAGGCAGTGTACTTTGGCTAGTGCAGCCATATAATCGTCAGACCTGGACACGGATCCATGTTAAGCTTGCTACATTGCTAAGTTTGCACAAACTAGAGAAAGGTTTGTAAGGTTCATATTTTTACCTCTCTCCATAGGAGGATCGGCATGCAGCAAGTATGCATTGTTTGGCAGCATCAGCTTTTTTCTGCAAAGAAGAAGCAAATAAAGCAGGCCAGCTTGATGATGAATCCATTGAGATTGCATAGAGAAGTTTAAGCAGAAAAGACAGAGCCAAATGAAACAATTAAAATGATCTATTAATGCACTTTTGATATCTCTACTCTATGTGACATCGAATCTACTTGATAAAACATACTTCTTAAGCTTCTAAATTCAGAGTACAGAATTCAATTGCTAGTAAATCAAGCTAATAATTAAATTTTTGGGCAATCGATTTTCATTTAGATTCAATTCAGTAACTCACGACTTCAAGTGTGGCTTTGACAACCATTTCCTTTCCATGAGAGTAAATATTCTTCAACTTGAGTAGTCATACTATGATGAGGGATATTTTAGTTCATGCTTCTGCAATGACTAGGTGGAATGTAATCAAAAGATTTATGTGAAGGGTGAAGACTAACCTCGGCTTCATAATAAAGGCCAGCATATAGGGAAGCATAGAAATATTCATTTGGCTGCCCATTCTGGAAAGTAGAAACAAGCTACAAACACAAGAGGCATCAGTTGGATGATTATCATAATTTTCTCTAAACAAAAGTACAGAATCTTGAGGAAAAAAAAAAAAAAACACCAAGTTGCCAATTAGTTTTACACCTATCTGATGTGATCAGATTATGATAAGCTTCCGTGTGAAGACTGAAGTGTGTGAAACATAGAGTAACATTGCAGGAAAAATGAATACAATGGCACTAAACGTCTGCAGACTGAGGAAGGTCTTTGGCTGTCCCAGGACTGCCAATCTAAAGAGTAGAAACTTTGTGAATTATAGGTGAACAAAATTTGCATGAGTTCAACACAGCACAAAGCAAATAACAACTAGAATATAGAGCAAGTCGCGTCTTGGCCAAGTGAAAATCCTAGAATAACCAATGGCATTGGTTTACAACAAAAGATATCTGATCTTTAGATGATATTTAGTTAAGGTTAGCATCACAGCTATATCATATAACTAACATACATCAAGTGAATGACTCAAATTAGGTGGAGGTCGATTGATGATGTAGGGGTTAGAACCCAGAATTTTTTTGCTTTGATATCATAGTAAGGTTACCATCATGATTGTTTCATGTAAAAGTTTAAGCTTATAAATATGGTGTAAAATATTATATTCATTACTTAACAATATCCATCATCATATGGCAAACATATTGTTAAGACACCTAGTGAAATTGCAGTTGCATTTGGTTAAAAATTGAAAAATTCCAACACAATATTCTACGAGTGTGACTACAAAGGAAAGTCTATGAAAACTATCTTTAGACATGCATTTTCAAATAATCAAGACAACGAGGAGTCAAATTCACCTTTTCTGGATCACCCCCATCCTTGAACATATTATATGCTTCCCTCATCACTGCCCGTGGATCCCTGCCTACCTGCATCAGCTTAAACTAGCACAGTGACACCTCTTTCTTCTTTGATTGTCACCAAGGAATGAAAAGGGAGCATCATTTGATAGGACTAAGCTTGCTTAATGCAAAATAGCATTAAGTTATGGCTTACAGAACTGTTTTCTTTGCGAAGGTCTAGTAACCTACCTCTAGAAATCTCTTCCTTGCTTCATCAACTCCATATAATTGTGCTTCACACAGATAGCACCATATTGATTCCTCCGTGTCACTTGGGTTCTGGGCAACATCAATGCGGAACTGTTCTGCACCCTCTTCAAACCTACAGGAAAAAAGGGTGAGTACAGTGACCTCACAATCATGATAAACTATATACAAAAATCAGTGGAATCTTCATTTTGGCTTCCAAACTGAAATTTCTGGAATTGAAGGATGCAAGGAACATTTTACAAATAATTGTAGGAAATTAAGCATGCTGTGCTAGGTAATGAAATTGCAGGCAAGTACAATGATGAACTCGGAAAAGCATAAAGTACCTGTCAACATAATAAAGTGATAGCCCCCTTTGCCAAAGATCTAAAATTAATACATAAGACAAGCAACCTTTTAAAAAATCTTTCATAAATCATCAATGCATAGAATGACAAGAAACATAAATTTGCTAGACCTACATGCCTTTTGACGAGGATCCAGCTCGATAGCCTTGTCAAATTCTGCTAAAGAGCCCAATATATCACCCTGAGAACAGAACAACAACTATAATTTGTTCAATAAAACTCAGGGACAAAACAAAGCAGTTTGCACCATACAAACAAAATATTTTAGACCAATCCATTCTGAAACTAGGAGCTCAGACATTCCATTTTTGCATTCACTTTGAACTTCCATAAGCAATTCCAAAAAATTTCCTGACAACCTCAGAAAAGCATGTTGCCTCGAGAGTCTTTGGATCTGGTGATGTTGTAATTCCTAGTTAGACAAAAGTGGACTCAAATGGCTTATAGTTTGAACCTAAAGTTATGACAATTGATGTGAACCAAGAGATATGACTTGATGCATCAATGGTGAAGCAATAGAGCCGCTGCTTATATGGACCTTTAATGGTTCAAATGCTTTCTGTTGGGGAAGCAGAAGCATAATAAATCAAAATCACCCATTATACCTTCCCCAATATCTGGATTTTTTGAAATGGCAACCTAAGTTATGACTTTTTCAGATTTACTACGTGAAATTGACATTGTTTTTTGTCTTATCATCGCTTGAACTTGAAATGAATATTACTGGTTGGGACATACCGGGACAAGAAATCGAAGATAGAAAACATCTATCCTAATTGAGCATTCATCAATTCAGCAAAATAAATAATAGCTAAATTCCAATTACAAAATCTACAAAAAAAAAAAGTGAAGAAAATGGCATATTAAAATATCATAATAACTAATATATCCAAATATTGACAAAATTGACATAAAATAGAAGAAAAGGAACTACAATGGACCTGTCTGAAGAGCAACATGCCACGGCGGATTGCGAGAACCGCTTCGCGGGTGTTGTTGCTGCTGCTGCCACCACCGGTTAATGCATCCCAGATGCCGGAAACCGAAGGAAGGAAGAATCTGCGGGAGATTACAGAAGGTGGTGTTTTATGGGGTTTGAGTGGAAGTTGAAGCAGTGATGGAAGTGGATTTAAACCTGAAGATGAAGGGATGATGCCTGACTTAGGAGACTCTAGTAAACTGAATTTCAAGTTGTTTAATGAAGCCATGCTTTTCTAGTACACGTGCTAGAGTGTTGTGTTAGTGAATTTATGTTTAAGGTTTGGTTGGTGTCAGACTGGATAAGGCGCCAAAATAACAGAAATATTTTTAACATGTGAATGAGTAGGCTGTTTACAGAGATATATTATAACTGATATATTTATAATAAATGATTATGATTTTTTTTTTTAAATGTATATGACATAATACCTGTATCCTATGATCATCGAATTTAATGTCTTTTTTTTCCAAAGGATGCATCATTTAGAAATACTTATCACATTTCAAAATATAAAATAAAATTTTTGAGTTGCTTTGTATTGGATTATGCTAATGACAAAACCATTTAAGAGCATGTGCAATTATAAGGAACTTATTTAATATCATAGCATACCATATAGCATTTTAAAAAACTTTTTTTCTTTTCTTTTTAATTATAATGGAGATGGCGATTTGATCATAATACTTCTTACTTGATATATTAGTTACAAGGTCATTAGCTTCTAAAAATCTATTCTCTCTAAGAATTTTTCACTTGATCTAAGGTTTTCCCGATTTATAGAGGTATACTTACTAAATCCTTCGATACATTTCACTAAGCAAATAGGAGACAATATTCTTATATAGTATTGCTACTATATATCTTAAGCCAAGTTTAAGTAAGATAGATTTACATTCTTAACTTTCTTGCCATCAACATATTCTCACATATCTACTAACTTAATTGAAATAATCATATTAGATAACGTTAGGGGCTTATTGCTATCAAGTAGGCTCTCAAATTTAGAGGGCAAAGGCTTGCTAGGCCCCAAAAAATGTAGATCACAATTCTATTAGATCGATTTTTTCTACTGGGAAAAATTTGTGTAGTATCAAAAAGACAATAGGTTTTATAAGATCATTCTTACAATTGTGAAAATTTTCAAAAAATAAGATTGTTTGTATGAGGATTTTTGTCATGGACATTTATTCTACATGCTCTAATAGATATTGAAAAATGTATTATATAAAAAAGAGTCACACAGAAAATATATGGCAAAAAAAAAAAAAATTTCCACGTAATATATTTAAGAAAACACCCTCATCATTGGGTTGTCTCCATTATCGCCAGTTAGAATTCAAAAGAAAAAAGAAGTACCTTGCTAAAATAAGGTAGTAATATTATTAAGGAAAATAAAGTGGGTATTGATAAAGCCATTATTATTATATTTTTCATATGCATTATGATGCGAGATAATCTTATAATTTGTCTATAAAAATGAAAAATGAAAAAAGAAATGCACTTCGCTGCAGGATTATTCCAATTTTTCCTTTTCTTCAAAATTTACCGGTTTCAATTGCTGGATTCAAGCCAATAACTTTATTTCGTGTTTAGTAGGTAGTAATAAATCAAAATAAGATCGGGATTCTAATTCCATTTCCTTTTTGATATTTGAAAGCATTATTAAAAATTAAAATTGCAATTCCTTATAATCCACAGTTCCAGCTTCAAGAGAGTATTAGGTTCCACCTTCTTAAAAGCAAAATCACAATTTTCTTTCACCTTAAATTAATGGTTTTTACTTCAATTACTCTTTTATTCTATAAAAATTATTATCTTTTTTTTTGTTAATATATTATTGACAAATCCTATTATATATCCATTTTGTGTCTGTAATCCATTTTTCAATGAATTACTCATTCTCTTATTGAATCCATTCATTTTATTCTAATTTAATCCCAAAATGATTTCTATATATCATAATAATATTATAATGAGGCTTCTACGGTCCCATCGAGATTGCCTAATCAATCATTTAACCATTAAAATAAATATAATAATTGACATATTAATAATTCGATCACGGTTAGGGGTGTGCAAAAAAACGATAAAACCAAAAAACCGAATCGAAATCATAAAACCAATTCGAAAAATATGGTTAACCGATCCGTTGGTTTCGGTTTAGGATTATGGTTTTTATTTTTTTGGTTTTTTGTTTCGGTTTTGGTTTGTAACCATAAAGAACCAATGGTTAACGGTTAACCATTTTAATATTTATAAGTATATTATATATATAATTTACATATACATATAATTATTTTTTAAAATATATATAGACATAATTTACATATATATATATATAATTTATCTATGTTAATATTTCTTGGATTTTGATTAAAATACTATCGTCCTATGTTTGATGGAGTTAATGTGGTAATTGATTCGGTTTGATTTTATTGACAATGATACATCCAAAGGTTTGTTTTTCCTCTTTTCTTTTATTTGATTTTCTTTTTTTTTTTTAGCTCTTGTAATATATATAATAATTTAAAGAAAAATTCTATTATAAAGGCTAAAAATTAAGCTTTGTTTAAATTATCAATTTGATTTGTTGAGACTATACGTTAAATGGTTAAAAACCAAAAATCGAATAAATTAATTGAATAAAACGGTTAACCGTTAAAGCAGTTAATCATTTATAATGAACGATTAAAGATCGGAATATTAAAAAACCAATTATTACGGTTAGATTCAAAAAATAGAACCACGGACCGGTTAACCGATCCATGAACACCCCTAATCACGGTTAGATATAGTGAGCCATTGGATAATGATAGGATCAGTTCCGTCAAAATTAATTACAGAACTATTAAATTTCTCCATTATAATTTATAATTTAGTGACGTTAACATAAAACTCCTAAATTGGATAAATAAGTTCAAATCCCCCTCCAATTATAAAAGAAAAAAAAAAAGTTGCCGAATTGAAAATTTCATTGCTTCTACCTCTCTGAAACACAGCCATAGCACACGGATGGCCAAGGCTCCATTCGCTGTAAACATAATATGCTTTTTCCTAAAATTATTTTCCTTAAAATTAATATATATATATATTTATGCATTTTACTATATTTATAAAAAATATTAATTTTTTCTAATACTTTATTTACAAATATTAGATAATTCATAATTTTATTTGTATATATTAATACCAATATTTTATTATAATAATATTATTCAAACATTTTATTTAACAACAACATCATAAATACACAAAATCTTGGAACATGTACAATTATAAGCTCCTAGTTGAATTTAATGTATCACTAGTTATATCGGTGCTAACAAATGATAGTTGAGTAATAAATTAAAATATTTAATTTTTATTGTATAAATATATATTTTATAAAATTACTTCTATATTTTTATGAACTTCTATAAATCCCAAATGGTAAATCCTCGATTAGTAATTCCATATCCATGCCTCTTAAGCCCACATTTCTGATTTTCAATAAAATTTCTTATACCATCTAATATGACTCCTTAAAACTATCTAATATACTCACTTATAAAATATTTTTGAATTTATAGACACTGACGTCTTTTTACTTTAATAATTCAAGTAGACGATGCACCTGTGATGCATGTACAAATAAAACAGCTCAACATATATAAATTAAGCAGATATATTATTTTGATAGGTTGGAGGAGGACTACCTTAAGTAGTCCTGGAAATTAGAAAATTAATTCAAATCATAATTACAATTGTATTTTCCACAAGTAACTTCTTTATGGTAACTGTCATGCAGTTATAATATTAAAAATATTTACATTAAAGGTACTATTAGATCGATATATAAAGATACATGCTTAGGCTAAAAAATGAAAATACTATATCTATTCAACCCTTATTTAATTCTATTCAAACCTTATTTAATTTCATGATTTCAAGGATACTAAAAATATTTTACACCAAAGACTATGTCCATTCAACCCCTATTTAATTTTATTCAAACCCTATTTAATTTCATGATTTCAGATATACCAAAAATATTTTACGCTCATATCCTAAAAACAATATATTAAAAACATTTATACTAAAAATATTTACACTAAAGAGCTTTTGCTTTAGTAGTATAACTATGTTTATTCAATCCCTATTTACTTCTATTCGAACCATATTTAATTTAATGATTTCAAGGATACCAAAAATATTATATGCTCATATATTAAAAAAAGAAAAGTCTATATCTATTCTACCCCTATTTAATTCTATTCAAATCCTATTTAATTTTATGATTTTAGGAATACAAAAAATATTTTACGCCTACATGCTAAAAACATTATAATAAAAATATTTATACTATAAATATTAACACTAAAGACACTAAAGCAGGTGCTTTTACTTCAATAGTATAAATATATAGTTAACAAGTCTCTAATTTTTTCCCATTCAATTCTTTCCATTCTTAAAGTGAAATCTACACATCAACTACAACAAAAATAATATAACAATACTTTCTTAGATCCAGAACTCTTGCAAAGCTAGTTCGACAATTAATATTCCATCAAGTGATTTATCTATAAAACACTTTAATATCATTTTTTGATATGAGGGAATGAACCTAAGACTAAATTACGATTTGGAATTCTATATTCATTTCCGCATTTGCGCACATTGCTGAAAACAAAAATTTTGAAGAGTGGTTTGATTTCACATTCACAGGAATGTGATTTCATTTTGTCGTAGGGTAATTGAAAAATTCCATATCAGTCATTCCATTTCCTTCAATCAGTGCAATGAATTGACTTCATTTTATTCTTCCAATTCCAATGATAAATTACATTGAAAGATAATAATATTTATAGGTATATTTATTTGAGATTATAAAGTTTGTGAGTAAGTTTATTTAAATTATAATATTTCAAGTAGTTAAAAATAGATAATAACGTTTAAGAAATAAATTTATTATAGGATATAATATTTTGAGTTGTTAAAAAGATGTTACAATATTTCGAAAAGTGGGTTGATTAAGGTTAGGGCTGTTCATTGAACATAAAAGTAAAATGTGTTTCTTATATATTTCGGTTTGGTTTACAGTTCGGTTCAGGATAAACCTAAACGGTTACGGTTCGATTCGAGGGCTCGAACGAAACCAAACTATTTGAATCCGAATCGAACTGCTTCACATTAAAATAAATATAAAAATAAATAAGAACCATTTTATTTATTTATAATTATTAGGTATTACATATTAGGACTTGTATTACTCTAAGATTAATTCAATAAAATGTAAAATTCTTATCATGAAATACCTTTACAGGAGCAAGTTTTATATTAGGTTGCAACAACTACAACCAACAATACTGAAATAATTTAGAACTTTAAACTAATTAGTACAATAAAAATTTAAATACATGATAAAGAAAGAATATTACAAGTAAATGTAGAATTAATACAAAAGAATAATTTTCTTAGTTAGTGTTATAGATTTATTAAAAATGTATGTTATTTTAAATTCGTTTTGAAAAATATTTTTAAAATGGGATAATATATGTCTTTGAAAATTTTAAATATATGATTTGATATAATGATAAGTGACTTTAATTTTTATGCGACATTTCTCAATCTAAACATCTTTTTTTTTTGCGAACTTAAATGACTATTAATATTATTTATTAAAACTAAATATTTTAAAAGTAGTTCGAACCGAACAGGACCAAACCAAACTACATGTGAAATGGTTTGGTTCGAAACCTCGAACCATTAAAAGCGGTTCAATTCATTAAGGGTTTGAACCGAACCGTCTTGAATGCGGTTTGGTTCTGTTCAACCAGTGAGCCAAACCATGAACATTCCTAATTGAGGTTACCATTAACATGTGTTATAATGTCATAATATGCTAGATATTATGAGTTTTAATTTTAAATATTTATTTGAATGAAATTTATCGATAGTAACTTTAATTGACTTACTTATCTAAACATTGTAATCTTTTTAACCACTCAAAATATTATAACCTCTAATAAACTTAACATTAGCCATTATGATATTATGATGTAATTCTACCTTATTTTTTATAATATTCTCCCCTTTTTTACTTAAAAAAAAAAAAAAAAAAGACGCTGTATTTCTGAAACTAACGGGTCTAAAATCGGCCCATGTTATGGTTTCGAACTTTCGATGCCAAGCTCATCCTGCCATCGGGCTTTTGCCTGCTTTCCCAATCTCACCTTAAAAACACGCAGACACACTAAAACCAAAACCGTAACCCTAACCCTAGTTGATCGTCTCCAAGCTTCGGCCTTTATAAACCCCAGTACCCACTCTCATCTCCGTCGCCTTGTAGTAACGTTCTCTGTCCACCTTTACTCTAATTTCAATTTCAATTTCGTTTTTCCTGTTTAAGTTTTCAGGTCAATATTTTTACTCTATAGGGCTTTACTTGAAAAATGGGAGCTTCTTTTCCAGCAATGATGATAATGTTTTATCCCAGCTCATTACGAGACCTTTCGTGGTCCGGGAGTAGAACTGTTTCCGACATATTATCTGAGTCCTATTTCTCCCATTTTTTCTATCTTTAAAAAGCTTTGTTCGACCTTACTGTGTTAGATTCCAAATTTAATCTACAAAGTTCTGATTTTTACACTCACCCAATAAAAAATAATGAATTTTTACACGAACCCGATAAAGAATTTTCGTGATAAGTTGTTCGGTGGTATTAAGATTTCTGTTGTTTTGTCTTTGGAAATGTTCCCTATGATGTTTTTAGTATTATCCATGCTAATTCTGATATATCCATGATTGAATCAATTCTAATTAGTTTTGACTGAGGGAACTTATGTAAATGAAGCATCATGAATTTTATGTTATGGTGTTTATTGCTATTATTGTTATTGATTTTTTTTTAAATTTTATGTTTGGGTATTTTGAATGATCAAAGCTTCCTCCAAGCTTTAATCTTTAGAAAACCAGATTTTTTTTACAATTTGGTGGTTGAATGTTGTGATTTGTAAATAAGCTAACTGAAGTATGCCCCTCAATTTTTTTTTTTTTATAAATATGTAATAAGAATGTTGCTGAGCTATTTGTTAATTTAAGATTGGAACTAGTTACCCATACGCTTGCTTGGAAATGTTTTTGCTGCTAGCTGGGCTACTGTGCAATGTCTATCTATCTTTTGTTCAATGAGATTCTTTGTAATTAGATGAACTCGAACCTTTGGTGCTGTTAAGTTATTATCTGCTGTAATTAGTCTGTGAATTCTTCTGTCTGCTTAAACTTAGGGTAATTTTATATTAAGCATTTGATGCAAGTTTCTGTGATTTGATGTAAGTGTATGAGTAATACAAAGCTCGTTATTTCCATGCTTAGGATAGTGTTAAACGCTATTGACAGCTGAAAATTGGTTGTGTAATAAGCTAGCTTGGTTTGGTGATTGCTTTTCATTGTAATTATAGTTTTGTTTCTGGCACTGTTTATGTGTCTTCTAATACCTAGTTTTAGTTTGAATAGAAGGGGTGTTGAGCAAACTCATAGACTATAGCATTACAATCTAGTAAATATGTGTAGTTTGTAGTTTCCTTAGATTGCACTATATGCTCAGATTGATGATGAATCTAGTTTGTTAGGTAGATAAATAGTTATTTATGTGGACTTGATCTATATAGATCCAGTCACAAACTTCATATGACAAATGATCAACACATGTTTGCAAGTGTTGATATTTAGGTAATTTGTTAATAGTTTGTGGCCGGGTCTTTATGGATCTGGTGCATATGAATTTTTTAGACATTTTAACAATCTCCTAACCTTTACATTACAATCTAGTAAGTTCATGTAGTTTCTTATGCGACCTACATGCTTAGATTGGTGATGGATCAAAGTTTGTTGATTGATATGGTTGATATTTGTGTAGACTTAGTCTATATAGATCCAACCTCAAACTACATGTATTGCACATGATAACACTTGGTTAAATATTGGTGACAATTGTTGTTGTATATGATACAACTTTGTAGTTTGTGGTCGGGTCTTTATGGACCCAGTTTACATGAGTTTTCATGATTTCAATTGTTGCTTCACCTATATTTGATTGGTGATGATATAAAAATATAAGGACTTGTAAAATAATGGTTCGTGTGGGATTATAGGAGTAAAGATTGCATAGGCCATTCAATTGCATTACACAGGTAGCAAAGGAATTACATTGTTATTGAAGTTGATGCATCTGACTTGGTCTATTTGGTCTAAGTAGTAACAAGGGTTTGTTATCAAGTGCCCTATAGATGCTTGTTAACAATTCAAGATTATGGTTTGATGCATCTATATTGATTTTTAAGATGTATTGCCATAAAAATAGAGTTATTAACGAGTGTCCTTAGGGTACTTAATAGTAATATTCTTTTTCATCATAATAGGGCCTGGAATATTAGGATGAATTGTGCTTTAAAAAACTCTAGGTTATGGATTCATTGCATCTTAATTGACTCTAGGTGAGTTAAGGTGAAATGTGAGTTGTTAAGGTACTTATTAAAAATATCCTTATCATATGACAAGGCTTGGAATTCTTGATGACAAACTGTACTTAAAAATAATGTTAATTATAAATCCAGCAGAAGAAATATTAATTTTGAATCTTAATATGAATTAGATTGAATTTCTAAGGAGCCTATATGGTTATTTATTTAATCTGTTTATAATTTGTAGGCTGTTAATACATGAATAATACTAGCAATTCTATCATTCTGGAACAATATAATATGGTGTGTAATTTATTGGAAAGCTTACATGGCCTCTGTTAATCCATGTCTATGGAGCCATAAACTGGTTTTAAATTCATCCTTGCTTCCTGTGCTCAAATGTTGAAGCTAACTTTTGCATATAATAGGAACCACATAAAACCACAGCCTAGCTTAATCGCTTGATTAAAGATTGAGTTGAATATTGAACAACTCCATAGATAGTTGCACTTCAATCTAGTAAGTCCATGTAGTTCCTCCATATTGGCCTACATGCTTAGATTGACAGTGGATCTAGTTTGTTTGGGTAAATTCTTATGTGGACTGGGTCTACAATGATCTGTAATAAACTATATGGCATGTGGTACATGATCAATGCCTGCCATGATGAAAATTGCAACATTGATATATGTTGTGCATTGGACAGATTGTGGATGGATTTTTATGGATTTGGTCCACTCCTGAATTATTAACAATAAATTGAGCTGATTAATTGTTGGATTTGTGGGATACATGTCAGTAGTTGAATTGATGTGCGTCCCATCTTATCTAATGGTTAGAACTTCTTGGTTATGTGGTCCAGAGGAAAATGATCTGCTTTTAAGTAAAGAATATGAAATAGAGGTCTATCAGTATTAAAATCTAATGGTTAAAACTTCTTGGTTTAATGTGGTCCAGAGGAAAATGTTCTGCTTCTAAGTAAAGAATGTGAAATAGGGGTCTCTATTAGTATTAATATCTAGAGGTTAAAACTTCTTGGTTTATGTGGTCCAGAGGAAATTGTTGTGCTCTTGAGTAAGGAATATGAAATAGAGGTCTCTGTTAGTATTAACATCTAGTGGAAGGAGGGCTGCCTAGACCAATTAATGTCAATGCTCAGGTAGCAATGGCGATACAATGTTATCAAAATTGGTCCAGATGGAAATAATAGAAATTAGGGTTTGTTAGTAGGTGCCCCATTGGTACTCGTTAACAACTCATGATTAAAATATCAGTGTATTTTAAGTCCTTTTCATGCATTGTTGTAGAAAGTGAGTTTTTAACGAGTGCTCTTAGGGTACTTATTAGCAACATCCTAATCCTATGTTATGACTAATTTTGAGTTTTTATTTTTGCTAGTGAAAATATCGCAATCTGGACTAACGTAGGATGTATGCAGTCTATTAAAAAGTAAATTAGTGTAGATTTTATTACCTTGGATCTTTACAATATGATGTAATTTTGATGCAAAGGTCCAATAGATAATAGTGTTTTAAAGCTGTACACAGAGTGCTCACTTGGAGCAGCTAAGTTAATGTTAATAATTGTGCCATATGTTACTAGGCCAGCTAGGTAATATATTTTGATGTGTTGGAAATATAGGATATAATTTCAAGTGCGTATCCTATGGGCATCTGTTCAGAAAAACTCCATGTTTTAATCGTTTAATCTTCTGAGATCTGTTGGATAGAAATCTTTGTCTTATCTCATATGCTTTCATGGTTGTGAGAACAATTTTGGCCAAGATTAGATTGTACAAAATAATGATGGTGTGTTGGAATGTAGTTCATAATCAGCCATGGTTATGAAGGGTGTTTGCTGCTAACTCAGTAGCTATATGGTTAATTTGTTGTGAAGGATGGAATTCATGGTTATAAGAATGCTTCAGGTTGCAAACATGAATATTTCCTATTTTGTTGTTACCATAGATTATTAGGAGCCATAGATTCTTAAAATCACATCCCTTTGACTTGGTACCTCTTAATTATATGCTACCTTGCTTCTGAATGATCTTATGCACTGGGCCTCTGAGTTGCTGCTATTTTTCCTTTGACTTTTCTAATGTTGTAGTTATGTTGTTTCTGTCACTTTTATTCATGTTGTCTTGTATCCTCTGCTTTTTATGTTGCTGCTTTAGAAGCTTATGGTAATGCCTGGATACCAGTTTCTTAGGATGATTTTTGTTTGCAATCATTGCAAAACCAAACATCTATACCAGGTTAGGTGGTGGCGAACAATTGGAAGTTCAGTAGTTTGCTTCATGGATGGATGCTCAAGATGCCCTTTTATTGTGGGAATGTACCAAGGGTGTGTTTGAGGGGTAATTTCACAATGCTGCCTCTACTTCAAAATTGTGGTGGTTGAATAAGGGTTTTGAGGATCTAGGAAGTTAAGGTTGGATTAGTGCAACATAATATGATAGAGGAATACAAGACTTAAATTGTATGCCTACTGAATCATTTAGACATGTAGCAAATTATCTTATGCATATGAAAATATGTCCATATGTATTTTTCACAATTGGGGTATTCTATGGTCCCATATATAATACCTTCCATTTTGTGTCTTGAAATCTTGATTGTAGTAATTTTAATAGCGTTGCTCGGTTGAATAATGGATTGGATGGTTTCTTATAGAAGTCTGCTCGGTTATGTGATATTTCATATGTTCGGTTATGTGTGATTGGAGAAAGGAGGTCTCGTTTTAGGCATCTGAACCTATTTGGATGGTTAGGTTGCGGGAGGAAACATTAGCTTTATATGTTGGACTTTGTTACAAAACATTCCACTGCAGTGCTTCAGTAATAGTTTATAAACTAAAGCATACCCGACATTTTCTTATTGTTAATTTGTATCATAATTAACCAATAAATTATTTTTTAAACATAAAAATAATTTATTGGAGAAAAGAAAAATAAAATGCTATTTAAGAAATTATAAATATCAATTGAGAATTTATAAATAAATATAATAAACTACTTTATATTTTATATTTTTACTTTTAAATAAAAAGTCCAGCATTATATAACTATATGATTACTTACTAATAATAATTTATATACATATGATGACAAATTAAATATTATTGATAGATCAAACATTGAAAATTCTTTTTAGGTTATTTTTATGTGAGTAATCAAACACATGAAATAAGATATTTCCAACAAAATGTCACATGAGTATTATTTTGTATCTCTTTTCGATGGAGAAAGTCGCATAAAATTTTAAATTTGGAAAAAACATGTGAATAAGATTTGCAGTTGGAGCAATTACGTTTGAAATTGCATGGACTTCCTCTTTTTGAAAAAGTAAACATTGACATTTATTTGGTAAGTTGGTTATTTATGTTTCTATGTTTCTTTATTTATATAATAAAATAACAAAAGTAATTGTTATGTTATAGTTTTTTTTTGGTCAACATGAAAAAATGAATAAAATGAAAAATTAAATTGCCTAGATATCTAAAACATAATCTTCTAAAAAACATTTAATGCTGGAAAAGAACTACATAAATTTATTTTTCATCAATTATTAAAGGAATATGATTAGTTGTAAAATCAAATTAACATTCTTTGATGGTCAAAGAGCAAAGAATACGTAACATTCTTATGGTTTGTATTTTAATTTGGTTTTATCGATCACTATACTATTTTAATAATTGGTGAAAGATAAATATACATAGGTTTTGGTTCTTTTGTAGGAGTAAAAAGTTTTTTTAAAAGATGATGTTTTCCATATTTTGGCAACTTAATATTTTCACTTTATTTATCTTTTCATGTCGGCCAAAAAAAAAAGAAGAAATTATAATATGATAATTACTTTTTGTATTTGATTGTGCAAATAAGAAAATATATACACATAAATAGTTAACTCACCAAATAAGTGAACTCTATATTTCTTTCAAGAGGTATAAATGCTTATTTTCTAAAAAAAAAAAAATGAAATTCATTCAATTTTAAAAGTTTTTAAAAGATGTTTATATAATTTATCTTATGACTATATAGTAACTTACAAATAATAATTTATATACATAGGATGGCAAATTCAATGTTATTGATAGATCAAATATTGAAAAATCTTTTCCCATTACTTTTTATAGGTGATGAAATAAGATATTGTCGGTAAATTGTCACGTCCATATTATTTTGTATCTCTTTTGTCTTTTCAATGGGAAAAGTCCCATAAAATTTTAAATTCGAAAAAACATGTAAGTTAGATTCGCGGTGGGAGCAACCACGTTTGACTGCCTGAATGCTTTCAGTCCATGTCTCGACAGCTACAGGGTCCAGATGACTCCACTCACTGGTGCATTCTTGTGGATCAAGCATTGAGAGAGCACACATGATTTGAACAATTTGCACAGAGTCGACCAAGTTGACGATAAAAAATTGAAGGGTACGTTTACGGTTCGTAAAAGGCTGTCCGGCTCGTAATTCTATAATTAAATTTATTATAAAAATTAATATAAAAAGATCATTAAAAATTCGAGCATGGCTTAAATTGGATCATTTTCAAATAAACTGTTTGTAAAAAATAGATATAAATAAAATATATATTTTTATTTATAAATAAATCAAATAAATCAGATCACAATCTACCAAAAAAGACAAAAGAAGGAAGAAAAACCGATTTTTTTGTTAAACGCTTCGAGATCCCTGTTGTACTTTGGTTATGGTATTTTTTTGACCAAAGGCCACCTTCCTGGGATAGCCGTTTTCTGAGTGTAGTCTTTCTACAAAATATGACATAATAGATATTAGAAGGAATTTTTTTACCCTTTCCTTTCAATGAGACTGTTCGATTTAACATAATACTTGGATTGGTATAAAAAATGACATAACATGATAATAATACGAGAAAAATTAACATTCATATCAACCTTGATAATATTTATTTCGAACTTCTATCAATCAATAAGAAATATAGTGCTTACACATCGACTTCGTACAATCTGTCCAATAATATTAAATTATAATTTAACTAATTATATCGATGTATAAAATTAGTTAATCATCAAGTTAATAATTTTTAATTTTGACTTATCGATCCGTCCAAATTTAATAATTATGTCAGTATAAGGTGTCATGTCTCGTAATTAAGCATTCAAACCTATTAAACCCTGAATCCTTTTGAAACCTGTATCTGTATGGTTTGATAAGCATAGGCTCTTACCTTAGTTTTGAATATTGCAAAGCAGGTTCTATATCTAAATATTTTTTTATGGGTTAAAATACACAATATGGCTGTTCTTTTATTTATTTTTTTTTTGTTACAATAATATGGCTACTAAGAATCAATACAATACACAGAATTGAATTCGATGCTTTAAGGATGGTGATGAAGACCAAATACCACTAGACTACATGAACAATCATTTTTATTTTTCCTTCTAAATCTACCTTGAAACTTGTATATATAAATACAACATTTCCTAGATTCTAGGTAATATGTAGTTTTATCACAAGACAATTTTAAAAATTTAGGAATATGCCATAAATACATATAATTAGAATGTATATATGTGTGTGTCTCACCAACAAGCCTAGCCTAATACTAAGATGGTTCATCAAATGGTTCTTTTTTTTTTTTTTTTCCTTTGGAATCTATATGACATCTCTAACTCAATTTGAAATTATAATTTAAGTTTGCTTTAAATTTTGTAGTCGGTTTTGTTTTATTTTAGTGAAATTTTTGTCATTTTATTATATTCCTTGATTGTATTCTTTATATATATATTATAACTATAATTTATTAAGAGGCAAAATGTATATTTGAATATACAAACATCTCATTTAACACCATTAATTGGGTGTTCATGTCGATTGGTATGTTTTAATGCTACTAAATTAAGTGTTTAACTGTTCAAACTGCTTGCATCTTTATTGACTAAATAGTCATGTGCTTTGTCTGTGCTTCATATGATTTTCGAGAAGTAATGTAAAAGATACCATGGACAGATGGTTTGGAAAGAACAATGATATAGGAAAGGAATAAACTCAAAAATCTCTAATACATAAGCAATTGACAAAGGAATGTAAGAAGTCGACTCTCCAATCCTTGGAGAAATAATTTTTGAGTGTTTAACTCTTATAACAATATTCAATTTGCCTAGTCTTAAAAGTGTATCAAGTAAAGCGGAGACTATATGTAGGCTTTTGATTTTGATGATATCCGCCGGTTCTTCATAACCAATCAATAAGATGAAGCTTACTCATTAAGATAAATGAGTCTTTCATGGATCCAAAGCTTGTAATTTCTTTTATTAAAAACATAAACCTGTGAGAGAGGTTCTAAAAGGACAAATCATTTCAATAATTCTTATTTTAAATTTATCAACTCAAATTTTCTTAATTACCTTAATATATAGATCAAACTGTCTAGTACATTAATAAACCAAGAAGTTAAAGCCTAAATTAATATTACTTTAGCCCTTTACAACATTCATGGCTATGTTTAAGATTATCATGAAACAATTTAAAAATGATAACAACCTATGTTTTTCTTGTTCCGTGATATTTACTAATAATGAGGATCATAAATATTGGATCAAGGATGGTAATTTAGAAGGCAAAGCTAGACGAACCCATTGATGTCCCATTAGATCTGATGTGACATGCACATCTTTCTAGTAATACTTCATCTCCTATTTTTGTCTGCCAACTTTTAAAAAAGTAAGACAAAGTCTTTCCCACCGACCTGTGCATTGTGCTACACATGAGTGGAAAGAGGGCAAAAGTATTAGTATGATCTCTATTACAAAACATTATATAATTTTCGCTTGCTATGCTTTTTTCTAGTACTACCTAAATTCCCATGAAAAGGTTTATGATAGCGTGTGTGCATTAATCAGCATAAGTTTCATTCCTAGTACCTTAACATTTTTATTTGTAACTTAATAGTACCTAAAAAATTTTGTATTAAAAAGATATCTAAACTTTATAAATGTTTTACTCATAATACTATGATTGAGTTCTTCTATTTTTCCATCTAAGTGTTGATGTGGTAAACAGATCTAATTAAAATATTATTTTTCCATCTATGTTGGCATTTTTAATTATTTTAATTATGTTTATTTTCCCCCTTCTCTCTCTTCTCTCTTCTCTTGGTTCTTTTTCTTCAAATTTAAAAAAAAAAAACAAAAATACTAGAATTCATAATCGAACTTTCAAGAAAAAAAAAAAAAAAACAAGTAACATATATCTCAACAAGCCCACTTAAAAAATTCTAACCTTTTATACACTCTATCTAAAATCTTCATAGCTATGAAGCTTTCTCTCTCTATAAAAAAGATTCAAACTTTTTTACACTACCCATCAAAGCTACTCGAAATAATCGTCATTCCATCCTGATTGAAGTCGACACCCGTAACATTATTTAATGGTTTTTCAAGTATTTTCACATAATTTGTAAAAATAAGTTTTATGGGGGTACTTTTTTTTTTTTTTAACTTGTAGATACTTTTTTTGAACTTATAGAATATGTTTTTCATTCATTGAGCACATGGTAATGTTAGCCTAGAAAAATATTTATTAAATAAATTATATCGATAATGTTGACCCAAAATTTTTTTTTTTAATGAAATCTCTTGATAAATCAAAGACTTTAGTTGGGACATATCTCATATTAAGATGACATATAGAAAAAAAACTAATCCAAGATCTAATAACGAAACTTGATGTGGTCTAGTATTTGCGAGATGAAGGAGATGGGGAAGCTCAATGTGTTGATGGGTTTTTAGTTGTGATTTTTAGAGAGAGGCAAATCTTGAAGAAGCTCTTTAATGGAGGCTTTAGAGAGAGAAAGCAAATTAGAGAAAGAAAGTGGGGTCTTGAGGTTGAAGAAGATGAAGTTGTCTCTCGCTTAAATAGAATAGGACTGCCACCCATATAGTAATAGCTGCTCTTATTTTGTTTCTGCTCATTTTTTAATTAAATGTTAATTTTTCTCAATAGGTTTGAATCAATTTATACGAAAAATCTTAGATTTGGATTTGCGGATTTTTATTACATTTTGAATTAAAATCCAAGGGGTAGGCCTGGGGGGGTGGTGGGTGGTGAAGTTAAAAAAAAAAAGAATTATTTTAATAGATCATGTGGTTTTTCGGGTTTTTTTTTTATTTGTGGAAGAAGAAGCAGAGGAGAGAGAGAGAGAGAGAGAAAAGTTTGAAAAATTAAAAAAAAAAAAAAAAAAGCCAAGTAAGATAGATACTAAAACTTGATTAATAATTAAATCTTACTCATGTTTGATTAGACTCATAAGTTAGTTGAAATGAATATCACAAAACTTAAATCTCCAAGTTCTTGAACACTTTAAGTTCAAGCACAATTCAACTATAATCGAATCAAGTGTTTAACGAGTAATTCATAAGTTAATTTATTTTATTCACCCCCTAATTAGATACATTCACATGGAATATGGGGAATAAGGTAACTCATAAGCTTGATACATACGGTTCTTATCGACTCATATATTGAATATAGAATGAAATAAAATAAAATTACAAGAATGTATAACAATTGGTATCAGATCGGGTATGTAAATACCTTGATTTGCTATAAAAATTAAAGTCGCTTTGTTCAAGTAATATAAATATTCCTATTTTTGAAACGGAAAACCTAATATTAAATGTTCCTATTTTCTCGAAACGGAATTCGCCATCACATAGAATTAAATGCTCCGGTTTCTCAAACATTAATTTTGGCCTGGATGATGCTTTACAAACGTGGATAATGACTGCTACAAATTTCCGTGGAAGACATGTCGAGAAAAAATTAGTTAAAATTACTGTTGTTTCTGTTCGTGAATTCATGGATCAGCATGTCGTTTAATATTTATTATTATAAGAAATGTTAAAATGATTTCCTAGTCAAAGCATATAATGGCGAATTCTTTCATGAATTCTGGCAGTGAGATCCTTTCAACGACATCGGAACAAAAAGTTTTCCTAATCTTTTTATTATTATAAGAAATGCTAGTATATTGCATAACCTTGAACGACATTGTTGAAAGAATCTTCATGTTTCGATGGCAATGGATGAAATCATGTTAGTGTGAATGCTGACACTGAAAGTTTTCTTAATCAAATGTTTATTATAACAAAAGCTTGTTAGTCATCAAAGTCGCTTAGCTTGGAAAGATTTAAGCATTTAAATTGTGTGTTTTCAATTGTTCATGTTCATGTGATACTAATAAATGACATAAAAATTTGAAGTGAACAATTGTGATCATTAATCATAATGCTAGGAGATCATCCAAAGATGGATCATTGCTTATAATTAATAATACTAAAGAGTTTCATTGATATACTGGGTGAATATGATTGTATATCCAAAGATAACATACATATTGACTTAAGTATGATTGATTGATCTATCAAAGTATATTTATCTAAGCATCATTATTGATTAAAGTTATGCATTAAAGTATCACCCAAAGGTGATCTTAAATACATAGTTAAAGTTTATCATTTATTTGAATCTATTTAAGTTTACTCAAAGCATTAATATGTATATTTGGATTACATTTGCAGTTTCTAGCAATTTATTCGCTTTGGGTAATGGAATGATCAAGTTCAACGGACTGAACTATGCGGAATGGTCTGAACAGATCCAATTTCAACTAGGTATTTTGGATTTAGACCTAGCAATTATTTATGATGAAAAGCCTGCTGCCATTACTGAGACTAATACTGAGTCAGACAAGTCTCTTTATGAGGCTTGGGAATAGTCTAATAGGCTGAGTTTGAACTTGATGCGAATGACGATGACTGAAAATGTTAAGCTATCAATGCCTAAGATGGAAAATGCAAGGGAATTTATGATGAGAATTAAGGAATACTCTCAATCAGATATAGCTGATAAATCTATTGTAGGAAGCCTGATGAGTGAGCTGACAACCAAGAAAGTTGATTAGTCACAACCTATTCATGATCATGTGACAAGTATGGCTAATCTAGCAGCAAAACTGAAGTCAATGAGTATGGATGTGAGTGAATCCTTTTTGGTTCAATTCATCATTAACTCGCTTCCTCCAGAGTTTGGTTAGTTCCGGGTGAATTACAATACCATTAAAGAAAAATGGAACCTTCAGGAAATAAAGGCCATGTTGGTTCAGGAAGAAGGGAGATTAAAGAAGATGAAGGATCACTTTGTTCATCTCACTATTCATAATGATGTTAGTAGCAGCAAGTCTAAACCATATAAGAAGAATAAGAAGAAGGACAAAGCCTCTATGAAAGTCACTGGAGGGCAGATCTATAAGGATCAGAAGTGCTTTTTCTGCAAGAAGACTGGTCGCTTCAAGAAAGATTGTCTAAAAAGAAAGACTTGGTTCGAAAAGAAAGGTATGTACTGTATATGAGTATGTTTTGAATCAAATGTTATTGAAGTGTCTAATAACACTTGGTGGTTAGACTCTGGGGCTACTATTCCTGTGTCATATATTATGCAGGGATTCCTTTCGATCCAGCCCATAAGAGGAACTAAAAAGTTCCTTTATATGGGGAACATAATGAAGGCACAAATAGAAGGAATGGGGATGTACAGATTGATTTTAGATACTGGGTATCGCCTGGATCTAAAAAAGTGTCTCTATGTTCCTAAATGTGCTAGGAATTTAGTTTCTGTTGCAAAGTTGGATGAAGAAGGATTTAACTTTAAGATTGGAAACGGTATATTTTCATTATATAGATATTCGTACTATTATGGATCTCGTACTTTAGTTGATAATTTGTACTATTTTAATTTTGATGTTATGTATGCTGATTCTTTATTTCTTGTTGAGCATAATATAGGGAACAAACGTAATGCACATAATGATAGTTCTGCTTTCTTATGGCATCAAAGATTAGGTCATATATCCAAAGAAAGGGTATTGAGGTTGGTGAAAGGTGATATCTTGCCTCAATTGGATTTTATTGACAGGAAGTATGTGTTGATTGTATAAAAGGAAAACAAATTAGACACATATCAAAGAACGCAGCCACAAGAAGTAATGAACTTCTTGAATTGATACACACTAACATTTGTGGTCCTTTTGACATTCCAACATAGGGTAGTGAAAAATATTTCATCACATTTATTGATGACTACTCACGATATTGTTACTTATACCTGTTGCATGAAAAGTCACAATTGGTTGACATCCTAGAGGTGTTTGTTAATGAAGTGGAAAGGCAGTTAGCTAGAAAGGTGAAAGTAGTAAGGTTAAACAGGGGTGGTGAATATTATGGTAAATTCAATGAAAGTGGACAATATCTTGGTCCATTTGCAAAATTCCTTGAAAGTTGAGGCATATGTGTACAGTATACAATGCCTGGTACACCGCAACAAAACGGTGTGGCTGAAAGGCGAATCGTACACTTATGGATATGGTTAGGAGTATGTTAAGTTACAGCACTGTACCTTTATCCTTATGGATGCATGCATTAAAAACTGCTGCATATTTACTGAACAGGGTTCCTAGTAAGGCAGTCCTAAGACTCCTTATGAATTATGGATAGGTAGGAAACCAGTTTAAGGCACCTTCATGTTTGGGGTTGTCCAACAGAAATAAGGATATATAATCCACACGAAAGAAAGCTTGATGTAAGAACCATTAGTGGTTACTTCATTGGCTATCTGAAAAATCAAAAGGGTATAGATTTTATTGTCCTAACCACAATACAAGAATAGTTGAGTCTAGTAATGCTCGATTCATTGAAAATGGTCAATTTAGTGGGAGTGGGGAATCACGGAAAGTGGATATTAGAGAATTTCAATAAGAGATTCCTACACCCAGTGTTTCTACTCAGGTTGTTGTTCCTTTTATTGCATCACAGTCAAGCAACAAGTTGAAACGATAAGTTAATGTTCAAAACACACAAAGTGAACATATTAGAGGTGAGCCAAGCAACAATGTGCAAGTCACAAATGAGCAAGTGATACCACAAGAAATGGCATTAGAGGTCTACTAGAAGAAAAGACCAGCTATATCGAATGACTATGTGGTTTACTTGATATGAATCTGACTTAAGCATTGATAAAGATCCATCTCATTTAGACAAGCCATGGAATGTAGTGATTCTGAAAAGTGGTTCAATGCCATGAAGGAAGAGATGAAATCAATGGATGTAAATAAAGTCTGGGAGCTAGTAGAGTTGCCTGAAGGATCAAAACGAGTTGGCTGTAAATGGGTCTTTAAGACCAAGCGAGACTCAAAAGGCAACATCGAAAGATACAAAGCAGGCTTGTTGCTAAAGGTTACACTCAAAAAGATGGTATTGACTATAAAGAGACCTTCTCTCCAGTTTCCAAAAGGACTCCTTAAGAATTATTATGGCTTTGGTGGCTCATTATGACCTAGAGCTTCACCAAATGGATGTAAAGACCGCCTTTAAATGATGACTTAGAAGAGGAAGTGTATATTGACATCCTAGAGGTGTTTGTTAATGAAGTGGAAAGGCAGTTAGATAGAAAGGTGAAAGTAGTAAGGTCAAAAAGGGGTGGTGAATATTATGGTAAATTCAATGAAAGTGGACAATATCCTGGTCCATTTGCAAAATTCCTTGAAAGTCGAGGCATATGTGCACAGTATACAATGCCTGGTACACCGCAACAAAACGGTGTGGCTGAAAGGCGGAATCGTACACTTATGGATATGGTTAGGAGTATGTTAAGTTACAGCATTGTACCTTTATCCTTATGGATGTATGCATTAAAAACTGCTGCATATTTACTGAACAGGGTTCCTAGTAAGGCAGTCCTTAAGATTCCTTATGAATTATGGATAGGTAGGAAATCTAGCTTAAGGCACCTTCATGTTTGGGGTTGTCCAACAGAAATAAGGATATATAATCCACACGAAAGAAAGCTTGATGCAAGAACCATTAGTGGTTACTTCATTGGCTATCTTGAAAAATCAAAAGGGTACAGATTTTATTGTCCTAACCACAATACAAGAATGGTTAAGTCTAGTAATGCTCGATTCATTGAAAATGGTCAATTTAGTGGGAGTGGGGAATCACGAAAAGTGGATATTAGAGAATTTCAATAAGAGACCCCTACACCCAGTGTTGCTACTCAAGTTGTTGTTCCTTTTGTTGCATCACAATCAAGCAACAAGCTGAAACGATAAGTTAATGTTCAAAACACATAAAGCGAACATATTAGAGGTGAGCCAAGCAATAATGTGCAAGTCACAAGTAAGCGAGTGATACCACAAGAAATGGCATTACTGAGGTTTACTAGAAAGAAAAGACCAGCTATATCGAATGACTATGTGGTTTACTTGACTATGAATCTGACTTAAGCATTGATAAAGATCCAGTCTCATTTAGACAAGCCATGGAATGTAGTGATTCTGAAAAGTGGTTCAATCCCATGAAGGAAGAGATGAAATCAATAGATGTAAATAAAGTCTGGGAGCTAGTAGAGTTGCCTAAAGGATCAAAACGAGTTGGCTATAAATAGGTCTTTAAGACCAAGCGAGACTCAAAAGGCAACATCGAAAGATACAAAGGCAGGCTTGTTGCTAAAGATTACACTCAAAAAGATGGTATTGACTATAAAGAGACCTTCTCTCCAGTTTCCAAAATGGACTCCTTAAGAATTATTATGGCTTTGGTGGCTCATTATGACCTAGAGCTTCACCAAATGGATGTAAAGACCGCCTTTAAATGATGACTTAGAAGAGGAAGTGTATATTGACCAACCTGAAGGATTTATAACCACAAGACATGAAAATTTGGTGTGTAAGTTAAAGAAATCGATATATGGATTAAAAGAAGCTTCCCGACAATGGTATATTAAGTTTAACAATACCATTACATCATACGGTTTTGTAGAGAACACCGTTGATCGGTGTATCTACATGAAGGTCAGTGGGAGCAAGTTTATTATATTAGTCTTATAGGTCGATGATATTCCTTTGGCTGCTAATGATATAGGTTTGTTACATGATGTAAAGAAATTTCTCTCTAAAAATTTTGAAATGAAAGATATGGGTGAGGCATCCTATGTGATAGGAATAGAGATATTTCGCAATAAATCACAAGGATTGTTAGGATTGTCTAAGAAAGGCTATATCAATAAAGTATTAGAGAGATTTAGAATGGAAAATTGCTCTATAGGAATAGTTCCAATTCAAAAAGGGGACAAGTTCAATGAATTGCAATGTCCAAAGAATGATTTGGAACTAAAATCAATGGAATCCATTCCCTATGCATCACTGGTTGGAAGCTTGATGTATGCTCAGACATGCACTCGGCCGGATATTAGTTTCGCTGTAGGAATGTTAGGCCGATATTAGAGTAATCCTGGAATAGATTATTGGAAAGCTGCAAAGAAAGTACTTAGGTACTTACAAGGCACCAAGAATTATATGCTTATTTATAAAAAGTCAAGTCATCTTGAAGTAGTAGGCTAGTCAAATTTAGATTATGATGGATGTGTAGACTCGAGGAAATCTACATTTGGTTACATGTTTCTGTTGGCTGTAGGAGCAGTTTCATGGAAGAGTAGGAAGCAGTCTGTCATTGCTACTTCCACTATGGAGGCTGAATTTGTGGCATGCTTTGAGGCCACTATTCATGCAATGTAGTTGCGGAACTTTATCTTAAGGCTTGGTTTAGTTGACAGTATAGCTAGGCCGTTAAGAATCTATTGTGATAATTCTGTAGTTGTTTTCTTCTTTAAAAATGATAAGTATTCTAAGGTTGCGAAACACATGGATTTGAAATACTTGTCTGTTAAAGAAGAAGTACAAAACCAAAGAATGTCAATTGAGCATATCGGTACTGATATGACGATAGTGGATCCATTAACTAAGGGTTTGCCACCGAAAACATTTACTGGACATGTTGAACGGATGGGCATTATAGACAGGTCCTCATTGATTTGATATTTAATGTATATATATATATACATATGGTTGTATTGCTCGTATTGTTATGACACTTGTGAATTCAGTTAAAGTTATGGTTTTGTTTGCTCTTTTATTATCTACATCAAGTTGTATACAGTTATTGTTTGTGAGATATCTAGCAGAATATTTGGAAATACTAATTTAAGGGTTTTAATGTTCTTCGGTTAAGTTATCATGAATTATGATGATCATGTAATACATGGAAGGAACCACATCGCTAAATGGTGTGTAACTGCCATGATTAAGTCATTTTAATTCAATTGAGAATTATGACTTGATGATTCAATAACAATTAACTGTGCACCATATTTAGAATGCATCAAGACATAATTCTCAATTGAATTAAAATAACTGAATCATGACGGTCACACACCATTTAACGATGTGATTTCTTACATGTATTACATGATCATCATAATACATGATAACTTAACTGAGGAACATTAAAACCTTTAAATTATTATTTTCAAATATGCTACTAGTTATCTCACAAACAATAACTATATACAACTTGATGTAGATAATAAAAGAGCAAGCAAAACAATAACTTTAACTGAATTCACAAGTGTCATAACAATACGAGCAATACAACCATATGTATATATACATATACATGGACCAAGTGGGAGATTGTTAAATTATTTAACATTAATGGTCCATGTGACTTATAGTATGACTTTAATATAAAATGTTAAATATGATGGTCATTTGGAATAATGGTAATTTTGAGTCATAGGGTTTTAAAATCTCTCCACTCTTTCTATTTAAATATGACAGTTAAAGAAGAAAATGATCGTATCTTTTCATAAGTATCATTTCATTTTCTCCACCATCAAAGAAAACAGAAAAGTAAAAGGAAAGAGTAAGAGAAAAACATCAAGATAAAATCGAAACAGATTTTCTTCTCTTGGTTTGAACTCAAAAGGTTATAGACAATGGTATGTATCAAAACTATTAATTGATTGTTGCTATCATATTGAAAGATTTGGTATTAAAAATTAGATTTACATAAAGATCCTACATAAAAAAAACTAAAATAAAAGAATGTATAACATGAAAAATTCAACATATACCGTTTTAATTGAGCATCTATAAAAATTATTGGCCGTGGCCTAGGGTTAATTGATTAAAGAGAATCCAACTTGGAATGTTATAGTCCATGTCTCAACAGCTTAATATGCAGTCCCTTGATTTGACTCGACTCGTGTCGTGTCCCATCAATGTCAATGGAACATATGGGGCACACATGAATTGAACATAAGCGATAAAAAGTGTGTGTATCTTTTTTAAAGGATGGACGACGTGGTTAATGAAGTCATTCTATTGTTTAGTCCAAAGTGTCCTTTTTGGCATAGCATTTGTCTTGACCAGTGACCATATTTTATTTCCTGGCGGCCAACAAGCGACCGTGTTCTAAGGAAAAGATATTGCATAGCTACGGGTAACTAGTAGTTACAACACCAGTCATGTATATATAAGTAAATTTCATACTTGAATTGCGGTTTCGACAATATGATTATGGGTCTGTTTTGATGATTTGTTTTTTATTTGTATTTATATCTGGATTGAAATGATATATATAAATATATCTGATTCATATTTATATTTTATCTATATCATTTCTATTTGATATTTTCATGAGAATTATCAATTTTTTTTTATCTATATTTATTTCTTAATAAATAATTTATTAAAAAAAGTGTCTATATCTGTTTAGAAAAGCTAAACAAACAGACCAATATATATAATTCAATAATGCACAACATTCAAGATTTAGGTTTATGTTGGATTTTAGTTATGTTCTTGTGGAAATAATTATATTAATTATATGGTTGCATGTTGAATGATGATTGATGAGCATGCAGTCTTGAATATATTAAGATAAGTTTCAATTTCAAATAATTAATTTTTTATAATATAAGATACGTGATAAGAATCTTTTCTTCTTCTAAAACTAAAGTGAAAGTTGTACACTAACTACCACAATTACGATGAATATAATTAGGTTCTTTTCTTTTATTTAAAAAAAAAAAAAACCCCAAGAATCAGAACGAGTAGCGTTCAAACTTATAAAAACTCTATATTTTATATTTTGCAACTCAACTCAATGTTTTAATTTAAGTCTTTTTTTTATGTATTGAAATTTATTATATTTTTTTTGGGGTTGCAACTTTAATCTATGTTGAGATAGAATGGATAGATTGAACATTTAAATACCTCATTTTACAACATTAATTGGATAATTGCTGTTAAATCAAAGGTCTTAAAATGCTGCTTAGTGAAGCATTTAATGTTCTAATAGATGTAGTCTTTGCTAATCTATATAATAGATATATAATGACAATTATAGTCTAAAATATTGGAGGCATTAATTTATTTATACTTAAATAAGTCAAGGCACGCATTAAAAGAAAATGGGCACACATTATAATAAATGGATTATACTACGAAAGGTACTTGAACTTTAGAAAAATATGCGATTAGGTACCTGAATTTTGTAATTGATTAATTTAGTACCTGAAAGAACTTGACAATGGTACTATTGGTGTATAGGAAGAGTTTTTTTAGGTACTAAATTGATTAATTTCAAAGTTCAGGTACTAAATTAATTAATTTCAATATTTAGGTACTAAATCGATTATTTTTAAAGTTCAGGTATCTAATTACGTATTTTACTAAATTTTAGATACTATTAATGACATTAACCCATGATAAATTCTATAATAAATAAAAGAAAAAGATGGAAGTCCGAACCATATTCTAAAGTTATTATCCCTAGTCAAGGGTTATGTCTATATTTGAGACAAAATGATTTTAGATTTGGAAGAAAACAGGGATAATGATGAAATGATGCAAATATATATAGCAAGATTACTACATTAACACTTATTTTTGTTCGTCACTTCAACAATTAAGTCGATGTGCTTCTGAACAACTAAGGCAAAGTGTTACATGTGCATGACACAATGATGTATGATCTCAATTAGAGGTGGGTGTGAACTTGATTCACCCTTCGAATTGAACCGACTTATGTATTAGAATTCAATTTTTCTTTCTTCCTTTCTTTTTTTTTTTTTTTTCAATTTGAATCATGCATTAAGCATAACCTTGGAATAGTAATAAGTAGATAGCATTTTGTGAGATGATTTGGAGAGATGGTAGAGAGTAGGAATGGATAATCTCAAAATCTTAAATATACAAGTGATTGACAAGGAAGCCAAGGAAACTTCGTACTTCGACCTTATAGATCTTGAGTAATTGATTATGATATTCATCCGAGTTACTTGCTAAATCTTTGATAGCAAAGTTTACGATGTATAACTTTGTTGTTTTTTTCCTCCCCTTTTATTGGTTTTTTTTCCTCTTGTTTAATGAGGAGAAATGAGTGAGTATTTATAGGCACTTGGATTCCATGATACTCACCATATTGTTTGAGTGATTGACAAAATGAGATTAAGTAAACTCATTTATGATTCTTCTATATGCTTTGCCAAATGCCAAGTTTAGTAGCCTTTCATAATGCGTGAGCTTGCTTGATAGAATTGGTGGCTGGCAAATTATAATAACATTCCTTGTTTTAAGCACACTAGGCTAAATCTTTTTGGCTTATAAGTTCAATCACTTAACCTAAAGAATTAAATCTAGATATAAAATTGACTTAACCAATAATTGATACAACAATTTTTTTATCCTTCTAAGGTTCTATTGCTTTATTTTGCGAAAGCACTAATTATACATGATTGGATTGATATAGTCATATAAATACAGTTGGGTTTTTATACGCATAATTGTTTCTTGAATTATGTATATTATATTTATCATTGTTAATAAATGACAAATTATACAAACGTATATATTAAACATCATCCTTAGTATATTTTCCTCTTCTTTTCCCCCTAATTGACAAAACTCTATTGCACATATAAATTTGCTTCATACCGGCCATATGCAATCAATATGTAAATGAGCAACATCATTACGTGGACTCTTCTTTTAAACATTATAAGATTATTCCATTTTCAAAACTTATGTGCTAAGACGAATTTTAGTCTTCTAGAGATCATATAATGTATGAAAAGTTTAGTTGTTGATGGTTTATGTCAAATTGTCATTTCCTCGGCATTAGATTCCTATGGCCTCGCATCGTGTTGGATAAGGAAGTTCCTGCAAGTGGATTGGCCTTTGCTTTGGACATCGGTCACCACTACTTTATTTTTGCTTTTACTGCGAATGATATCAACGTTGTCATAAATTGGTTGACAATAGACGAAAGAGATACAGAAAAAGTAGTAACTATCCCAGTGGCAATCCCTAATCCAGCCATAAGGTGTCGATGCTTATCGACAGCACACGGGAAAGGTTTGGGTCCATTGTCAATGGTGGGGCTGGAAAGAGGTGGTTTAAAATGACAAATTCGCTGGGGCTTCCCAAAATAAAAACATGTGAATTCAGTTTTTTTTAAAGAAAACGATTTTCCATGCATGTCCTTTTTCCTTCAATACTTAATAGAAAGCTCACTAGGCCAGATATTTCAACTTGCTTTCCCAAAGAATCAAGGAAGATAAGGGGCTCCTGTGTTAGGTAACCAGTAATTGCAAGTATTTTACCAACAGGAACAGGTTTCTTCTACCTATATATCAGTGAGACTATTCACTAAATGATTGTGTAACACTCTAAACTTAGGGACAATTACAACTTGTCACATGTCGATAGCAAGCATGGATACATTAAAACTCTAAACCTATTTGAATCACTAATTACACCATTAATAACTCCAATATTCACTCATAAATTAATGACTTCAAGTCATAATAGATTATATACTTGTGATTATAATCAGCCACATAAGTATTATCTTATAATCTTTAAGAATTCAACTAATAGATGACTTAGAGAGTCATCATATCATAACCATATAGATTATATATTATTACTGAAAAAGTTACTATATAGTAAACGACAAAATGCATTTACCATTCAAACCAACTACACCTGACTAAAGTCTTTTCTTTCTTAATTTAACACTTATTCTTTATTCATCACGATAGTCTTCAATGCTAGTGAAATTCTCAAAATCCACCATTCGATTGCATCTAACAATACGATTGTTTTTACGTCACCACTTATACTTGAAAAAGATAAAAGAATGAGTTGGACCTCAGTACAGTACACCACAAACACACATGTGATGAAACAAATACATATTCACCTATAGACATATTATTAATGTAACAATCAATATCTTATTATCTTTATCTTTAGCCAAACAAATAACATAGGGATAACTCAATATCCCATCACATACAGATATAACAATAGGAACAACATCGTATTTTACACATCAACTTTAAGACTGTATGCAATTATATACTTGAAATTTTAAATTGTTAATTTATATACTTAATTAGATGTTTGATTATTATCATTTATACATGATCTCTTTGGTATGTATCAATGATATGGAATTTTGGTTATGTGATGATATAACTTGGCATCATATATAATATAAAATAAAATATTACAAGTATTGCATTGTGATTAGTTGTCTATGATGATAGAAATAATACATTAACATAAATAGATGGGGCATAAATATTAGAACTATTCATCTAATTAGATTTATAAATTGACAATTTAAAACTTCAGTGTATCATTGTAAAAAGGTGTAAAGTTGAGGTGTTAATCACGATATTAACCTTTAATAATAATACATATATATATATATGATTGAGTACTTCCCAACATTATAATTCCATAAACTAAATATTAGGTATTCCCCAATATCCATGAAACTAAAACACCAAGATGTGCTTGGATTATTTCCACACATAACTCTACTCCGGGACAGTGTCACACAAGGATCAACGAGTTACATGATAATAGCATGAATACTCTCTACCTATTACCAGTAATAAGAAAAAACAACATATTTGAGATTTTATAGCCATATATTTAGTTAATTAATTTATATTTCTACCCTAAACAACATAAGTAAGGTATACGCACTTGAAATACCAATCCATCTCTAGTTCTAAAATTTGATTGGCTTAAATTACACACAATAAAGTTACTAAGAACATTTTATATATCTAACTTGACTTTTATTTACATTTTCATAACTCTTACCTTTACCTACCATTATATAGGTTGTCAAGATCTTAAAATAAACTTATTCTTAAAGGAATGGAGTTAAATTGGTTTCTATTGCTTTTACGTAAGAAAAATGTGATTTTTAGGGTGTTAAAATGTGCAAACTAGTGCATGGGTTTATGGGGTTTGATATTACTTAGATGAATAAAACAGGTCACATAAAGGTGCACGATCAAGTATACGAGAACTGCATGGGCTGTGTACGAGTTGTCAATGGGTTGGTGCACTTGTGGTGCACTTTTAAATGTAAAATTTCAAATTATAGAGCCTTACACAACTTAGTGCACGAGCTCTTGCATAGATTTTACACTTCCATAGTATAAATTTTTAATTCATAGAGAGGTACACAATCTGATTTATAGGCTCACGCATTAGTCATGTACTTCTAAATTCAATATATTTAAGTTTCAAGGAGGTATGCAATAATACCCGAGCTCATTAAGAAGTCATGCACATTTGGAAACCATCCCTTCCATCTGATTTTCCTTTGTTTCCCATTGAATTCATGTTAAACCTCTTCTTACTCTTATTTCTTCACTTCACCTTTTTACACAAGTTTTAACCACTCTAACATCAAATGTGCAATAATTACTCAATCTTAACAAAACTATTTCCTGATAGATTAAGATTTACATGAATCGACATTACTTCTTGAAATCTTTCATTCTTTCCTTCTTCTCAATGTCTTAATTCTTTACTCTTCAAATTTCCCACTAAGCCTCTCTAAAATTTGTTATTTTCTACAAAACATCATTGTCAATATTCACAAGTCAATTTGTCACTATCTTTACGTTTAACTTGTTTGAATGATACAAAACAAAAGAAAATCTCACTCACCTTAAAGTTACATTAGTATATCTTTGGTAAGTCGTCAAGGGTTACAAAGATAGTTTGGGAATTAGGAAAGAGTTTTGTGATATATGTTGAAGAAAAGATGAAAGTGAAGGTGATTATCTACTCCAAATATTTTATACATTAAATCAATAATGCTTCTTTTTAAATTTTTAGTTAAATGGGTAGCTCTATACTTATTAAAGATTCCAAAATTACTTCATTACCCTTGGTTATATACATTAAATTTTAGGGTTTTAGATTGATTCCAGAAAAGGTGGCTCCTTATTTATAACTAAGAGAATGGAAGATGAAAAAGACAATAAAATTAATTCAATATTAGAATTGGAGTATTCATATGTTGTTTGGTTAATTGGCCCATCCCATTGATAAGATGAGGCTGACCTTAGCCTAAAGCTTTTTTGAGCATGCGCCAACTCATGGAATGTGGCTCTTAACTAATGGGGGACCCAAAAGGTTTATAGGACAACCCAATGGCTGTGCTTGTGCTTCATAATGCATAGATATAACAGCTAATTGATGATACAAAATTCTAAAGGAAAAGAAAAAGAAAAAGAAATGGATTGTTTCCGTCCAACTTCTCTCCATATCCATCAATTTATCTTCTCTAATTATTTATACTTGTAATCAAATGGTTAAATAAAAAAAAAAAAAAAAAGATAGCATCATAATGATAAGGTAAGGTATATCTTAACCATTGAATTGTAATTTAAGGGAAACTGTGAATAAGAAAGATTGAAAGTATCCAAATTCTAGATCCAAAATTGAACGATGAACTTGTCATGTTTAATATAACTTAGCTAGTAGTGAAAAGGATTGGCATTTTGTGTTGATGTACTTGCTTTTTAGATTTATAATCTAAAATAGGTTTGTATCTATAACCTCAACACATAACGTGATCCATATATTCATTGTGTTAAAAAATTGAACCATATTGTCATGAATGAGAGGAAAAAAAATGAAAATATAATGCTCTTAAATTAGATGATGACCCCCATTTTGTGACACTTGATCCAATTCTTACCTAGTGTTACTAATTAGATTATAATATTGCTTTACAATTGATTATGCTATTGTCAAAATTTGTAGTCGCATAATCTCACTGTTATTGTAATTGTACCACATGTGAAGAATTACGCAAATTTAAGCCTACATGAAGTTTCTTTTAAGGGTATAAATGAATCAAGTTGTCTAATAATTGATTAATTAAGCTTGGCTCAATATTATTAGAATTTGATTCTAATTTGTTAAATCACTCTACTTTGAATAATTCTACTACATCAAGTCAAAATCGAGTTTTCTAAAGTTCAACTTAATTTGCTTTAAAACCTAATGATACTTTAGTCAAGTTTCAATATTTATAGAGTTTTATCACATTTAACCTAGTTTTTTTTTTTTAATGTAATTTGTAATTTTCTAAATATAAGGGCTAATACATCTTACTATACCTTCGTATAAGTCAAAACAAGCTAAAGTTTAGAACTTACTAAAAATCACAATAAAATAATGATTATAACTCTAACATACATATCAACATAACTCTATCATAGTAATGCACACACGGGTTATCTCCATTAATATGAAACAACTAAACATAAGACATCATAAATCTTATACCATGTGGGTCATAGATTCCACTAAACCATACAAATGTTACTAACAACAACAACTAGGGTTCATGCCCATAACCACACTAGTAAATAGTAATTAACCTAACACTAATTTGATCTTTATCTCCATAACTCAACATAATAGATCATATGTCAATTGCAAAGTCATCATTGCTATCATCTTAGTAACTCACTACTATGTCGTAACGAAAAGCTTGAATTCAAAAGCACCATTACTTGAACCTGAAAAAGATAAAGGAATGAGTTAGTATGGTAATATTACAAGCACATCACATGCACATATAACTAATGAGTTGTATGCTTTCACATAAGATTGATGCAACAAGCAATAGTTTATATCTTTAGTTAATAATAATTTTGCATCCATCATAGTGCTAACTCAGTATCCCAAAGCATACTTATATATGACATATCCATATATATGATGTTAGGTACTCATCAGCATCTACGAGTCATCTATATTTGCTCTGATCATTTCCGAAGATGACTCCACTTAAAGACAACGTTGTACAAAGATTGTCAGGATGTTGCTTTAGCAATATTGATACTTCTGACTCATTAATAGTAGTCACGCATAGCAACACTTAATAAGTCATATATTTAATTAGTTTCAATTAATTCATTCTTTTAGGCAAGCATATCAACCAAGCATGATATACATGTACCAAAAAATGTCAAATCGACTTGTAGCTAATTACAATCCCTATAACCTAGTTTGAGAAGCATTTAAAGTATTAAAATCTAGCAAATATCTTGTAACATCACCTAGTACTTACTTGTTTCACTCGCTCGTGTTCTATCAACTTACATTATTGATTCTAATTGGAAAACAATATAGTTTTAAAATATTTAGTATAAGTTATTATTTTGAAATAATGATTATAAGGAAAAGACTTTTGATTTGAAGAACAATTGAAAATTTGAAGAAATCGAGAAAGAAAAAGTAATTATACACAACTAAAGAGATACATGAGTGGGAATTACACGCCTATGTATATAGATGTGTACAACATCATGATGTTACTTCTTCAAAACATACATTTAAGGAGCAACACTCTATGGGTGGGAATACAATCGTGTATCATATTATGGTGCTATTTTTGTGAAACATATAATAAGGGTGGTACATGGGTAGATACTTAATCTTCTTCAATCCCAAACCTTCATTAATCATTAATTCTTACCCCGATATGTACAAAAAAAAAAGAAAAAAGAAAAAAAAAAACTTCTCCAACACATTCCGATAAGTACGTCACAACACAAGTCACTCATAAACATGTGGAAAGACTTATTGGAATATGTTTGTCATAACCAAATATTTAAACCATATTTTTAATAAACTAAAAATGTCATTTCCAACACAACTCATATGAAGTGTATTCTCTCTTACACCAAAAATTCCAAGAACACACGAGGAATATGTTACTTTTTCTTTTTCTATAATTATTGTTTTGAGAACAATTTCTACTTGCGAATTATCCAAAACCAAAGAAAATACAAAAGAAGAAGAAAAATACTCGTGGTCTTGCAAATTTGAGAGTGCATTGCTGTAGACGGGGGTGGAAGACACTGATCTTGAAGAAAATAATGAGGGAGGGAAAATGATGCATTTATAGGATTAGTTTATATCTTATAATAAAAGATGGCTTTTCCCTCATTACCAAACGATATTAACTGAAATTTGTGATGTTATATTTATTATATTTAGGTTATTTCATAACCAAAAGAATATATTTTCTACGTAATTGAGTCTAGATTTATCTTGTAGAATTCAGCCTGTAATGCTAATAACTCAAGCTGAAAAATCTAAAAATCTATAGGATTAAGCTAAGTTGAACTCAATTTTAGTATTATTTGATTTGATTCTTTTATTTTGAGTCTTAGATTTCTGTTGTATCTTCATCTTGCCCTCTATTAAATAAATGTACAAGGATAATAGACAAAAACCTACATATAATTAGCCATAAGCACACGATTCCAGCCTGATCTACCATAAGCTCGGTCTGTTGTTGGCGATTCCATTATTGTTGGTTGTTTCGATTGTTCTTGGCTGGTTTGATATAAATTCTTGAATCCAATAGTTTTGGTTCATAGTTCTCAATTTATCAAGTCACCATGCATAATATAGAATCAAACCGAATTAAGTCATACATATGAATAATACTTATATTGTAATTTCCATTCTTACATTCACATCTTTAGTAAATGTACCAATGTTATTGAATTAACTTAATATAATCATGCATATGACTTATATGTATCATTGGTAATAAATTGATAAATTATATACACATAATATATTTTAAAACATCATAACGTTGTTTCATTTTTCTAATTGACAAGACTCAGTTGCAAATGAAATTTGCTTTATACCATATACCATTGATAAATGATGCATCATCATTATGTGGACTCTTTTTTTATCTCTCTCTCTCTCTCTATATATATATTAAACTTATCTAGATCTTTCCATTTGCAGAACTTATGTGCTGAAGAGGAATTTCAGTCCACTAGATGTATGGCTGTCGGTTTAGTTTTTGAAGTTTATCTTAATTCCTCGGCGCTCGTGTTTGGTTAAGAAGTTGCAGCAAGTGGATTACGAGCAATTTTGTTGTGTCCTTTTCTTCGGCATCGTCACCGGTACTTGTCCACATCTAATGCTCATTTTTGAAGACCTTCACATGCAACACGGTTCATACAAGATAATTATCAAATTTATTATATCTAACTTTATTTATTTTCATAGCTTTTTCTTTTCTTTTTTTGGCCGGTAATTTATTTCCATAGTTAACTGTCAAAAATTTATCAGCGTGCGTAACTAACTATTTTGTTAAATTTCATAATCACTTGCTTGAATACCATTTTTATAGTTAACTATCTTATCTACGTATTATAAATAAATTAAAAAAAAATTATCGATAGTAAATTAACATTCTTAAATTTTGGATAGTTAATTATATAGATTATCAAAGTTCAAATTGTGTTAGAAAATTTTAATTCCATCTACGTAATGTTACCTATTATTAGATAAGTTTTGTGTTTAAGTTAAACTTGTTTATCAACTAAAAAACTAAGAATACATCCTAAACATGGTTGTCAACTCTTATAGACACAGTAGAAAAGAAGAAAATCAATAAAATTAAAATTAAAAAGTCAACAACCTTGTAACCTAATGATATCTCTTCTAATATCTGATGTAAGAGTTTCTAGGCTCGAATTCCCCTTTTCTCTAGTAACTGATAAAAAAAAAGTAATAAATGTCTAATCAAGTATAGGATAAATTATTTATTTTATTTATGATATGATATTATTTTATCACATGCCCTTTAGCTTGGCCTAATTTATATAGGGGGGGGGGGGGGGGGGGGGGGGGGGGGGGGGGGGGGGGGGGGGTAAGGGAGAGGAGAGAGAGAGGAAGAATACAGTATATATGAAAAAACGTCAAAAAGAATTAAAAAATAATTTATCATGTCAAATGGATGTACCAAAAGATCATTAGGGGAAAAAAACACATGTAAATTGTTTGAATTCTATATTAAGCAAATGCAAGTAAATATGTATATTATTTCTTTGAGTAATTCAAATATTAGAATTTTTATCAATGTATAAGAAAACATGTGCTTTGGTACAAAGTTGTTAAAAAAAAATAGACGTTTAAGTTTAACACTAACATTATAAGATTTTAAACTGATGAAATTCGACACAAATCTAAAGAGACAAACAAGTAGAAAGGATACAAGGAATATGATACACTAGGTTTCATCTGGGAAACCTCACCAGGGTAAAAATCCTGGGCAACTAATTTATACGGGCTTTTCATGTTTACCCCCTTTTTATATTTATATTTATATTTTATTTAACATTCAGATGCTTTTATAACCATTTTTGAACGGAATTAGGTCAAAAAAATTGGAAAATTATAAATTTAGCGGTGAACCTAGCGTGCGGAGGAGATAACATAAAAAATGCTCTGCCCAAAATACATAGGTAAATTTTACATGTGCTTTATTTATTTGAATTTTGTCTCATTTTGCAATTAACTATCTAATTTTACTTATTTTTATAATTAGTTACCTATGACAAATACTATAAATGACTACAAAAAATTTGTTGACAATAAATTGGTACTTTCAAAATATAATAATTAATTATAAAAATGAAAGAAGTTTACAAATCAAATGTGATATCCTCCTCACATACTAAATTAATAATTCTGAATTTTAAATAACTAATTATAAAAATAAATAAAAATTTCCAAAAATATGATGTAAGAATTAAGATTGTTAATCTTCTGACTTTCCAAAAGAAAGCCATGTGCCGTTTTGATTGATTTTTCAACCTTTATTTAAAAATGGAGATGTAAACGGTGAATCAAAACATGGCCTCTCCAATTAAACCACACGTCGTTTCTGACCCCCAACATACACTCTTCCAATATTAAATTTCAAACATAAGTCCCATATATATATATGTATGTATGTATGACCCGGTTGCACACTTATACTTGGTACCACATATGATTTAGGATTTCTTTTTTGGGTTTTTCTATTATAATCGAGAGGGTTATTCAGGTATGAATTTGTTGCCAGGAGACTGCATCTCAAGAATCCTTGCCTTCACATCTCCTAAGGAAACATGCAGGCTTTCCTTAGTTTCGAGAACATTTCGGTCCGCTGCGGAATCCGATGTTGTTTGGGAGAAGTTCCTGCCGTTTGATTACAGAGAAGTTGTGTCATCATGTTTGGTCATGGTGGTCACACCCTTTCGTTCAAAGAAGGAGCTCTTTCTCCATCTTTGCAATCCTATTCTCACTGATGGTGGCAGAAAGGTAAAACTCAAGAATCATCCTAGCTTTTAGGTTTCATTTTGTATTTGTTGTAGTTACAAGTTTTAGAATCTCTTAAGAATAGATGGAATCTCAAGACACTGGCTTGATAATGGCTTTCCTTATGGTGGTGAAAGATAGGAATGACAATTTATGGCTAAAAGTTTCGGAATCTGATATTACTATGATAATGTTTAATAAATATTAATTATAAAGTTTTAATGCGCATTAGGATTTTATTATAAGATGCAGATATGCTTGAATTTCTTCATTTATTCTCCTGACCTTCTTTTTTCCTTTTTATTTATCCTCTGGAATCCAGATTTTTAAGTTGGAAAAATCAACAGGGGAAATATCCTATATGCTATCTGCTAAAGGGCTTTCCATCACCTACAGCGATGACCCAATTTATTGCGTTTGGAAATCCATGCCTGAATCAAGGTAATTAATTGCTGTTTTTTTATTTTCTTTTGTCATTTTTAATGTTCCATACTTTCTTCTATTATTACTATATTCGATAATTTTTAGGCTCTCATCAATAAGAACAAAGGATTGATTGTCTTATCAGTAAAATAATAACTAAAATATTAGACAACTTGAAGTATGGGCTGTTTAGTTGATAATCTCATCATTAAATTAAATATAATAATTAACATATGAAGTATTTTAGATATGAATTTGAGACATTCAATCGATGCGACGAAACTATAAAAACAGGACAGCAATAAATTTTCCCAGAAAGTTAATATATAATGAAGAGGTTTGAATAATGTATTGGACATGATCAATCAGACTACAGCATACTACTATTTCACATTCTACAAATTACCTTGACTTTTAATAGTAGTCAACTAAAAAAAAAAAGTCAAAAGTATGCAAGTGGATTCATCTTCTACTTTTTCTAATATAACCATTCAAATTATATTAGGGGACAAGCATATTATAACTTTATTTTCTATTCTGGGGACTAAGCATGAAATATGTAATTACTTCGAATATTTCAAAAACTTTTAAAATTATACAAATACCCAACAACTTTTAATTATACACCTACGATCTTGATATATAAATGGGACCTATCTTTTAAAAACTATTAGAACGTACTTGTGAAATCAAACATAGAATAGTGTATTTTTTTTGGAACATAGATGTACAATAAATAAATAAATAAATTATTAATTCTATAATGTAATGATATAATTTCAATGTTCTATAGCAAATATACACTGTCCTAAATTAATTTTATGATATCCAAAAAGATATTCAACTTATTCAATTAATTGAACAATAAAATTACTGACATTCTTATTGTTTTGCATAGGTTTCAAGACGTGATTGAGCTCAGAGGAGTTGATAAAATAGAAATTGAAGGCAAGATTAGGGCTAATAATTTATCACCAAGAACCCTATATGGGGCATATCTCATCATCAAAGTCTCCCAAAATGCGTATGGACTTGATCCAATACCATCAGAAATATCAGTCCAAGTGGGCACTAGACAAATCTCTAGTAATACAGCATATTTACAAGGCCAAGATAAGAGGAAACAACTTACAGAATCCTTATTCTATGCTAACAGGATTCAAATGTTGAGAAAGTTGGTGATGGAAGAAGGTGAAGGAAGGAGTCCAACTCAAAGAGAAGATGGGTGGATGGAAATTGAAATTGGAGAGTTCTTTAATGATGATATTGAAAATGAGGAAATTAAAATGAGTTTAAAAGAAGTGCAGGGTTATCAATTAAAGGGAGGGCTTATAGTTGAAGGTATTGAATTGAGGCCTAAAGAACTAATTGGGGTGATCCATTAGTTTGTTTATAAGAATTTTTTTAAGAGGGAAAAAAAAAAAAAAAGATTCAATAGTTTGGCCAATAAATAAAATTCATTTGATAAGACATTCACCATTTATTATTATATATATTTTTAATTTTTTTTCTTTAGTCAAGTACCTTATGTTTTTAATAGTTTAATTTGATTCAAGGTAACATGGGGATGTCAGTTGTGTTATTCAAATAATTATTTCTTATTTCAATAGGATTTTTGAGTTTTTGAATCTATATATATTTATATATATATATAACTGATTTAAAATATTAAATTGAAATATCATAATTTTTCTACTTGATAAATAACTTCATGTGTGATGTCTAAACAACATAAATGCAATAAAATATATGTAAAAATGTACACTTTAAAGGTTTAGAAGTTAAAATAGAGTCACAAAATGGGATGAGAAGTTTTGACTTTCTTTTACAATTCAACCCCTTTTTTTTCAGGCAAATATGCTGAAATACAAGGGGGTCAAGTAAGCGAAAGAAACATACCATAGGAATTGCAAAGACTTTGATCTAATAAATCCATATTGCATTAAAAGAAGTAAACAAACAAGAAGAGGGCTTTAATTAAGATATTTATAGCATAACCTAAAAAATTACTAATCACATATGTGAATTCAATGATGCATGAACTGATCTAAGTTTTAAGTTTTAAGGATTTACAATTTTCTAATTAAATTATTGGATTGAACTTTATTATATAGCACTCCGTGAAACCTTTACAGTCCTGAGTTATTATAACTTCTGGCATAGACAAATAATATTGACTTACAAACTGTCCAATCCTATAGTATTAAGAGTTTATCAACTTAATAACATATCGAGATGAGCTCAAATTTCATGATGCTTAACTCATCAAGTTCATTAGTTCAAAAATTAAGCTCCACTTTATCTTAAGTATATACTGAATTTTATCACATTTGAATAGAGTTTATCTTCAATATAAAATATTATCTAACACAACTTTTTGTCCCTAGATACTTGCAGTTAACGAGTTTTGTCCGGTGGAGCTTAAGCTTATTAAGATATGCAGCATCTTTGAGAATGGACAGGAGTTTGAGCATAAAATTTTAGTCTGGATGTAGTTTTAAATTATCTTGCGATTTTCCCTGATCTATAAGGGTGGGCAAAAATAAGGATTTGTTTGAAATATGATACATATAAAGTATTTTCTTGAAAAATAATAAAAAAAAAGAGCTATATAATACCCATTATTTATTTATTTATTTCCCCTTCTGGGTAGAGAGTTTTATTTGGTTGGATTTTGTGAAGATTTCAAGGGAAATGATGTTCAGCCCAAAAACACAGTAAATGATCATTAGGCTCACACCACAGAAGAGGCCTCTGGTCTGGTCTGGTCTGGTCTGGTCTGGCCTCTAGTACAAAAATGCCACTCACTTGAGAGATGAGATCCAGTTTTGAATAGAAAAGGGACCTGCACAAAGGACGGCACACATTCTTGTGAGGCCCATAGAAAGTCTTAAAAATGAGCCAAGAGCCATACGCTTTGAGCTTGAATGGAAGGAAATAGGGTGAAAGAGTTTGAATTGAACTCCATTTAAAGTCAACTTATATTCCCCTCTTAACAACAGTAATATGAATGTATACATAATTGTTCCAACTGCTGAACTTTGACACTTGATTTGATTCGGTTAGGCTTTCAAGTTTATCAACTTTAACATGATAAAATACTCTTAAATAGTTGATTTTTTTTTTTTTTTGGGGGTTGGGAGGGGTTCTAGAAAAGATGAATTTCACTCAAGGACGTAAAAGTACTTTGGTAGGGTGAACTTATTGTAGCAGAACAATCATTTGATGGTTGATGATGGCATATAAAGAGAGAATATTTAAAATAAATAACGTACATGTGTAAATACTGATATGAGTAGTGATGCATTTATGGATTTAGGATGATCAAGGACAAAAATGTTTAGAAAAGAGGTTGGTGTCCGAGGCAATTTGATTAATCTTACTTAATTGTCAAGCATTTAGTAGGGGCAAAAAGGAAAAGGGACAATGGCAAAAATGATACCTCAACTTTGATAAAATATAAAATTATGTACCTAAAATTTTAAAATAATCAATTTAGTACATTAACTTTAAAATTGATTGATTTGATACTTGAAAAACTTTGAAATTGATCAATTTAAGATCTAAAAAAACTTGATGGAGGTACTGTTAGCATGCACGAAATGTTTCTTCAAGTACTAAATTGATCAATTTCAATTTTTAGATACTAAATTGATCAATTTCAAACTTCAGATACCTAATTGTACATTTTGTTAAAGTTCAAGTACCATTTGTAACATTAACTTGAAAAAAAAACTTCTTTTATCCTTCAATACTTATTATACGCATTTTGAAGGTACTAGTTAACATATTCCTATACATAAAGTTTAATATGGTTTAGTTTATTTGGAAGCTTTTATGGTCATATCGATAATATCATCCTTAATTATCTGAAAATTAAAATAAATACAATAATTGATATATTAAGTATTTTAATAGTGTGATTATGACTATATACAAATCTGAGCCATTAAATAACTAATATAAACTAATCCTATTAAAACATCATGGGAGCATAGAATTATCCAACCTATCTAGTTGAAATATTTCGATTTTTTGTTAACATATTAATGAATGCTTTCACTCTGATGATCCTAACACAAGGAATTCTATAAAAAGGCCTACAAGACTTTGCCATTGACAGAAACATTCTAGAAATAGGATATATGTAAAACAGTCCAAACAAGTAAATATTATTTAAAAAAGGGAAAAAAAAAGATATAGATGAAAATAAGATAGTATCGTATCTTTTCAATTACTTATATACACACACACATTTTGAATGAAAATATTTCAAGGATCCTTTCATATTTGCACGGAGCATGATAAAAATATAATGTGTAAAGCCATAAAATCGAGTTGAAAAAGGAAAAAAAAAAAAAAAAAGAAAGCACTTCAACGAAAATGGTTTAAGGTATGCAAAACAACATGAATTATGGGTTATATTATACTAGGAAAATTTTATAATTATGTTTTATAATAAAAACGGTTCCATCACTTATTTAATGGATGATCGTATATCTAAAATACTTAATATATCAATATATATATATATATATATATTGTCACACACCATCCCAAGCATACCGTAGTGTAGGGGCGTCCTTAGGTCAACAGACCATCTTGGGCAGGCAGCATGATGCTAGGGACACTAGACCCCATCTAAAGTCCTCTCAGGAAACTCTTTCAGGGCACAAATTAGTATTGTTCTCTTACCTGTAGTATTCGAGTCTAAGCTGCGACATCACAACCTCGAACCCCAAATGTAGGCCTTTTGCTTGCCTCGTAGGCAACGCGTTTCACCAATTAAGCTTATGACACACTCTATCCCAGGCACAACAGCAGCTGTAGTGGTGCCCATAGGTTTGTAGACAGGCTTGGGCAGGTAGCGTGATGCTAGGGACACTGGTTCCCATCTAGAGTCCTCTTCAAGCAAGTCTTTTAGGGCACAAATCGGTATTGTTCTCCTTCTCTTAGCATTCGAGTCTAAGCTGCAGCCTTGCAGACTCGAACCCCGGATGTAGGCTTTTTGTTAAACTATCCATCCTGTTAGTAAATCGGTATGCATGCTATAAGATACAAGCATCTTGATTTCTAAATTAGTTTATATATTTAAAAATATTTGATCTAAGTTCAAATTATATAAAATAATATATGATTATTAACAAGGACATGAGGGAAGATTAATTTACAACGAGGGAATGAAAATTTATTTATTTATACGGACAATATATGTGAAAATTTTACAGAGACGTCACTTGACTCCCAAATACATTATCCGACAAAGAAGCAGTTGTGTTATTCATCTCCATGAATTGCCCAATTGTCTGTTGTCCGGTCAAAATATTCTTCACAACCCGAATAATTAAGGTTGTCTGCCGTCTTTGATTGCCAAGCAAACAGCCATCACGATCAACAAGGGGTCGCATAACATCCTTCAGAACTGACCCGTGGGTCATATTACTGTTAATGTATATTCCAAAGGTTTTAAATGAAATTTGATATCCTTGATTGTGAGTGCCGTATTCTGGCATTTATATGAAGTTACCAGTTCTTCATCCAAACAAAGATCTGTAAAGTTTTTTTTTTTTTTTTTTATATTTAATGTCTATTATGACAATTCCAATACCATATAATAAATACAAATCAATATAAATATTTACTTGATTGGTTTGTAATTTTAAAGTTTTATTTTTTTACAATTGGATATTTTTATTCTAAGGTAAAAATTCTAGATTATTGTAAAAAAAAAAAATGAAACTTTAATACTGATATGATAGTATTCAATTCGTATTATTAATGAAAAATGCATAAATAAAGACTTGTTAATTTAATTAGCATAAATACTGCTCTTACATAAAGATGAAATATGTTCAAATTGATTATTTGTCCTGTCTTTCTAAAATGAGTAGTTGGCTAAAAGAAAAAGGAAAAAACTACAAAAACTAAACAATATAACAGGAATAATAAATTGATCCTATGAATGCATAAAACTAAAAGCAATCCTGTCGCACGAGGAATTGGCAGGACAGCCAAGGCCACCCACGGTCCCAACTCCCAACCCCATCTTCTTCCTTAAATTATATGCATATGTGTCCTTTCCACGTGCATAGGGTCACAAAAGGGCTTACCAACTCAAGACAATGAATCACCATAGATCTGTCGTCAAGTGTGTGTAAGAGCTGAAAGCGAGATGGAGGTGGAATATAACATCACATAATTAGGTCATCTCGTGTCCATTCCCTATTCGCTTTTATATGGTATTTCCCATCTCGTCCTAACCACTATGCCGAAAGATTGGTTGTTCGAGTGGTGATGCATGGGTGGTCCACACCAGTGGGTCCCGAAATGGACCCGCTGCAACAGGACCTATTTTTAAGGTTCGGTTTTACTTCGCTATAGACTAGTTTTGAACATGTCTAGTTGGATTTACGATTTTACCTTTTAACTTTTTCTCCCTAATTCTAGGAGTATAAAGTCTTGAAACTTGGTGTAAACAAACCAACCTAGTTTACAAACTACTTGAGTCTTACTCAATTTTTACTCAAATTCAATTCAAGAATATTTGAGTTGAAACAAGCTCAAATTTAATTGACTTGGATAATTTATCAAGTTAGACTTGAATTTTATAATGATTAAATTAATTAGCTTATGAGCCTAATCAAGCTTGAGTTTAGTATAAATATCAATCAAGTTTGAGCAAGTTTGGATATTAATATTATTTTAATTAAAATAAAAGTATTTTTTAATAGATCGAAACTAAACAAGCTTAATTGAGTTCAGTCTAAATTTGTTCACTTTCAGTCGAGATTAAATTTAAAAATGAGTTTGAAGTCAATATTGTATAGTATTATTGATAGATAATATTGGCCATAGGTTGTCTATTCTCTATCCAACCTTCTTAGTTCATGGGTTGATTCGTTCGGACCATGCGCCAACTTATTTGAAGCCCATAATGACTCAAGGATGACCTTACTTGAGGATCGCAAGGCCATAAGATTTCTTAATCTATGAAGATGCACTTGTTAATCCTCTTAGATGCGTTTTGCTAAATAATCATAAGACAATTTCTTCATTTGAGTTTATTTGCTTTCCTAATCATATATGAAACTACTACATAAGATTGTGAAACTTGCGATTCTATGTAGAATTGTCAGAGTATTTATAGAATCAAAACGTAAAAACGTAAGTTTCTACAACCTATGAAAAATTACTTTAAAAAACTATAAATATGTTTAAAGAAGTCGTAAAAAACTTCAAATATATAATAGATGTAAAAAAAAAAATTAAAGAAAACTAAGTTCTATCTTTTCATAATAAATCTTATACATAATATAGTATACAAAAAAAAAAAAGAGAAAGTGGAGTTAAAATTAAATTCTTTTCTATTATTTTATTTGAAAGAAGATATGAATTGAAGAAGAATTAAATTTTTAATCTATCTTAAATTCTTAATTATATAAATGAAATAAATAAGTTTTCTTATAAGTGTTACAGCCATAACTCATGATGATATGAATTCCAAATGTAGAAGAGGGAGTTGAGGAGGGATGGAAGGAGATAAAGAGAGTGTGAAAAACATAATTGAAATGCGATAGGAAAAATGTACCATTCCAATAGTTGATAAGCTTATAATAATACGGTTGTATTTTTCATATTTTATCTTATTTGATTCAAATAGGTAAAATAAGTAAACTCAGTTAAAAACGTAAGATTCTATTGAGTTTATATAGAGATTTGGTTAAAACATAAGATTTTATAGAAAAACAATTTTACCGATGAGTTAACTTGGAAGGACCTCATAAAATCATATGGGTAAAATCACAATTTTGAGAACAGGCCTACCTAATCTAAGTAAGAGAGAATTTCTCTCTTCTCTCAACTTTTTGGATATTTTGCCATCAATTCATACTCATACACTTATTGATTTAAGTATTGAAGTGGATGTGTTAAACAAATCCCTAGCACCTACTATCGTGTTCTTGACTTTTTGGCTATTTTGCCATCAATTCACTCATACACTTACTGATTTAAGTATTGGAGTGGATGTGCTGAACAAATCCCTAGCACCCACTAATCGTGTTCTATCTTGCATGCCTGAATTAATGAAACAAAGGATTTACATACAAGTGAATCATCACTCTAATGTATTAAATCCTTTATCAACGAAATATGTTCGGAACAAGTCTTAGCTCAATTTGTTTGCAGCCTTATATGAAACCTAATGGGGATGGTGCATAGGGTCCAAAAAAAGACATGAATCAAGTTTGACATGTACCCCATGCCAGGCTTGATGGATTTCTCACATGATGATGGTGATCTAAGATGTAGTCATTATATGTTTTATTGCGCATGAATGCTCCTTGAATAGGTTTTCCTTTTCCATTTTTCTTAACATTTACTTAGAAATTGTATATCATATTTTATATATATATCAAATATGTTGGTTTTTTTTTTTTTACATAAATTTGTTGGTTGACTTCAATGGTATAATAAAATATTTAGTACAATCAATTCATAGTATTGAAACCAACAAATAAGATGTGTGACAAATAAATATCACATTTTTCTTCATAGGAATGTCTAGGATACCTTTTGATAACTTAAAATTCTTCATTGAGTTAGTAGAAATTATTCAACAATAAAGATAATCGAATGAAAGTTTGCTATCCCTAAATCGCTATCTCATTTCTATATTTACCAATCAACATTTATCGTATTATAAAGTAATAAAATCTGTAAAATAAAGAAAGTAATAATTATAATATGTGGCAAATATTGATTGGTGAGAAATGACATGGCAATTTAGTGTTGGTGATGGACTCCTAGAAATTAGGAGTTTATGGCTGGTCAATGAATATCATTAATTAGGAGTTTATGGCTGTATTATAGGGTCAATGAATATTATTGAAAACAAAACCAATCGTCATTATAGCAAATTTGTATACCAAAAATAGGAGAGCTTGATTTGTATAAATACCCATGTATGTAGAAAAGAAAAGAAATATAAAAAAACCTAGAATATTTCTTTCTAATTGAAAACATTTAGGAATATTAAATTTATTGGATGTATAGTGTTAGCATTCTGTTATTTCTCTGTTAGGCTTAGCTGTTTTTGTTAGTCTTATTTATTAATCTCCGTTTGTTCCCTTTAACGTTTTTAGTTTCTTTTGTTTCTTGACAACTGGCTTTTAGCTTGTACTAGTTATAAATAGTTGGATCTATATGTACTGTAAATAATATAGAAATACAGAACTTTCTTGATCCTTTCTTTCTCTGTTCTCTCAATGCACGTTTTCTTCTTTGTCAAATTCTTAGATCAAATGGATGAAAACACTCGTAATCTTCATGGTATCAGAGCAGGTTTATGAACTGATAGAGCTTTTCTTCTATTGTAAGTTCTCTCTGTTACTTTCCGATGGCGATTATAAATGATAATAATGTTTAGATCTGAATGTTAATGATCCAATTTTCATTTTGGGTTCAGATAGTCCTAGCATGTGTTTAGGAAATATCTTGTTCAACAGATCGAACTTTATGGCATGGAATCGTTTGATTAAGATGGCTTTAGGAGCAAAATGTAAATTAGGTTTATCGATGGTACGCATATTAAACCTAGCGATAATTCACCTGATTTACCTAAGTGGATTAGAAGTGATTACATGGTTAGATGCTGGATTTTGAATTCAATGAATGCTATTTGACTCAAAATTTCCTTTATGCTAATTCATCTTTGGATTTGTGGAATGAAATTGTGGAGCAGTATGGACAGTTGAATGGTCCTCTTGTTTATCAATTGCAACAGGAGATCTCTAGTTTAAAGAAAGGAATATGTCGGTTAGTACATACTATAATAGGTTGAAGAAGGTTTGGGATGAATTGAGTGCTTTAAATGTGTATCCTTCGTGTATTTATGGTCGAATGGAATACTGTACATGTCGTATGAAAGAATGGATAGTAGATTTTGAATCACAAACCCAACTCATGCAGTTTTTAATGGGTTTGAGTGATAGTTTTGAACATATGCGGAATCAGATTCTTTCAATGGATCCATTGCCATCAGTAAATCGTGCATATTACTTAGTACAGTAAGTTGAAAAACAAAGAGAAATTACTATGGTGAGTGGAATAGATGGATTGGCTTTTAGTGTTAGAAGGATGTTCCTCGAAATTATTAGAAAAACGAAAAGTGAAAGGAAAGTTATGTGTAAACATTATGGAATTGAAGGTCATTTGATTGAAATTGCTTTCAAATCGTTGGATATCCAGATGGTATAAAGGGAAACGATTTTCAAAAGGGCAAAAACGTGTTGTTTCAACTGCTAATGTGGAGAAAATGAAGTATTCTTATGACACACCTTTTGATTATGTTCCTGATAATTCTAACTTGGCTACTAGAGGACAAATTTCAGTTGATACAAAGGTGTTGCAGAGCATGTGTGCAGAAATGGTGAAGTTTTTGCAATTTCAATCTGGACATAAGGATATGAAGGATGTTGTTGTTAATGCTGTGCACAGTGCAGGTATTAATTCTAATCCTCGCTTTTTGTTTTTTTGCTTTGAATATTGATCATGACTCTTGATAGTGGATACAGGGCCACTGATCATCTAACACCACACTTTAACCTTTTGACTCATGTTGTTCCCTTATCAAAACCACTCTATATTAGACTTTCTGATGGATAAGCCAAACTAATTTTCTTTGTGGAAGATTCGATTGAATTCTGATTTGATTCTTGGTGATGTCCTATACACACTAGACTACACTCACAATCTTTTATCTATGAGTAAAACACTTAAATCTAACAATCTTGCCATCACTTTTAACAAAGATTCATGTCTTTTTTAGGACCTAAAAACTAAAGATAATGTGGTAGAAGCAAATGTGCATTTTAGATTGTATGTACTAGGACTTTTCCTAAGAATTTTAATTCCTTGTTTTCTGGTCAGTCTAATAAAAGTTCAGTAGCTACACTTAAGTCAAGCATACTTCATTTGTTACATTCTCGAATGGGTCACTCATCTATTTCAAAACTTGCACATTTACCTTTTTGTAAATCTTTTGATATGTCCAAGTTTCAATGTGATATTTGTTGTAAGGCTAAAATAAATCGGATGTCATTTCCTTTAAGTTCCAATAGGGCTTCTTCTTCATTCTATTTGTTACATATAACTTGTGGGGACTTTTTATGACTACCTCTATCACTGGTGCAAATTATTTTTTGACCACTGTTGATGACTATAGTCGTTGTACTTGGACCTATGCTTTAAATAACAAATATTGAGTGTCTAATGTGATGTCACAATTTTTCAAGTATGTTAATAATCATTTTGAAAAGACACAAAAATTGTGCGAACTGATAATGGTTCAGAATTTTTATCTTTAGCTACAAAGTCCTTGTTAGAAACTCTTAGTATATTACATCAACGTTCTACTGTTTATACTCTACAACAAAATGGGAAGGCAGAATGTAAACATAGGCATTTTCCAGATGATAGCAGGGCCTTATGTTTGTAAGCCAATTTGCCTAAAATTTTTTGGAGTGAATGTGTTTTAATGGCTACTTATCTCATAAATAGAATGCCCATGGCTATTCTAGATTGGAAAACACCTTTTGAGTTGCTTTTTAACAAATCACCAGATTACACACATCTCTACTGATGGGGTGCTTATGTCATACAGTAATTCCTTCTCAAAAACGAGACAAATCTGATCCTAAAGGAACTAGGTGTATTTTTCTTGGTTATCCACAAGGCCAAAAGGCATATAAACTTTTTAATTTGTCTTCTCAAAATATTATTGTGCGTCGAGATGTTTTTATTTTTGAAGATCAATTTCCTTTCAAGAAAACTAGTTCTATTGATTTCATTTTAAAGTATGCCCTATTTCTTTTGATTACTCTGATTTCATTGAGTCTCATTCGTCTTTTGATCATGATTCTGATCCTATTAGTGAATTTCCTATTGATACCTCTTTAACCACTGATGCTCCTCATTTAAGATGATCTATGAGACAAAGGAATTTACCTTCTTGGTTAAATGACTATATACATTCCATGCAAACTACCAATGACTCTGTCATATCATCTTTTTCTCTTATCCATACTGCCATTACATATCCAATTTTTAGCCCCCAACACTTCTGCTACCTATCCTTCAAATTTCACTTGTTCTTTGGCTAATGTTTTTACTGTTTCGGAACCACACACATATTCATAAGTTGTTAAACATAATGAGTGGTTAATGCTATGTAAAATGAGTTAGATGCTTTAGAGACAAATGAAACTTGGGAATTGACTTCTCTACCTGAAGGGAAGAAAGCAATAGGGTATAAATGGGTTTATAAAACTAAATTTAAACCCAATGGTTCAGTAGATAGATATAAGGCTAGATTGGTAGCTAAGGGATACACACAAATTGAAAGGGAAGATTATCATGATACTTTTTCTCCAGTGGCAAAACTTGGGACTATTCGTATAGTGTTAGCTGTTGCTAGTGCAAAGTAATGGCCTTTGCATCAAGTAGACATCAACAATGCTTTTCTTCATGGTACTTTACATGAAGAAATATATATGAAACCTCCACCAGGTTACACTAAAGCTTCCATACATCAGTATGTAAGCTGAAAAGGTCTTTATATGGCCTTATGCAGCTTCACGATAGTGGAATCAAGAGCTCACTTAATTTTTGTTGTCCAAAGGTTTTGAACAATTTAAGAATGACTATTCTTTATTTACCAGATCAAGTAATCTTGGTTTTCATGTTGCCCTGGTGTATGTTGATGATTTGCTCTTGATAGGAACTAATGAGCAGGTTCTTATTAATTTGAAACATGATTTAGACACTACATTTACTATTAAAGATTTGGGTGAGATACGTTTTTTTCTTGGTTTAGAAATTTGCAGGGATTCTTCAGGTATTCAAATCCATCAACGAAAGTACATTGTTGACATCTTGAATGATTGGATTATCAGCATGCAAACCTGTTCCACTCCTCTTCCTTCTAGCATTCGGCTCGATAAGGATCAAGGTGATCTTGTTTCAGATCCTAATTTTTATTGAAGAACTATTGGTCCTCTTCTATATTTGAATTTGTTTCGACCTAATTTGTCTTTTGCTGTTAATCGGCTTAGTCAATTTGTCTCAACATCGAAATCTGTCCATCTTATTGCCCTTATGCATTTGTTACGGTATTTGAAGGGTACCATATCTCTTGTCTAATATTTCCTTCTTCATAATACTTTACAATTGCATGCTTTTGTTGATTCTGATTGGGCAACATGTTCTATTGATCGTCAATCTGTCACTGGATATTGTATTATGTTTGGCTCTACTGCAGTGTGTTGGAAATCTGAAAAACAAAGTACAGTATCCACTTCTTCAGCCGAGGCTGAGTATCGAAGTTTAGCTGCAACATCTAAGGAATTGTTATGCGTGTCCTACGTACTTAAAGATCTACATATTGAAGTTCACTTACCTGTTTCACTCTTTTGTGATAACAAGTCTACCATCATGATTGCCAACAATCCTTATCAACATGGTCGAACTAAACATGTAGAGGTCGATATTCATTTTACTCGTGAGCAAATTTTCAAAGGCTTTCTGGTTTTATCCCATCTCAATTCAGCATAGCAAGTTATAGATATGTTTACCAAGTCTCTTCTTGCTCATTATTTTCTTACTCTTTATTCAAGATCCCACTTGAGGGGGGAGTATTGGATGTATGGTGTTAGTATTATGTTATTTCTCTGTTAGGATTAGCTGTTTTTAGTCTTATTTATTAAGATCCATTTGTTCCCTTTAACGTTTTTAGTTTCTTTTGTTTCTTGACAGCTGGCTTTTAGCTTGTACTAGTAATAAATAGTTGGATTTATATGTACAGTAAATAATATGGAAATATAGAACTTTCTCAATCCTTTCTTTCTCTATTCTCTCTATACACGTTTTCTTCTTCGTTAAATTCTTAGATCAAATGATGAAAACACTCGTAATCTTCAAAATTCCCATCCAATAAATTCTATTGTAGAAGCACATTAGGCATTTGACTCAGCATATTTCAAATGCTTCAGTCCTATCCATAACATGGTTAATATGGTGTTTAGTTATAATAACAATACAAAGAGTACAATATAATAACACAACACATATCCATTGTGTTATGTTTGATTCACCACATATAGAACACATCTTGTTTTTGTGTTTCTTATCCCCTCTAATTGTCTCTTGTTTATGCGTACGGTATTACATTAGAATAATAATTCTAACAATTATACCCATTGATCTATATCTTATATTTTTTAATTATATACAAGTTATTGTAACACTAACACCTCATAATTATTGTTGCTACCACTACATGACCACCGCCATAAGTAAATTACCGCCAGCATTATTGTTTTCACTTGGTCATCACCTGACCACTGTTAGGGAGTTATGTTGTTATGTAGCGGTGAAAATGAAATAATAATGTGATCATAATTATGCTGTGTAGCAGTGACAATGATGCAATGATAGTGTTAGAGGCATTGTGGGAAGTGGCGTAATGTAAGAGAGGTAGTTATAATGGTAGTACAATGTGATAGTGTAAGCGGTGGAGCTGCAGCAATGGTAATCTAGTGTCAGTAATGGTGCTTAGGGTTGTCCATTGAATCGAATCAAACTGAACCGAACTGCAAAATGTGTTTTTTTTTTTATATATATTTTAGTTAGGTTCGGAAGAGTATAAACTATTACGGTTTGGTTTGAAGGGTCAAACCGAAGTGCTTCACATTAAAAGAAAATAAAAAAAACCATTTTATTTATTTATAACTCTTAAACATTAGATATCAGGATCATATGTGACATTTTAATCTAATATCATGTATGTATGCAATATGTTATAATAGGCTTGAAATTGAATCGTAATTCTGAGTTCTAATACCATACTTGCATTTAGATGAATCTTTGAAAAGGGATTGAGTAAAATTTCAATTTGTAGATTTGTTAGGATAAATTGCGATTTTGTTCTAACTTATGGAATTTAAATTACATTTTAAGCACGTTAATGTTATTTATAAATATGAATGTTTTATGTATTTATTATATTATATATTTTACGTAATACACCGTTAAATATATTATATATTGATAATATTATATAAGTAATCTTTTACTCGTCTTAAAAAATGTAGAATAGGTTTTTGGTTCCTCACATAAAACTTAGTTTTAATACTTTATAGTTTGCACATCTCTTTGACACAAGGTTGTCAAACTCATGATTTTATTAGAATAGTAAGAGGTTAGTAGAATCGGAATGTAAAATCGAAACGTAGAAATGTAAGTTTCTATAACCTTTGTAAAATAGCTTTAAAAAATTATAGAAATGCTTATGAAAGACATAGAATGCTTATAGAAGATATAGAACACGTATACACATAATGGATGTAAAAAATAAAATAAAGAAATTAAGTTCTTTATTTTTTCATAATAAATCTTAATCCATGATATAACATATATAAAAAAGGGCGAATAGAGTCAAAATTAATTTAGTTTCTCAAAGAGTTTTTTTTTCATCATATCCAATCATTTAGGCATTATATTTTTGTCAAGTTTAAACAGTGTTTTTTAAGATATAAATATCGATGAAAAATTGACGTTTTATTCATAAATGGATTAAACAAATACAATACAAATATGACACAATATGATACAGATAAGCTTAGATGCAGATATGATACAAATACGATACAAATAAAAATCAGACAATCCAAATAGACCCTATTGTTTTGTTTGAAATAAGTGATAAATTGAAGAAGAACAAAATCTTTCAACTTATTAAATGCTTAATTATATAAATAAAATAAATAATTTTTTTATCAACTTTACAACTAACTTGACTTGAATGAATTATAGAATAGGGTTTATGGGGAAGGGAGGAAAAAAGATAGCGAGAGCGTATGGAAACCAAATAGAAATGACAACAAAAACGATACATTATCTTAATTCCTAATAGTTGGTGAGCTTATAAACACACAGTTATACTTTTTATATTTAGCTTATCTTAGTCGAATAGGTAGAATCGGTGAATTCGTTAAAATCATAACATTTACCAAGTTTATGTGTAGACTCAGTTGAAATAGTAAGATTCTACCAAAAAGTAATTTTACATATGAGTCAACTCAAAAGACCTCCTCAAGTCATAGGCTCATAGAATCATAAGGATAAAATCACGATTTTGAAAACTATGTTGACATACTAATTGCATTTTTAATAAAATTTTCCTAAAATAACATAAGAAATTTCCATAAATTACGATGTCATTTATTATTATCGTCAAATTCTTTACTATATGCTTTCTCATTTATTGCATATAATATGGAAAATTACCTTATTTTCATATATTTAATATAAACATGTTGAAAAAAAATGCTAAAGTAAAACTAATTAGTACAAGGAAAATTTAAATACATTATGAGGAAGAATATTATAAATAAATATGGAATTAATTAAAAGAATGATTTTCTTAGTCAGTTTTATGGATTTATTAAAAATAAATATTACTTTAAGTTCACATTGAAAAATATTTTTATGATAGATAATATGTATATATGAAATTATTAAGTACGCAATCTAATATCTTGATAAGTGTATTTAATCATTCCACAATGTTCTTCAATCTAAACATCTTTTTTTTTTTTGGAACTCAAATAATTATTAATATTATTTATTAAAACTAAATGTTTTTAAAAACAGTTTGAACCGAAAGGAACTAAATCGAACGGCACTTGAAGTTATTTGTTTCAAAACTTCGAACTATTAAAAATGGTCAGTTCATTAAAGGTTTGAACTGAATAGTTTCAAATGTGATTCGATTCGATTCAATCCTTGAAAAGAATCATATTGAACATGAGCACCACCCTTGATTGGTGCTAGTGGTGGTGACGACGTAATAATGCTAATGTCATTATGGTGCTGATGGCGGTGATAAAATTATCACATCTCTTTGACATCAAGGTTGTCAAACTCATGATTTTATTTAAAATCATCAAGAGGTTAGTAGAATCAAAACATAAAATCGAAACGTAGAAACGTAAGTTTCTATAACCTTTGCAAAATAGCTTTAAAAATTTATAAAAATGCTTATATAAGACTTAGAACACTTATAACACATAATGGATGTAAAAAAATAAAGAAATTAAGTTCTTTATTTTTCCATAATAAATCTTAATCCATGATATAACATATATAAAAAAGGGCCAATAGAGTCAAAATTAATTTAGTTTCTCAAAGAGGTTTTTTTTTTTTTTTTTTGTTTCATCATATCCAATCATTTATGCATATATTTTTGTCAATTTTAAACAGTGTTTTTCAAGAGATAAATACCGGTGAAAAATTGACGGTTTTACTCATAAATGGATTAAACAAATACAATACAGATATGATACAAATATGATATAGATAAGTTTCAGATGCAAATCTGATATAAATACGATATAGACAAAAATAAGACAATCCAAACAGACCCTATTGTTTTGTTTGAAATAAGTGATAAATTGAAGAATAAAATCTTTCAACTTATTAAATGCTTAATTATATAAATAAAATAAATAATTTTTCTTATCAACTTTACAGCTATACCTTGAATTGAATGAATTATATAAATATAGAGTAGGGGTTTTGGGGGGAGGGAGGGAAAAAGATAGCGAGAGCGTATGGAAACCAAATAGAAATGACAACAAAAAAGATACATTATCTTAATTCCTGATAGTTGATGATCTTGTAAACACATATTTATACTTTTTATATTTTAGCTTATCTGACTCGAATGGGTAGAATCGGTAAATTCAGTTAAAATAATAACATTCTATCAAGTTTATGTGTAGACTCGATTGAAATAGTAAGATTTTACCAAAAAGTAATTTTACATATGAGTCAACTAAAAAGACCTTCTCAAGTCATAGGCTCGTAAAATCATAAGGATGAAACCATGATTTTGAAAACTATGTTTAACATACTAATTGCATTTTTAATAAAATTTTCCTAAAATTACATAATAAATTTCCATAAATTATGATGTCATTTATTATTATTTTCAAATTCTTTACTATACGCTTTCCCATTTATTGCATGTAATATTTAAAATTACTTTATTTTCATATAATTGATACAAACATGTTGAAAAAAAAATGCTAAAGTAAAACTAATTAGTACAAGGAAAATTTAAATACATTATGAGGGGAAAATATTATAAATAAATATGGAATTAATGTAAAAGAATGATTTTCTTAGTCAGTTTTATAGATTTATTAAAAATAAATATTATTTAAGTTCACATTGATTTTATGATAGGATAATATGTCTATATGAAATTATTAAGTACGCGATCTAATATCTTGATAAGTGTATTTAATCATTCCATAATGTCCTTCAATCTAAACATCTTTTCTTTTGGGAACTCAAATAATTATTAATATATTATTTATTAAAACTAAATATTTTTATAAACAATTTGAACCGAAACGAACTAAATCGAACGGCATTTGAAGTTATTTGTTTCAAAACTTCGAACCGTTAAAAACAGGCCAGTTCATTAAAGGTTTGAACTGAATAGATTCGATTCGATTCGATTCGATTCAATCCCTGAAAAGAATCAAATTGAACCATGAACACCGTTGATTGATGCTAGTGGTGATGAGGACGTAATAACGATAATGTCATTATGGTGCCGGTGGCGGTGATAAAATTGGTGCCAGAAACGGTGGAACGTAATTATGGAGGTAAGATGTAGGTATTTTTGGCAATTGCACTAGATGTATTGTCAAGTGGCACTAGAAATTTATGGAGCGTTTAGGTTGATGAGCTTTTGTTTTTATCTAATGTTTTACTGTGACAAAATAAGCTCGGTAAAGAATAATAATTATTTTATTTTGTGATTAGGGATACTTTTAGAAACAATTATTATTTTTTAATAGAATAGTGAAAGGAAGAATGAGGGTTTGTTATATATTTCATATTACATAGGACAAACATTTTTTATAATAAATTTTTTAAAACTCAAATGAGAGAATGATTATTTCACAATAATAAAAATAAAATACCAACTAATAACGTTAAAAGTAGATTTTATGGACTATCCAAATAAATTTATGAAACTATACTGGTGTCCAAATTTTTCAGTTGAACACTTACCCCAATAAGTATGCATATAATGAAGACTAAGGTATTTATCCAATTATGAAATGTAAGTTAAATACATATATATTAGGAGGTGTCATATTGTATAGCAGGAGTTGGCGGTTTAAGGTAAAAAGAGGGAAAAAAAAATGACGAAGAAGGAAAATTGGAGTGCTAGCGTAATTTAAAGTTTCAAAGCTTTTCGGTAAAATTGTCCCTAATTCTAAGATTTGCTCGCCGTTATTGTAGCAGAACTTATCTTATGAAACAAAAACATGTAACGCCGAGAAATCATCAAGTGAAGCATTTAACGGTTAAATAAATATAATAATTAATATAGTAATTAGGATAATTATAAATATATAAAAATCTGAATCATTAAATATATAGTTGAAGATTTTCATTATCAATCCTTTTAAAATTAATAATAAAATCATAAAATTTTTTATATTATCATACTCCATACTTAAAAGAGAAAAAAAAAGTGTAGCTGTCGGTATCATTTGCATAGAAACTACGATTGTACGAGATATATTTGATTATAGAAAAAAAAAGATATAATGATAGTAAAATATAATTTATATTAAATTAATTACTAATATATCCCAACAAAACCGCATTTTAAATAATCCACTTAATCCATAATAAACACCTTATATTTTAAACTTTAAAGATACGATCGTAGCAAACTTTTATGTTAGAAATCCCATTTCACTCGCTCCAACTATTCCTAATTGCACCATAGGGGACCATCGACTAGCCTTCTTCCAATCCCCACCTTCCAACTACGCCACATTCTCCGGAGAAAGGCACAAGAGAGAAGACGAGTCTGAAGAAGTTGCAGAAAGGGGACAAAGGGGACGGTGACGTGACTAAGGGTTTAGTGCGAAGAAGTTGCGGAAAGAGGAGAATGACAATGATGATGAGACTAGACATCATCATGAGTCGATTCCGAATCGGGAACCGACCTGATCCATCATCAGCGGTTCCTGAACCAGAAACCGGTCCGGCAATGGCGGGTCTGAACCGGTGAAGGACCCGTCGGTTCTGACTGGTCCTTACGGTTCCATCTCTAAAAACCGCATGACCCGGCGATTTTGGAACCGTCAATTCAAGAACCGGCAGAAGCGGCGTTTCTACACTATAGAAATTATAAAAAAAAGTAAGAAAAAATAAAAGAAAATTATAAAAAATTGTAATTATAAAATAAATATTTAAAACTATTTTTGCATAAATAATAAAAAATTTATTTCCTATTCACAATATTTAATGTGTTATTATTAACAACATAAATAATAATTACATTTGAAATCATATATTGTTAAATATATGTAGACTTCTAATCAAAGTAGACTTTCTTTTTTAACAATGTGTGATTCATTTTTTGTTATTGAGAATTATTTGTATCTTTGAATATTTTATAGTGTCACATTGCTAATATAACAACTAAAAAAGTGCAAGTGATTGTATATAAATAAATACATAATTATAAAATTTCTTTTAACTAATGCCATGAACAATTATTGTTAGGCTCAATGTTATTTCAAGTTAAAATTTTATTTTGTATTTTTTTTAGTTAAATTAAGTAAATTATTTAATTGATTTTTATTTTTTTCATGGTTCCCGGTTCTTCTAGAACCGGAACCAAACCGTGAGAACCGGCGGTTCCTAAGAACCGAAAACTGGATCGGCTCCCACGGGTCCGGTCCGGTTCTAGACCCGAACCGAACCGTGACGATGTCTAGATGAGACTAAGGGTTTTGAGGATGAGAGAGATGGAATGATGATGACTAAATTGGTTGTTGGTGATGATAATGTAAATCGCATTTTAGTATTTGGGTATGAAATTTTTGGATAACATAAAAATTGTATGTTCATCATGCGATTTTATTATTATATTTTAATAAATAATTTTATATGAATATTATTTGAATAATTATTTTGTACAAGTGCTGAAAAATAAAAATAAATTGTTAAATGTTATCTATTACATAATAATATAATAATAATAATAATAATAATAATAATAATAATAATAGTTTTTAAGCATTTGACTATTTCTTGGGTGCCTCACTTGCATACGATTCCTCAAGAGAAAATATTTTATACGTTCCGAATACGATTGATTCCGAAACCTTAAGAAAACAGGTGATAAAAATGGGCATTGTCATCGTGCCGTGAATAGATTGTTATCAGGAAAAAAAAAAAAAAATAAAAAAAGGGAGGGAATTGACTATTATAAAAAACCTCTATCCAGATTTCCAAGTTTTGAACTTTTAAAGTTGAAACATATGAAAAATCTAACGGCCTACCAAAAAAACTGATAAAATTAAAAAATCGAATCGAAACCAAAACATCAATTTGAAAAAAATATTAACCAATCCATTAATTTTGATTTAAGATTGGACTTTTTCATTCTTTCGATTTTATGTTTTGATTAAGCTGTTTGACATATATAATAATATTTACATAATATTGGTATTGAACTTTAAGTTTTATGAACTAGTATTAAACTTATGCTCTTGATTTATTGGTTTTATAATTATTTGATTTGTTGATTTAAAAATTTTTAATATAATTATGTTACTTGACTTGTTAATTTACAATTTTATTGTAATTATGATATAAAAGAGTATAATTTTTTATGGTTATAGCTGAAAATATGGTTAAAAACCAAAAAAATTAACAAAAAAATATTAATAATGAATCGGTTTTAGATTAAATCGAAAAATGAGATCATAGGTCGATTTGCCAAACCATAAACTTCTGTAAGAAAAGCTAGTCAAATGGCCCTAGTTTGCAAGCAAAGAAGATTTTTTATCTTTTATTTTCCTTTTCGCTTTCCAAAAGGAATAAAATTTATCCAATAAAGATAATAGAATACAAGCACGTAGAATGCTCTAGCAAAACTAACAAATAGATGGTTTGGAAGAACTAAGAAGCTTTGATTATCGAGTAGGGAAAAGTAACTGCTGAATAAAATCATCTGGTGTGTGCATAAAAATTTGTGATATTTCACCAATAAGGCTTTCCATAGAGTGTGAGAGAGATTTAATACTATTTTATGAGACGAATATAATAAAAAATTAATTCATCATCAGTTAGAAATCTGTCGGTTGAAATTAAAAAAAAAAAAAAAAGACTCATGTAATCCCTTATTGGTATGACAATTGATTTTACTTGATAGGTGTTATCCAAAACAGAATTTAGTTGATTCATCTGTCTAGTTTATTAATTTTTCAATTTGAAATTAAATACAAATAGAAAAAGCCCAGCTCAGTGCTTGCTAAATCTTCTAAATTTTTCTCTTCTTAATTTTCACATCCATATGATATCTTCTTTCTGATAATTCTAACTATTAATTTAATACAACAACATTTTAAAAATGTAAATGGATAGAAATTGGAAAAAGTTAAATGAAAGAAGACATTGTCACTTTACTAAAGGTTGAGTACTGATCTTCAACAACTATAATTATTAAAAGAAATCAATTAGTTGTAGTGTTGGAAAGTAATTTGCAGACTTGGAAGCAATCCAACTTTAATCTACCATAAGATTGTGTTTGGATATTTCATCAATACTTTATTCCAATACAATAATCACACCCAAAAGCAACGAATAATCCAAGCTCTTCTTCCACTTGCTTCTCCATTCTCCTCTATCTCCACCTAAAAGCTAAGATATATAATTAATTTATTTGGCCGAATGGAGCCTTAAAACATTAGTTTACATCAATTAACTAATAAAAAAAATTAAATTGCTTCAAAAAGAGGTAAGCTATTTATATATATTATATGAAAAAATTGCATTTTGAGGATTGCATCCGTAACAAAATCTGAAGCATATTTTATATATGGGCTCTGTATGTTTCCTTATTTTTGGATCATTTTGATATCATTCTGGTATTGTTTTTAAATTGATATTTATCAACAAACTAATACCGATAAAAAACTGATAGTTTTACACATAAACTGACTAAACAAAATTGATATTGAACCAATACTGATATAATATAAATAAGTTACAAATGTTGATATGATATTAATACAGATATGGATACCCATAAAAATTTGACAATCTATATAGGTTCATATTGATAAATCTAAAAACCTATGTGGCACTAATATGATATTTACTATAAAAATTATTATAACAGGAGATTTAATTATGTGATATATGCTTCGAAGGAATTACTTAATTCATATATATATATTTATGGTAGCATTTGGTTTATATAGCTCTAAAGGCCTACATTGGATTAAATTTAAACAACTAATATTATATGTTTCTTTTTCTAAAAGGGAAAGCTAATGTTATATATCTAGTTTATATAAACTGGACATGATTTTGGACAAAAAGTACTTTGAAAGGAAAGGATAAAACACAAAACTTCATATCTTCTAACACGTGGCTCGACTCCCAAGTCTTGCCATCGACTGAAACAAAAATACTCTCAAAAAAATTTTGATTTAACCGTTTTGTCACTGCACTATTGCAGGGTAAAAGGGCATTCATGTACGTTGTACTTTTTTCTCATCTCCTTTTTTTTCCTTAAAATAATCAAAGTATGTGGAGACAAATAGTATTTTCAATGTATCTTATTTATATTTATATATTTTTATAAATAATCTGTTTGGCAATATCTAAATACTACTTGCATCCTAACAAAACAAATATAAACTAATAAGAGTTTTTTTTTTATTTCCTTTTTCATTGTACTTATTCTACTAATGCTTCATAAGTTGTAAATTCTTTGAGTCCAAGCACTATAGTATTAAATTTGAATTAAAAACTTGAATTTAACTCATTGATTTTAGAATTTTAAATTTGAATGCAACTAAACACATTCAAACTTGATTTGATTAAACTTATTTAAGCTAATTAAAAAAACTCATATAAATTTGATCTATTAAAATAATTTTTATATTAATTAAAATAATATTAGTATCTAAATTTAACTAGAATTTGATTATTATTTAAACTTGACTTAAACCCAATTATATTTATTGTAATCGAGCTAAACATTATTCAACTTAAGGTAAATTTACTGGACAAATCCACTTCAATAATTCGAATTTGGACTGGACTCTAGTACTCTTGAATTATCAAACAAATTTAAGTAAAGTTTGACTTCTTTATATTCATAATACTTCTTACTCGCGATGTGCATTTGTTACATTATTTTATTTTTATCTTTATTAACAAAACCTTTCTCCAAAAGAAACCAAAAATGATATGAAAATAAAAATTCAAAATACAGAAGATGTGATTCAGTTTTAGATCTAAACAAATTCATGTAGAGTATTTAATTAAATTTTGGGGGTAAAGAAATATGAGAATATCTATTCCAACTTATTCTCCTTCGACGATCCAGCAAAACAAGCCACTTCACGTGTCATACAATAACACATCCCACTGAAACTGAAAGCAGTACATAACAGCCATAACCAAAACAACATTTGACACATTTTCATGTTTTTTCATTTAGATTTCCTTAATCCTTAAACCTCCTGTCTTTTACATTTATTACCCTTAAACTACGCTATCTTTGTCTCTTTTTAACCATGTCTTTGGACAACAAGGTGACAAGAACTCTAAGTGAATTATCCGACAAAGAAACCGTCCAAATAACCATTGATCTCGTTTCAGCTGTAAAGAGAAACATTGGGTTTTTAAGAACCGTGAATGAATCCCCTTGGCTTCATGAAAAACCCATCATTGCCGAGTCCATAAGAAGGTTAAAGATTCCAGATTTATCATGTTTCTTGGCAGTTTTCATGGTGTTTGAAGCTAAGTTTCGTGTCTTGGTGTGTTGGGTTTTAGGTATGAAGAGCTTTGGATGCCATTGATTAGTGATATATCATCAGTTGGGTCAAAGCCTTCAATGGTTCTTCCTCCACTTGATGTTGAATGGGTTTGGTTCTGTCACACCTTGAATCCGGTAAAGATTATTACTTTACTTGTTTTGAGGTTTTGTTTTTGGTTTTTTTGGGAGGTTTGATTTTTAGTTATTCTTATAGACAGACCAATTGTTACTGTGTTTTCTTCTTGTTTGGGGACATTTGAAGTTAAGGCTGCTGACCTTGTGCTTGCATGTGAGCTCAACTCAAAATTTCAACACGCGAGATGGATTCGATCGGATTGTATTCATGACAAAATTGAAAAATATTTGTATTCAGAATAAGATATGTTAATACGCAACTTGATTCGAACTCAATTGATATTTAAACTTTAATTTAGCTCGACTAGGCTTTTGAGGTGATGGAGCAGAACATTAGAAAGTTTGGGCTTGATTTAATAAACTAATTAAGTTGGTCAAGTTCGAGCTCGACTTGATAACCTTAGGAGTAATTAGAAAGATGAAACCTAAAAGGAGCTTATTTTAGCTACTATGAATGGGATTTGATAATTAGATGAATTCATCTCAACTTATTGACATTTAATTTCACTTTCAGTAACTAAAAATTTTCATTTATTCCCCTGGTTTCCTTTATCTTCTTTCTTTTTGATTATGTTGTGAGTTATTCTGTTCTTCACTAAGAAGATCAAAACTCGCAAGCTGGTGAATGAGTATTTATTTTCTGGTACTTTTCACATTCATTGTCAATGTAAGTTGAAATTAGAATGCCCTTTTTTTTTTTTTTTTTTTTTTTTTTTTTTAAAGGTTGGTTATCGGAAATACTGTGAATCAAGATTCTCAAAACTTATTGGGAAACCATCGTTTTTCAATGAAGAGAATGAAGACTATGCTTTACTTAGGTGCAGAGAGATTTGGACTAAACGATACCCTTCTGAGCCTTTCGAGATAGAAAGCGAATCAAACTTGGATTCACATATTCCTATTGCAAGAAGTGAAGATCTTTGGAATGAAGTTGTGAAGCAGAGGTTTCTCTACTCAAAGTTCTCACAGCCTTACATGACGGAGATCATGTACTTGATAGCTGCAAGACAGAGATATAAAGGCTTCTTGTTTATATTGCAGAGATTACAAGATGGCTTCAGCCGCTTGGTGCCAACTTCTGATATTCTGATAATGTGGCTCACTCATCAGGTTGGTACATTGTGGCGTTTTTGTGGTCAGTTCTTATTCAATCGTGTCTAAAAGGAACTTTTCTACCAGCGGATGGAAATAAGCTACACTCATCGTGTTAAATTAGTATTGGTAGAAGCTATTTTGCTTAGGCATTGTTGATTATAGAGAAAACATCTTTTCCCTTACACATGTTTCAACCTTGTGACATATAACAAACCAGAGTTATCCAACGGTATATGCAGAAGACTTGAAAGTAGTGGAGGATGATGTGATCAAAGTGGCAGAGGCTTGGGATACGGTGAAGGAAGAAGAGGTGGAAGAAACCAAGGGTATATGGGAGCGAACTTTTGGCCAGCCTTATGAGAAAGCTGGAGGTGGCATTGCGTGAAACGCGAAGGGGTTGCCTCAATGAAACCACCGGTTTACTGGGAAACGTTTGATGCGGATGTTAATACTGAATACAAATCCTTGGCACCAAGGTTCCTACTTGAGGTCAGCTTGATTCTTACTTTCTTTCTCTATGTATTACTACAGTAAAAAGTATAGATATATGGATCTGGAGCTTCTGTCTTCATTACTTCATATCCAGTTTGCTATCTTTTGGTTCAAACGAGTAAAGGTAAGTTATAGCAAAATCCATTGGAAACTATCGAATTAGAGGAACTCTTGGATTTTGAAAATAGCACAAATATAACACTCAAGAAAAGTTGCCACCTCAAAATTTTTACGCTAATGCAGTGCCAAGTCAGTATTTTGTATTGATATACACCTTAAATATATTTTGAGGCCATTTATTCTCCCAGTTTATAGAACTTTATTTATGATTCGATAGACTAACAGCTAAGGTAGATCAAATCTATTGATAAACTAGCACAAGAGATTAATTACAATTATGTATTGATATAACAACTGATATGGTACTTCAATGAAGAAGTAATTTTGTGGCTTCAATGTTTTTTAAGAGGTGTAAGTACACTGTTTTGGAAAAATAGAATGTCTCTATGGTTTTGATAGTTCAGAGCATTTTCATTATAATTTCTGTGTAAATGGAGATTACTCAAGCTCCCACCATGATCTAACAAAACTGGCCAGACTTCATTATGCTTTTAGAAGCTTGAGAAGTCTATATGCACAAAAGCATCATCTAGTTGAGGAAATTCCTGATATAGTTCTCCAAGATTGAGGTTTGTTCTTTGGGAGATTTCTTCCAGCTGTAACCCTTTACTTTGGCAACCGTCTTTTCTGAGGGAAACTTTTCTGTGAATGTTATAATATATGTATATCTAGTTCAATGACACATTATATTTTCAATTACCCGATTAGTGCAGCAATTAACAGCTATATGCTGCAACAGGTTTGTGTCTTTGTGAAACTTAACTCAAAGATGAAGGCAACGCAAGAGGACATAAGACGTGATTTTCTGCGACTTGGTGTAATGAGATGTCACAAAGAGCTCAAGATGGATCAGCCCCTAGCCAAGATCTCATATGACACATGGCAAAGGGCTTGGAACCTATACTGTGAGTTTGGGACCAGAGGAATTACTGTTGAGGTTCGCCATGAAGGTGGACATTGTTTCAAAGGAAGCGTACTAAAGAATACCATAGTGTTTCTTTGGAATGATTTGCTTAGGGCACCAACTCTTACGTTAGGAAGAGACATTGACATTGAGCATCAGATTAGTTTTGTTGCATCGATAACTCCACCAGTTCAAGCACCATATCTGCTGAAGTGTGTACCAGATAGGGTAACTGATGATTCTGGAGCAATGATATCGGATGTGATTTTGAAAAAGAACCAATATCGACCCCAAGAAGGTCGGTGGTTATCTAGGACTGTCCTGGATCATGCTGGTAGAGAATGTTTTGTTGTTCGACTGAGGTAATAGTTGTGCTTCTGTTTTATGTCACTAATATTTTTTTTTTTTTAAACTTCTTCAGATCTTTATTTAGTAATGTGACTTTCTGTCAATTTATATGTATAATGAGCTTCATGATGAACCAGAGTGGGAGAAGGCTTTTGGAGAAGAGGCGGTGAAGCTCCATCTATTGTGAAATGGGAAGACAGAATTATTGAAATATGTGAAGGTTCCTGGTCTTATGTTGCTGGTTCCATTGGAAGAGCTCCTGGTATGGTTTTGAAGTACCTTTTACTTGAAATATTTGAATGCCATACTTTTGGCCACAGTAGTGTCAAATTAACAACTGAAACGTTTTGTTGCTTCCTCTGTCTAGTGCAGTGAAAGTGGTGGGAACCGCAACTCCAAAAGAGCTTGCAGAACAGTGGACCGCTGCCTGGTGCTTCTCCACCGGGGCTGAACTTACACTCAGATGGGAGTCATCAATGTCCACACGCCCTATATTCTGTCTAAGCAATCCAGCAACACCTGAATCATCGGTATGTTATGAATCCTAGAAGAAAATTTTCTACATTTCAAAGGCCAACTGTATAAATAAGCCCCCTCAAACTTTGCTTATTGTGCCGCTAAGCTTCTAAACTATAGCCATGTGCAATTAAGCTTCTAAATTATGGCCATAATATATTAAAAAACTTTGCTAACAATGTTTACATTTGAGCTACAATTTATTAGAGCTTTGAGTATACATTTATTTAAGTTATAGAACTTTTATTTGCTCCAGTTGGAGCCTAACTAGAGATACCATAAGTACAATTTTTTAATTTCCTGTAATAAAAAAAGCACAGGGCCTATTTGAACAAACACAAAAATTTAAGAGCTTTATCTCATATAACTGAAGTTCAAGACCTTAATTGTATATTAAGAAGAGTTCCAAGGGCTTATTGGCATGTCGATGGCTAAATATCATATGTCATGAGCTTGTGCTGTTTTTTCAGGTTAAATTATTGTGGGGAAGGAGAATGCAATATCAAGTACGGGATCATAATTTGAAGACAAATGATGGGGAGGGAGGCACAAGACTAGATGAAGCCACAGAAGAATATGACCATGAAGAAGAAGGCTTTGTGACTCTTATTCGGTTCTCCGATGAAAACCCAGCTGGAAGAGCAACAGCTCTTATCAATTGGAAGCTCTCGGTGGTGGAGTTCATACCCGAAGAGGATGCGGTACTAGTATTGCTTTTATGCATTGCAATACTACGGAGCATGACAGAGATGAGAAAGGAAGACATTGGGAAGTTATTAATTAGGAGACGCATGAAGGAAGCAAAACTTGGGGCAAGAGACTGGGGATCAGTAATACTTAACAGTCCATCGTCATCTGCTTCCCCTTATCTCCAACCTTGGCATTGGAATGCCAAGAAAGTCATGGTTTCTGATGGTGCAAATGATGTCATGAGGCAACCGGTGGTTGCTAGTGATTCAGCTGCAGAGGGTGGTGATAAATTGTATAAGAGAGTAATCATGTCATGAGAAAACCACTTTAGATAAATGAAATAGTGAGTGAACACACCTACATCATTTGAATGACAATGTCCATGAACAGGTTCAGTCACTTCTGGTGTGCAAAGGAAGCCTGAGTTCCATCTTTTTAACAGGTTCTATTTGCATTGACATGAACTCAAAAATCTAGGCATAAATATTGAAGGGATAATATTATAAATGATATTGAATTTTGGCACTTGAACAAATTGATCAATTTAGTATCTTGGCATCGACGAATATATTTTTTTAGGTACAAAGTTAAATAATTTAAAGTTTAATTATTGAATTGATCAATTTCAAAATCTAGGTATTTAATTACATATTTTGTCAAAGTTGAAGATAATATCCAATATTAAATCGTTTCTTGGGATAAAGGGGAACGAATGAGATTAGTCAGCATTTATGCTTTGTCCTTGTCCTAATATAGTCATTTTACAAGAGTTATCCATGTTTAGAAGAGAACTTATTGTTATTAGTAAAGAGAGGAGAGAGTATTTGAATTGACTTTCCTTTTTCGGTTCAAAACAACTCAAAGGACTGGTCTTTGTAGCAGCCACTGTTTAATATTATAATTCCAATATTATTAGCGGTATACTTTGTTTTTGTATAATATGTCTAGTAAATTTGTTATGGTAGGTTTTTAATATTTTTTTATAACTATATATAAGGGCTAATTGCTATTATTGGTGATTCCGATATTACTATTTTAGATGATTTCACCATTTATAGCTTTACTTATTATAGCTACGTAGTTGTCAATATTGTTACAATCAAAAGGATATAAGTTCAGTTTTAAACCATATATACACATACATCTCTCACGTTGGAAAATTATATTCCTGTCCTTTTTTCTTCACCTGTGAGTTATTGATGAATCTAGATTTACATATAATTGCTCATAACTGTGAGATAATTATTTTATTTACTTTTTATAATTATTTCAATGGTCAAATGATAAGCTGAACAATCCCATAGAATATCTAATAACTTAAGTAATGATTAAAAAAAAAAAAATCATAAATGCCATATCATGTAAGAAGATGATTTTAATGCTGTAAGGATCCAACGTGCCTTACATTTAAAATTCAAGCATGACAAATCCCCTAGCCATGCATAATACTTAAAGTATTACACGCATAAACTTTCTTAAAAGATATGTTTATGTTGAACATTGCTAACCGGTTTTAAATTCTAAAATTATTTAATTAGATTCTCAAGACAACTAGATATAACAGCTGTAAAAACAAATTTTATAAAAATATTTCTATCTTTTATTCACACAAGTAGATCAACTTTTTCATAAAATAAAACCATATTATCAGGTATCTTATATACCTTTCTTGATGGTACAACAAACCTTAAAGCTTGTTACAAAGCACATGGGCTTCTTAACCAAGCCCTTATAGAAAATACAAGTTTCAAAAAAATAAATCCAACTCTTTAATAAAATAAAATACATCCACGGTCCTAACCCACTTCACTCATCAACAACTCTCCCCGAGTTATCCCATATTCCCAACCAAACATCATCATCAACACCACCATCATCTACATCATCATCACCATCATTGACACTTGGAAAGAAAACAATATTAAGCCAGTACAACAGCAACACAAACACACATAAGATGTCATATATGCTTAAACTAATGCGATGCAGCAACAACAGATTATTATCTTTAAATTAAAGTAAAACAAACAACACGGGAGCACCCACACTTCGAAATAAGCCTAAGGAAATTTCAGGATCCTGAGTAATAGTAGCTGCTCAATGGGTTGATATAAATAGCTCGGATACTTATATCTTCTATATCTAACCGAGAAAGAGAAAATAGTTTCATCTAGGGTTTACAGTCATTACACATCTCTACTTATCTTAATCCATAATATAATACAACTTAACTAGTACCATAAACGTAAACCATACTATATTACTTCTCTCTGAGCCTAAGTATACGTTATTCCGATACCATTTACCCCATTAGCTATCTGCTGAGCAATTTATGAATTGCCATTGCATCATGGTAGGAGGTGGCCTAAGCACTTAACTACCGTGCCCAGCTCCGGACAAGATTGTCGCTCCCCGGACCGGATTAAACGACACGAGCACCATCCACACTCATTAATTATTAAGCCATCTTTAAGTTTTAATTCATTTTAAATGCGTATCCTAACAATCAATACGCAAGTTTTGCCTACCTTTTATTTTTGAAATTCAAATAGAGATAGAAGGTATTTCAAAAGCCACCTCAGAGGATAGATTAAAGACAAACATTTGTTTAAGAAAACTAAACTACATGAGCAATGCAATTATTTATTGACTTATATCAAACTTTATTCTAATCATTCATTTCATGTTTTCATTTAATCAGACATGAAAGTAGGAACTGTGTCATGGCTGCGAAGATTGCCCTATTGAGATACGGATAATTCTTTGTTGTCTGTCAATTCATTTTAATTAACCTAGTTTTGGTCTATCATATTTTAGAAACTTCATACTTCGTATATTGTTTATTGATTTATCCTAACATATAATATAGAGAAATATTCCCTTGTAGAGAGAGAACATAGATTTCTAGGATTTCATAGTAGCTTTGTACTTTATTGTTTCAATTCATCAAGAATTATGGTTTTTAATGCTTTATCTCATTATGGGTTTTCACTATTTCTTTGAATCGTTGATTTATCTTGTTATATTCATGGAGGAGTAGTTAAATTTGCTTAGGTTTGTGGATCCTTGGGTTAATTTCATGTAGCTCTGTAATACTTATTTTGAATACGCGATATGTGTTCATGTCTGATTTCGTTACAATAGGTTGAGAGGTCATTTTAATGAATAGATCTAGGTTATTGATGAGGTTGTTCATGATCACCTCGAGAGAGAGGTGGTGAGATCTTCTATCACTTGTTTGGAAATTCATTGGGTTAGTTTCTACAACAAAGGATTCTTATTCTTTTTACGAATCTAGGGCGATGATAACTTTTGAAGACATTCTAGTAATCTGGTCTAGATCTAGAGTTTTTGATCTTGAGAGATGCATTAATTTACATTCATGAATTTGACTCTTCAATAATCAACACAAATTTTTTTTTTTTTAGAAATTCTTGAGTTACATGAATAGACCTAAGGTGAAGCATGACCAGATCTACCTTGTGAAATAAATATATGTTATCTCTTGCTTACTTGCTGTGAAATTTGTTATCTGTTGATGCTTGTTAGATTAGGATTATTTTAGATCCTTAGTCGATAAAATTTTCCTTGTTTTATTCGGCTAGATAATAAGAAAAGAGGAAGTAGAAGTATTTACTAGCCTTTCCTTCGAATATGACATAGATCTTCAACTATACTACATCCGATAGGTGCGCTTTCCTTTTATTGAGACCATAGTTAGAAAAAGATTTAGAGAAGAAAAAAAATACAAATTTAAAACTCGGTCTGGCTATGTACCAAACGCCTTCAAGATCTTTATCAAAGAAAGTTATGGAGTAATCCATCTTTTGCTTCTTGGCATGGAGATTTAATACCTCGTCTTTTCTAATGTCACGTGTGGTTTTGTTCATCGGTCTTCCCTTATGGGGCCCTTCCCTTGGAATTTTGCTCTACTTCACTTCAAGCTGATTGGGTTAGTGAGATAGTTGATCACCGAGTTTGCAAGACTAAAGCCAATTAATAAATGCACTGAGTGTGTACGACGTGATCACTCCGATACTCAAGTTAGTAGGTGGATTGAAATGTATGGTAGTAATAGAGAATAAGAGTAAAGGAGTGAACTTAGATCCAAGTCGATTGAACCTTACTTATATAGTGTAGTTCCTTCCTTCATCAAGAAAGTAAATCTTCCCAAGATAAGAAACTTCTCTTATTTCATTAAGGAAGTGTTGTCTAATTATTTAAGGGTTCTCTTGAGAGTGTTTTCCCTTTTAAGAAAGTAAAGCGTTCTTTTCTTTATTGGTAATGAAGGGCTCAATTAGGAAAGTTTCCTTCTTAGGTCATGTGAGGCAACAATTGAAGCTTATGGAGATTCGTAGCCTTTTTAGACCTATCAATTTTTGAGTCTGAGTAAGGGGGTTGACTTATATGATTATGAGGTCTAATTAAGCTCAAAAGGCCCAAGACCAAAAATAGCGATCAACAGTATCTATATCATAAAAAACCAAAATTTTATAATACTTTAGTAAGTTATTTAGATATGTAACTATTAACGTTTTTTAAATAACTATAATTTGGGTGTAACATCTTCTGCTATAATCTATACATGAAACACATTTATTGAACTATAGCTATATGCATCTTACTACAGGTAAAACCATGCCTTTTATATTTAATCTTGGGCATTATATTGCCTAATGTTTTATAAGTTGTAATCAATGTTCTAAACTTTAACTACTCTCATTTCATGTAATTGTAATTTCATCACAGTCTTATTCCAAATGAATAGCTATTATAGCATTCCATTCACTAAATAGCGATTCCATAACAAATCTCTATAAAAAAAAATAATTGAATAGTCATTATTTATTTAAACCTATGAATAGTAATTCATTGTTGAACTATCTTTTTTCAAAATACCCCATTTAAATAAAAAATTAACAAAGAAAAATCCTATTACGGTTATATTATATTTTTCAGTAATAGGAATTTTATTATAATCTTATTTATTCAAAGAAGTGAATGAGCCATAATAATTGTTTAAGTTAACATCTTTGCTATTTATAATTTTATAATTTTAATACACGTCAACTTTTACTAATGCAGCATACGAGTGTAGATTTTTTTTCCCTATGTGGACGAAACATACCGACCAAATTGAATAATTTATTATTGAAATCTAAAAATAAGTGGTTATAATCTAGCATTTACATTGTTAGACTAAAATTTCCCTTCTCACCATTTGAGATTATTAAACCTTATAAATATTATATTATTAGCAGTCTTACAATGGTTCAATAGTAAATCATTTAATATTTAATTCAGTGAGTATGCCTTTCCACATCAAAAAATATTACACAGCGCTAGTAAAAGTTAATGTTTATTAAAATTATACATTATAGACACTATATTGAGCAACTTGTAAAATTTACAATTGCAACATTTATTAACTGCAGACAAAAGTAGAAATACTTTTCTATTCCTTTTCCTCTTCTATGGTCCTCATTTCATCTTTAGAGGGCTTTTATGGTAGCATGAGCCTGTTCTATTGTCTTAATTTTCAAATTATCCGAATTTGGTATCTAATAAATCTTTACTTAAACTATCGTCATAAACAAAAAATTAAAAAGGTGTTTAAAAATATTACAAATTTCCAAACACACATCACTCCAATTTAAAACAATAAAAGATCGAATTACTAATACTATCATACTTCTATCTTAATCAAGTTGATCTTGTTTTAGTAAAACATTTAATAAATGTTATCAAATGTTAATTCCGTCTGAGAATTAAAGACAACATCAAAAATTATTTGGCAAAACAATCTTTAAAAGATTAAATTATCTCAACACTTTTAAGCATTTCAATCTAGGATGCTGGTTTGCTTTCGTGACTTGGGTTAGAAAAAATTGATTAAATCAGGAAGAATCTCCATTGAAGATCATCATAAACCCTAATCAAATAAAATCAAATTGCTTTCTTGTACATATGAGTTCAAAATTCCATTTCTTCAAAGCAATCTTACACGTGTATATTATTCCTTATATGCTAAATGTTAGATGGAGGATGTTGCTAATGATGGAAGAAGAGACTTGAATTAATGAAGTTAGTTCTAAATTGAGTATTCTACAATTATATAGCAATCCAAACGCTATATATCGATGACGACTTGGTTAATTGAAATCACATGTGGGTATGGGGAAAAAAAAAACTTAATTTTATCACAAATCACCTTACAATCCATTATGGTTAGATCATTCATATGATGTATTTTCATTAAAGAAACAAAATTACACATATAAAAATTACTCATAAAACATGTTGCTGACCTATTATAATGATGGAATAATAGAAAATAGTCAAACATAATTTATTTCAAACTAAGTAAAAAGGGAGCTTGGTTCCAAATAATGAGAAAGCAATGTAGGTAATAATGTTAGTGGAAGAAATCGTGAACTTGGTGTTTAGAGTTCAGAGCAATGTTGTTGGATCCGGATTGGTTTAGTCGGTTCGAAAATGTTCAATTAGAATTGATCGTGATAGAAAGTTGGTTCATGCATTTGGCTTGGACTGGCATCGATTCGGATTGACTAGGTTATAATCATATTATTTTATAAATTTATAAAATATAAATGTTATATTATGCTATTATAGGGTAAATATTTTGTGGAAATTATATATTGTAGTTAGTTTTAGTATTTAGAAATATTATAAAGAAAAAGAAAAAAAATAGAAAACAGAAAATAAAAAAAAAAGAAGAAAACACATGGGTTGGCTGAAGAATTAAATAAGTCCACGAGTGCTATTGGTTAAAGTTTAAAATAGGCATTCGAATTAGCAGAGATTATATTTCATTCATGTATTACACATTTGCTATTGGTCAAAATTTAAAATAGGCTTTTGAGTTAGCAGAGATTATATTTCTTTTTGGGGTATAGGGGAGTGTTATCATATTTTGTGTATATATACCAATCAATTATTACTGAAAAAGGAATAAGAAAAATTTTATCCCCAAAATTATGTATTGGTTTTCTGCATCCGGACTTCTAAAATCTACTTATATTCGAGTAGATTTGGCTTGTATTCGAGCCAACCCAACTTATATTCGAGTTGGATTTATTTTCTATACTCTTTTCATTGATTAATTTTTTGGTTTGAATTGCCACCACACTTCATATGCTTTCTTCTCTTTTTAAGTTATATGCCTTATACGAATTTAATAGATGTGTGTGTGTCTTTTATAAATAAAATATGTCATATATTTTTATTTTTTATTGATCCTAATTTAACTCTTTCGTATCTCAATCCTTGGCCCTAGGCATATCAAGTCATACTCTTCTGGCCAGATCGAGCCAATATTATTTTAGAGCATTACTGCATACTAAATCAAGTTTGAAAAAATGGGAACATGTGAGAGTCGTGATTGCATGGGAGAATGAGTAGTGGACAAAAGGGGGTTGTAAAAAAAAAAAATACAATATAGAAATATAGCATGTTATTAATTTAAAGAAAAACATATAAATGTTAAACACCACATGTAAATTTAAAGACTTTGTCAGATGGGCTGGACCTAAACGCTAAACATCCATATTATTAAAGCAAAACTACCTCCTTTGATGTCTTTAGTGTAAATATTTTTAATATATGGACATAAAATATTTTTTATATTCCCGAAATCATGAAAATTAAATAGGGTTTTAATATAATTAAATAAGTGTTGAATAGATATAGTTGTTTTTTTAGCATATGAGTGTAAAATATTTTTGGTATCATTGAAATCATGAAATTAAAGAGGGTTTGAATAAAATTAAATAGGGATTGAATAGACACAGTCTTTTCCACATAAAATATTTTTGGTATCCTTCAACTCATGAAATCAAATAGGTTTTGAATATAATTAAATAGGAGTTGAATAGACATAGTTTTTTCCTTTTTTAGCATAAGAGTGTAAAATATTTTTGGTATCCTTGAAATCATGAAATTAAATAGGGTTTGAATAGAATTTAAATAGGGATTGAATAGATAGTCTTTTCTGCGTATAATATTTTTGGTATCCCTGAACTAATGAAATTAACTAAGGTTTGAATAGAATTAAATAAGAGTTGAGTAGGCATAGTCTTTTCCTTTTTTAGCACACAAGCGTAAAATATTTTTGGTATTCCTGAAATCATGCAATTAAATAGGGTTGGAATATAATTAAATAGATGTTGAATAAACATAATCTTTTCATTTTTTAGCCTAAGCATGTATCTTTATATACTGGTCTAAACATTTGATACCATATTTATGCATGACAGTTACCCAACATGGATAAGTTACCTGTGGAAAGTACAATTGTCATTATGATTTGTAATTAATTTCCTAATTTCTAGGACTAATTAAGGTAACCTGTTAAAACAATATATCTATTTAATTTATATATATTGAGTTGTTTTATTTGCACACGCATCGTGGGTGCATCGTCTATTTGTAATAAATAATAGATAATAGATAAATAGATTTAAAAGAGTTTCAACTATTTATAGAAATAGACATTTTTTTAAAATTTTTTTCTAACAAATTATTTATAAATAATTACATCAGATAAAAAAATTATAATTTTCATTAAAAGATCAAATAGATGAAATATATATAAAATATAAACATAAATCGAACATATTTATATATATTATTTCAAAAAAATACAAATACAGATAAGAAAAGGGACCATCAAAACAGATGCATTGTTATAAAAAATGAAAACCAAATAATTTCAAATATAAAAAAGCCACGGAGGCCAAGGTTTCCATCAAGATTCACAACGCAAAACCAAATCTCACAACATCGTGCCCCGCTTCCCTTCCCTTCCCTTCTCTCCTCTCCTCTCCTCTTCTGGACAACGGCGTTAAAACGCTCTTACATCTTCCGACATCCTTATATTTCTCTCTATAGAATTCAAAAAATAAAATCTGCTGTTGTTGTTGTCCGTAGTTTTCTTCTTCCCCGAATTTCAGGTCTTCGTAAAACCTAAATCCACAATGGTGAAATGTGCGAAGAGAAAGCACAGCCAAACCGACGATCCCACTCTGTCTCAATCGCAACCTTTCGTCTCAAACCATGCAAAACCACAAGTCCGAACCCGATGCTTCTAGAGGTAAACGAGTCAAAGCCTCCAGACCCAGACCCGAACCCGAATACTTAGAAGACCGACGCAACTTGGTAAATCTGCTTCTTCCTCTCACTGTGTATGTATGGATAGCTGTCGATTTCTAGGACTTGCTGTTTTTAGTATGCTTAGAGATGGAATTATACAACTTTAGTATAGTTATCGTCTGTTGTGTTGCGTATAATAGTTGTATGCTTGGATTTTTGTAATCAAGACCTATCGTACAGTTCTGTTAGGGTTTTTGGTTGTCCAAAAGTTTGAAGGTGGGAAAATTAGGGTTTATATATATTATATATAAATATTATAACAGACAGAAGTTAGGGTTTCAAGGTGGGAAAATTAGGGCTTCGAGATGATAAGGTCTGATTCAACAAAAGCAAAAAAAAAACAAAGGTGATGGTTGCTGATGAACACGAGGATGAGGAGAAATACGATTAAGGCTCATCAGATGATGACGATGAGGGGTAGATGAATCAAAGTAACCTATCGAAGCTATCGGAATACCACAAGATGATGGAGGAGAGTGATATACGTGTGTGTGTGTGTGTATATATTTTTCCTTTTTTAAAAAATTAAAGATGGATTATATAATGTATATATTTGGCAGGGTTTTGACGTTGATATTGAGAAAATCAGAGGCCTGTTTGCCTTCGGTTTGATTATCCCCATCGAGGATTTAATTGAAGAAGGTATGGAGATACGTCTTACCCAATTGGTATCTCATGGTCTCAAAAAGCACCACGAGGAAAAGGTAAGGTCATTATTTTTATCATATGCTTAACATTTAGATTTCGGGTCTTAATTTCGTCATTTTAACTGTTACGACTTAATTAATTATTCAAGCTAGATAGACGTGGGTTGGGTTCAATGATAATTTCTTTTTTCAAAAGGGTGAGGAATTATCAACGCAAATGCGCAGTCTGCAGCTGGGTATTGGTATTGCATCGCGTTCGAGGCCAAGGATGTGAATGAGGGTGAGGATGAGGCAAACCTGAATGTTAACCAATTATGCATTTGGGATGGTATTGACGAAGATGACGTCGACATATTAAGAAAATAATAGTCTTTATCACTTGACACAGTGTGTCAAAGGGGAATAATAGCTTCTTTTTTAAACTATAAAAGCATAAACTCAATTTAGTTGAACCATTTAAAAATGATAAAAAGGATTTGGAGATATTCAATCAAAGTGAAAGCTAAATTAGTATTGATAATTCGCTGTTATTGTTTCTTTTTTCAGTTGTCTGGTAGGACTACATGGTTAATATAAAAGGTTTTATTGTTGTTGTTAGTTTTTTAATGTTGTTATTATTGTTAATATGAAAATTTTATTGCAGTGAAGTTTTAGAAGAGTATACTAGAGAAATCCAAAAGATTCAAAAGCTAGTCCTGGAACTACTAAAAGGCATATTAAAGAGTGGGGGACTTGAATCCTATTATGAGGAAAAAGCTTTGAATATGGACTATGGAGTCCTGATTCCAAAGCCTTACAGCAAACCTTTAATCCCCTTGCCCTGAGCTAGAACTTGCCATTGGCATGCTTCCTCATTCCAACCATGGCCTTTTAACTGATCCTTGCTCAGAAAGAATTGGTGAAATTTATAGAATCTAATAATACCCATTGCCATAATTCACGTATTCTATTTTACATAAAGGACCTGGTTGTAAGATTATTAAACTCTATAGTTGGTCGTATTGGTAATTTATCTTTGAATATGTTTTGTTTTCCTTCATTTATAGGTCGATTAAAAATTGTGCTCATGGAGGTCAGTGTGCCAATGTTCATCCATGGGAAAGAAGTTTATATAGTTTGGTTCTTTGTTAATTTGCTTTGGTACATGTGATGTTGAGAAAGAAGTTTTCCAGATGTGATTTGTTAAATGAATCCTGTATGATGTGTAAAATTAAATCTAACTTTTGATGTACATACAAATTTTTATTAGATTTTATGATGGGTAATTAATTCATACGTATTGCATTACCTCCATTTGGTCTGTTTTTTGAGAATTATGATAACGTTTATTCATTTAATTAATATAATCATAGATTAGAATGTTTAGTTTTCCTATCTATTTGAAACAAAAGCAATGATGATATTCATGAGTTATTCATGGTTGCAGAGGAAAATGCAGGGATTGACATAGTTCCTCTTTTTATTTCTGTTGATCCCGAGAAAGATACTGTTGAGTAAGTTCATGAATACGTTAAGGTGTTGATTAATCTGCTATAATTTTTTTCTTTTAGTATCATGTTAAATTTGCGCCTACCTTGGAGTGGACTCTCTTGATTTTAAGATCTATATATGTTGTTTCAGAGTTCCATCCAAAATTAATTGGGCTTATTGGCATGCCGGATGAAATTAAAGAGGTTGCCTGTGCTTATGAAGTTTACCGCATGAAGACTACTGAGGAAGATTCTGATTATCTTGTTGATCACTCCATTGTGATGTATGTATCATGCTCTTTGTATTGTTTGCTTTTGGTATTCTCCTTTTGATTGTTTCATCCGCGTGTTAATGTATTTGATTTGATTGTGATCTGAGTATAGTCACAAATGCTAGTCCTTTTTCACATAAATTGTTGTGATTTGGAATGGCATGATTGTTTTTCGAAGTTAACTATGTGCCCGTTCCATTTTCCACTTCTATATGTTTCATTTAGCTATCCTATCTTTTCGATTCCTGGTTAATTGTGTTTGCATATTTCTTTTGAGTATGCACTTTGAAAGGGAAAAGTGGAGAAGTGCTGGCAAACTTACCTGTGCATGAGTTGACTTGTTACAATCTTTTTTCTATAATAAATGTCGGAACAAAAGAATTACTGTATTTTATGATTTAGTCGATTATGATGTGGTATGTTTGTTTGTTTTTTTTCTTTTTCTAATGTAGTAGATTTGCATTGATTTTGCAAATTTATCTATTATATATGTGTATATATATTTCGATATATGAGAATTAGAAGATCAGTATGTACTCAAAATAAATCCAAATCATCCTACATCATCAAGAATTAATAAAAAATTATGATTGAATCTCCTCAAATCTTGGAGCCAATGACAAATGATAGAGATGCCACCGGGTTGGGTTTCGAGCAGGTCGTATGAATCCAAACCCGAACGCACTACACTATAGGGTATACCAAACCCGACCCTCCATCATCAAGACTTAAGGTTTATTTATACAAAAAATTCTCAAAATTGCACTAGTCTCTTCTTTATGCATGCATATTGTTGTCTTCTTCATTTCTTTATTCCCATCAGTCTCCGAGTTAATGCTTTTCTTCTTCTTCTTCTTATCAGAATTTTTGTGCATTGTCCTCAAAATCCTTTTTATCAGATTTTTCTACGCATTGGCCTCAAAACTTCACATTATCTCTTCGTTTGTTTGAGCCAATCTCCGAAGTAATATTTTCTTCTTATTTCTAGAATTTTTTGTACTAGCCTCGGTTCTCTATTTCACTCTCTTCATCGTCTTCATCAGTCTTAGTTTTTTTTTTTTTAATTTTTGCATTAGCCTTGGTTATTTAGTTCCCTCCCACAAAACTTCATCGTGTTCAGTTTTAGATTCTTTTTTTTTTCTATGCACTAGCCTCAAAATCCTAACTTTATCTCTTTGTCAATTCTCTAGTCTCGCTCACAGTTCTTGTAATAGACTAAGAAGTCTATAGCAAATAAGAAACTCTAATCCTTTATCCAAGTGAAAACCTATTGACCAATATTATAGTCATATTTCCATCTTGCATACATGTTTTCGCAATCATGAGCATTGGTGCTTTGCTCATTTGCTGAACCCCATACAACTAGACTTCATATCCAATATCCTTTTTACTATTGAAATGATCCACCAAAAACCAAAATTTCCAGTTTGGTGGATGTGAATCCCATCTATTAGACATAAAACATTCGCACAACTTCCCAAATTTTCTTCCACATATATTAAATTAAATATTGATTAGGTTTTCATGCATGGATTTATTGGTTAATTAATGAATATTATGATTTTTAATTACAGGAATGGATATCGATTAAAATGATTTCAGACCCCAACTACCTCAACCGAAGTGGGAGATATGTCACGAGGTAAGTCCAATTAGGAATCAAGAGATATTACATAAATCAAACTTTAATATATTAAAATTTATGATGATTGATTATTTTCATTCTATAATATTTTGTTTTGAATTTTCAGATGCATATAAATTGATCTATTTTATAATTTAAAACAGTTGCATGTTGGGCCTTTATTTGTCTAGACTAGATTAAAATTGTTTACAAGCTAGAGTAAGATAAGAAGATTGATATGCTCGCATCCCAAGACCTGATCGATGCCATTGAACTGTTAAGTCAAGACGATGTCGATAAAGAAACTTAATGTTATACGTATAGACTAGATAAAGATTCAAATGGATACTTAAGAATGAAGTGTATCCGGAGTTGTATCATTTATATACGGGTAATCGCAGATGTTAGAAAAGAAGAAAACATGTAGGCGAATTGACGTAATATATATATTTAAATGTTTGGTAATATTAACACTTTATTTTAATTTTGGGAACTTATAATATATATACAGCCAAACAAAGTTGTACGAATCGATAGTATTGAAATCAATAGAGAAGATGAGGTGAGAATTATTGGACAACAGGCATAACATCCTATCATTAGTGCATTAGAAATAGACGATTTTTTGGAAATAGGAAATGTTAGTATTCACTTTTAATTATTTTAGTAAGAAGTTGAGTTTACTTAATTTAAATCCTATATGTTTGTTTATTTTATATTTTCAAGATATTTACATGGGATGCACGAAACATGTTGACCCCCTATAGTCCATGTTGTACTAATTATTGGATATGGTAGGGATCCAGATAGTAACTTAAACTATTGGATGATAAAAAATTCTTATGGCACTTGGTGAGGTGTGCGTCGATATGGATGAGCGATTAAAAATTCGAGTTGCTTAAGGGAAGAGGATTTCCTATGGTGGTGGACGACATATTATCCTATGTTGTATGACAAGTGATAAATTTCAAGTTTCATCAAACAATTGAGTTAAATACACAACTTTTTGTACATAGCTATTATTGTCTATTGTTGTGAGCGTTAAAGGAGTAGAATTGGATCAATCAATACATGGCTAATATTGTACTATGCTGTACATGGCAATGTCGATTTGCATTTGACAGTTATAACTAAAATGTATAATGAGCTGAAGTTATTAGATTAGGCATTAAGTTTGCTAACAACTTAGTAAGTTGTTAACACTACATCCATCCATCTCTTCTCATATCGACAAGTTACTAAGTTGTTAGCAACTTAACGCTATAATATTAGTCATATTCTCATTGATCGAGTTCTACTATCTTAATGCTCATAACAATAGACATCAATAGTTATGTACACATAGCTATGTATCAAACTCAATTGTTTAATGAAATTCGAAATTTATCACTTATCATACACTATAGGATAATATGCCATCCACCACCATGGGAAATCCTCTTCCTTTAAGCAACTTGAATTTTTGATTACCTATCCATATCCACGTACACCCCGGCTAGTACCATACAAAATTTTTATTATCCAATAGTTTAAGTTACTATCTCAATCCCTGCCATATCCAACAATTAGTACAAAATGGACTGAAGGGGTGCCATCATGTTGCGTGTATCCCCTGTAAATACCTTGAAAATATAAAATAAATAAACATATATGATATAAATTAAGTAAACTCAACTTTTTACTAAAATAGTTAAAAGTAAATACTAACATTTTCTATTTCCAAAAAATCGTCTACTTCTAATGCACCAATGGTAGAATGGTGTGCCAACTATTGAATGATTGTTGCCTCATCGTCTCCATAGATTCAACATAATCATCAATTCGTACCACTTTTATTGGTTGCATTATATTTTCCAAAATTAAATAAGTGTTAATATTACTAAACATTTAATATATATATATATATACATCAATTCAGTTATATGTTTTCTTCTTTTTCGATGGCTACGATATCTCGTATATGGATAACAACTCTGGATAGACCCCATTCTTAAGTATCCATTCGAATGCTTTATCTATTATATATGCATGACATTTAGTTTCTTTATCGACATCCTTTTTTCTTAGTGGTTTAGTGGCATCGATCTGTTCTTGGGGTACTGGCACATCAATCTCCTTGCCGTGCTTTAGCCTATAGACAATCTTAATCAAGTCTAGGTCAGTAAAGGCCCAAAATGAAGCTAGTTTAATTTATAAAATAGATCAATTTATATGCATCTAAAAATTCAAAATAGAATATTATATAATGAAAACGATCATTCATCATAAATTTTATTGTAAGAAATTTTTTGTGTTTGACTTACATGATATCCCCTTATCCCTAACTGGACATAGCTCGTGACATATCTCTTACTCAAGCTAAGGTCCAAAATCGTTTTGACCGACGTCCATTCCTACAATTAAAAATCATATTAATTATTAATTAACCAATAAATCCATGCATTAAAACCTAATTAACATTTAGTTTACTCTGTGTCGAAGAAAATTTAGGTAGTTATGTAGACATTTTGTGTCTAATAATGGGATTCACATATACCAAACTGAAAATTTTGGTTTTTGGTGGTCATTTCAAGAGCAAAGCGGATGTTGGACTGGAAGTCTAGTAGTATAGGGTTTAGCAAATGAGCAAAGCATCAATGCTCAAGATTGGAAAAATATGTATGCAAGATGGAAATATGACTATAATATTGGTCAATAGATTTTGTCTTGGATAAAGGGTTAGAGTTTCTAGGTTAGTGCAAAAAAAAAAAAAAAAATCTAAGATTGAACATGATGAAGTTCTATGGGAGTGAACTAGAGAACTGAGGCCAATGCACAAAAAAAAAAAAAAAAAACCCTAGAGAATGAGGATGATGAACTAGTGAACTAGACAAAGTTAGGATTTTGTGAGACTGATGAAGACAACGAAGTAGAGTGAGGCCAATGCATAAAAAAAATCTGAAAAGAAGAAGAAGAAGATATTACCTTAGAGATTGATGAAGACGATGAAGTAGATTGAATTAGAGCACTGAGGCCAATTCACAAAAAAAAAAAAAAAACACTGAGACTAATGAAGACGATGAAGTAGAGTAAACTAGTCAACTGAAGCCAATGCATTAAAAAAAAAAAAAGAGAAGAAGAAGAAGATATTATCTCGAAGCCTGATGAAGATGATGAAGCAAAGCGAATTAGAGAACTGAGGCTAGTGCACGACAAATTATGAGAAGAAGAAGAAGATGATAAGAGATGGGATAAGAAGAAGAAGGAGAAAAGCATTGCCTCGGAGATCGATGGAATGAAGAATCAAAGAAGACAACAATATGCATGCATGAAGAAGTGATCGATGCAATTTTGAGAATCTTTTGTACAAATAAACATTAAAATAAGTAAAACTAATTAGACTAATATATAAATAAACCTTAATTTGAACGTAAAGGAATGTATTAAACACTATTTAAATGTAATTTAATCCAAGTTGACCAATGTGGTATAATTAAGTCAATTAATATTGTAATAGGATTCAATTTGAAATTAGAGGTTAGAGGTAATCCTAATTTCTCCAATTATCTTAAATTAAGCTTAAATTATCCAATTAAATCTTCGAAACTTTAAATTCTTTCCAAAGAAATAAACTGATTTCTTGAATTTAAAATACCTAAACCACTCTCTCGATGCCACTTGGCAACTTCTTATCCTTCAATATTAAAACCCTAAACCTATTTACTTTTTCCAATACACCAATTATTAATTCAAATACCAAATGTCAAGAATTATCCCATCACCTTAATTTCAATTACTTAATTAACCACCTTAGTCAACTTGGTTTTAATTATATTTAATAGTGTTTAATCCATTCCTTTACTACTAATTATTCTATGGTCTTGTCAAGCGGGGTTCAATTTAAGGTTTATTTATACTATAATTATATATTAATCTATTTAATTTTATTTATTTTAAGGTTTATTTGTACAAAAGATTCTCGAAATTGCACTGGTCTTTTCTTCATGCATGCATATTGTTGTCTTCTTCGTTTCTTCATACCCATCGGTCTCCGAGGTAATGCTCTTCTTCATCATCTTCTTATAAGAATTTTTGTGCATTGGCCTCGAAATCCGTCCCTTATCTTCTTCTTTTTCTTATCAGATTTTTCTACGCATTAGCCTCAAAACCCTCACATTGTCTCTTTGTTTCTTCACTTTAGTCTCCGAGGTAATATCTTCTTCTTCATAGAATATTTTGTGCATTGGCCTCAATTCTCTAGTTCACTCTACTTCATCATCTTCATCAGTCTCATTTTTTTTTTTTTTTTTTTTTTTTGCATTGGCTATGTTTTCTAGTAAAAAAATTCTTATGGCATTAGGTGGGGTGTACGTGGATATGAACGGATAATTAGAAATTCGAGTTGCTTAAGGGAAGAGGATTTCCCGTGGTGGTGGATAACATATTATTTTCTATTGTAAGATAGGTGACAAATTTCAAGTTTTATTAAACAATTGAGTTAGATATACAGCCATGTGTACATAACTATTGTTGTCTATTGTTGTCAGCATTAAGATAGTAGAACTAGATCAATGAACATATGGCTAACATTATACTATGTTGTTCATGGCAATGTGAATTTGCATCTAACAGTTATGACTAAAATGTATAGTGGTCTATATGGTTTGGTTGAAATTGTTAGATTAGACATTAAGTTGCAAACAACTTAGTACCTTGTCAATATGAGAAGAGATGGAAGGATATGGTGGAGGGGTAATAAGTGAAATGGGACGTAGATGACTATTATAATGGACTTAATTATTAATGGATGGTAAACAAGTAATAGACGTAGTATGGGGTGGATAATGGTTTGGTTAGGCTGTTATAAAGAGAGATCTGTGCTTGTTTTATAGATGACATGTTTGCATGCCTAATCATGTTTTATTATTAGGTAGTATCAAGATTCACGTTTCATGCTTCATGATCTGCAGACCTAGTCATCATTATATAGTAAAAGGTGCTGAGCTACATTTGTGAAAATGCAATTTGAATTGTTTTGAATTCTGGTTGACCAAATTCTCGTAAATGACATTAAATTTATTTATTGGTTGCTACATTTAGTAATATGTAACTTGTGTGCAAGTTTATGTTTATGATCTTTATATGACTTTCCTTTTAATGTTTAAGTTCTGATTTAAGTTGGTTTTGGTTTATGCCAACTAAGTTATTAAGAAGTTTTGTTATATGAAATATTTTAAAACAGATACCCCTTTATGAGAGTATAAAAAGATGATATCTATATTTATGGTTTAGTAAAATAATAGCCTTAGCATTTTCAGATGGATATAAGGAGTCGTATAGTCGTTGGACCTAGACACATATCCATGTTAGCTTGATAAATTGCTAAAATTTGCACAAGATAGAGACAAATTTCTTAAGTTCATATGTTTACCTCTCTCCAAAGGTTGGGAAGCAGTCCTACAATGGTTCAAGGTGTATATTCAGATAATCTATTTGCACAATTGGAGGCAACAAATTAGTTTAAGAAGCTGTTAACAGGTATAGATGCTATGTTTACATGCTGAAGTTTTTCTCCATAATACTTGATCATAGTTGATATTGTGGACTTGTTTCATTTTAATTACTCATAGGACGCAACCCACCTATTGATAAGGTCATCAGAGTTGGTGTAGATACTAGGTTCGTGAAATTTCTTGAAAAGAATGATCTTGCACGACTACAAGTATGCATAATGTTATGTTGGGAAAAATATCTATCATATGATATGCCATTAAGGTACAACTTAGGTTTCATTTTGTCATTTGAGGATGCATACGTTTTAATAAATATCACTTAGGGGACATCGGACCATGTATGTGTTGTCATTAGGCGTGATGCCGTTCCATTGTTTGTTAAGCTTCTAAGTTGTGCCCGTGATGATGTCAGAGAACAAGTTACTATTTCTTTTCTTCTATTATCTTCTTGCTGCTTAAGATGAAGGATGACCATGGATTCTAGTGAATTCAAAGGCTTGGAAGCTTTAGGTAGATTATTCTGATTGCAGTTCTTGTTTATTACAATACCAAGTTTTCTAAAATCAAATAGGCAGGTGTCTATTGAAACTTCTAAGAACCTTATGTCTTGCCTATGATAACCCTATTGCGGTCGGCTTGTTATCCTTCTACCTGAAGGTGTCCTTTTGTGTAGTCTAATTTTTCTGGATTCTGTTAGGACCTTTTAATTACTGTATGTGGGTGTTTGAACTTGTATATTCTCTTGATTGCTTCATTTTTGCACATTAGGTCTCTTTTGTGTTGTTTTCATCTGTATCTATTGGAGAGAGATATTTTTTATTATAATGTGCAATATATGTGGAATCTCTTTTCTTTTATGATCTAGTAGGCAACATAGGCATTTGGTAATGTTGCTAGTGATTCTCCAACATATAGAGACCTTGTACTTGGTCGTGGTGCTATTGTACCTTTGCTATCACAATTTAACCTACATTCAAGGGTGCCCATGTGAAGAACTGCTATTTGGACTTTATCTAGCTTCTTTCGAAAGAAGTCACCTCCCTTGTTCAAAGAGGTATGCATAAATATTATTGGGATTTTGCTAATTTTAGGAGGAATATTTGCCATGTAATGCATGTCTTTGCTCCATGTAGACCAATATAATGATTAATTTTTGTTGGGTTTTGCTTTGTCAAGTAAAGTTTGCTTTACCAGTTCTGTAGCAGGTTATTCTTCTTCATGATGAAGCAGTTTTGACTAATGCTTGCTTGGTCCTTACTTATCTATCTTATAGCTTGAATGACTAATTTCAAGATATGCTAGCAACTAGTATCTGCACGACTTGTGGAGTTTCTTGAGTAAGATCTTCCTCTACTCTGTACTAATAGTGTTATTGTGGCGTTACCATTGGTGTTAAGCTGCCTCTTTGTCTTCAATTTTCGTTTTAGATATTTAAAGAGAATGAGTTGGTTTCGTATGCCATCTCTTGTCTATGTCCATGCTGTTATGGTGGTTTTTGATTAATGTTCTTTTTTGATAGGCATCCATCTTGAAAGATTGTTATACGAGCACTACGAACTCTTAGATGTTCTCTCATTTGTGTGCATGCTGTTATGCTTATATAACAACCTTTTGAGATGGATGCCTATAAAAAAAGAACTTTAATCAGAAACTACTAGAACAATATGCACATAGATAGGACCTAGCATATGAAACCAACTCATTCTCTTTAAATATTTAAAACGAATATGGAAGACAAAGCGGCAGCTTAAAACCAATGGTAATGCCACAGTAACACTATTATGATAGAGTAGAGGAAGATCTTACTTAAGAAGCTACACAAGTCGGGGATAGACACTGGTTGCTAGCACAACTTGAATTTGGTCATTTGAGCCATTAGATAAATAAGCGAGGACAAAGCAAGTATTGGTCAAAATTGCTTCATCATGAAGAAGAATAATTTGATGCAGAACTGGTAAAGTAAACTTTACTTAACAAAAGCAAAACCCGATGAACATTTATCATTATACCGGTCTGCATAGAGCAAAGACATGCATTACATGGCAAATGTTCCTCTTAAAATTAGCAAAATCCTTGTGCATACCTCTTCCAATGGAGAAGGCAGGTTTTTTCGAAAAAAGCTAGATAAAGTCCATGCAGCAGTTCTCCGTTTGGACACTCTTGAATGTAGGTTTAATTGGGATAGCAAAGGTACGAGGGCACCACAGCCAAGCACAAGGTCTCTGTAGGTTGGAGAATCACTGACAACATTGCTCATGCTGCTTACTCAGATCATAATAGAAAAGAGATTTTGCATACATTAGACATTATAATAAGAATTGTTTGTCTCTCCAACTGATACAGATGAAAATAACATGAAAGAGACCCAATGTGCAGAAATGAAGCAGTTAAAAGAATATGCAAGTTTAAACGCCCACATATAGCAATTAGAAGGTCTTAATAGAATCCAGAGAAATTAGACTACGCAAAAAGACACCTCTAGGGAGAAGGATAGTAAGTCATCTGCAAAAAGGTACTCGGGTTATCATAAGCAAGGCATAAGGTTCTCAAAAGTTTCAATAGACATGTGCCTATTTGATTTTAAAAAACTTGGTATTATGATAAACAAGAATTGTAGATCTACCTAAAGTTTCCAAGCCCTTGAATTCACTAGAATCCATGATCATCTTTCATCATAAGTAGCAAGGAGATAATAGAAGAAAAACAATAGTAACTTATTCTTTGAAATCATCAAGGGCAGAGCTCAGAAGCTTAACAAATAATGGAATAGTATCATGCTTAATGACAACACTTATATGGTTCAATATCCCATAGTTGATATTTGCCAAAACCCCTGCAGCCTCAAATGGCATATCATATGATAAACTTTTTTTTTTTTAGCAACATAACATGGTTCTTACTTATAGTTGAGGGAGATCATTCCTTTTAAGAAACTTCATGATCTTAGGAACTGCACTAAATTTGATGACCTTATCAATAGGTCGATTGTATCCTGTAAGGAATTGAAATGAAACAAGTCCACAATATCAACTTTGACCAAATATTATATAGAAAAAATTCACTATGTAAACAGAGGATCTGTACCAAAGATAGTTTCCTAAATTGATTTATTGTGTAAATGGATCATCTGGATATACACCTTGAACCATTGCCGAAATACTGCCTAACCTTTGGAGAGAGGTAAACATATGAACTCTAAAAATTTGTCTCTATCTTGTGCAAACTTTAGCAATCTATCAAGCTAACATGGATCTGTGTGTAGGTCCAACGACTATACGAACTCTATTTCCATCCTCATCATAAGTGTAGTAACATACATCAATATCATTACATAAAATCATTTAATGTCAATAAGGTAAGTTGTAAGGATTGTAACAAACAGTTAATAAATTTAATATCTTATTTACTTAAATTAAGCAACATAATATGGTCAACCAAAATTCAAAATAATTTAATCATAGCTTAGCACCTTCTACTATATAATGATGACTAGGTCTGCATTAAATGTGAATCTTAATACCACAAAATAATAAAAACATGACTAGGCATGCAAACATGTCATGCATAAATCTCTCTTTATTGCAGTCTAATCAAACCAAGCTTATTACTTGTTTACGAACTATTAGTAATTAAGTCCATTGGAATAGTTTAGTCTGCGTCCCATCTCACTTATTACCTTTCCACCACATCTTTCCATCTCTTTTCATATCGACAAGTTACTAAGTTGTTAGCAACTTAATGCCTAATCTAACAACTTTAGCTAAGCCATATAGACCACTATACATTTTAGTCATATATGTCAGGTGCAAATCAACATTTCTATGTACAACATAATTTATATATTCATTGATCTAGTTCAATAAACAACAATAGCTATGTACACAGCTGTGTATCCAACTCAATTGTTTAATGAAACTTGAAATTTATCACTTGTTGTATTATATTAGGATAATATGCTATCTGCAATTATGGGAATCCTCTTTACTTAAGCAACTTCAATTTTTGATCATCCGTTCATATCTACGCATACTCTACCTAGTGCCATAAGTGTCACGCCCTAATAGTATCCTAGTAGTAATATATATATATTATGATACAGCTTGATAATCCAGACAATATCAAATACACATATCCATACTATAACTACTTTGGAAAGTGACATGAGTTTAACAAAACAGGATCTTTTTGGTTACGTGATAAGAAATGATGAAAGTAAATAAAATCACAATACCATAATTAAGTGCTACTGTCTGAATAATAACTATTACAAACCATAAAACCATCTAAGTTCTTAGATAATAAAATTGATGCACTAACACCAATTAATACATATAAATAAAGAAACTACTTTTCCCTGTTTCCAAAACTCTTCCAGCTTTAGAATCATATCGGCTCTATGCTCCTAGAAGCCACTAACCAAGGCTTAAGTATCATCCTGTAAGGACTGTAGGAGTGTGAGCATAACAACGGGCTCAGTGAATAACCAGACTTATCACAACAAGCAAGTTATTATCAATCATATGTAATGCATCAATCAAACACATCAACAATTACAAGCTTGGACAAACCGGAATCCAAACAGGATGGAGATTTACGCCCTCTCATCGAGTTGAAGGAACTGATCCCTGAGTCACCTACCCAGGAGAAACTAAGTACACAGGAATCCATAATCCTCAAAATTATTATCTCTTTATGTTAATGATGTTTTAAACACTCAGTTCTTGTTTTATACCTTAGAAACTCCACTAAGTGTTAGCCATTTCACAGCGATACCATGGGCGGCGTCCTTCGTTACCAGTTAGTTCCTATGGAACCGACAGAACAAGGTAAACTTGCGTAGAACTGATAGCCTCTTGCCTAGAAAAACCAAGTATTACCAACGAACCGAAATTCTAACATGTAGTAGGCTATCATAAAAACATAATGCAGTATGTGCAAATCATGCTATGCATGCACAATTTTATTTATGAGTTTGATAATTTTTAGTCCGGTTATAAGTGTTCAAACTTCATTCAGACACTCAACATGCATCACATACAGTAATTTCACAAGCCATTCATTATCACTTTTGGAGAGTAGTATTTGTCCAACAAGTAATTTCAAATAGCATACGAATCCCGTAATCCCATAGACACGCGAGTTCATCATTATTATCTTTGTATTTTAGTGCAACTAAACTACAATCACAAACAATGTAATAAGACTAAGTTACTCACCTGCTCATACTGATCAGTCAGAGTAATCAACTGGGAAATCCTCAACAATATCGAAATTACCTATTAAGATGAAGTATTTGTCAATAGTATTTATAAATAGAAAATTAAATTCCTATGAGTGTTTAAGTGTCCTATGTCGGTATTTGATATCATTCATATGGTTTATAACGATTTCTTAAAGTAAAGAAATTTTTATTGTTTAATTCTTTCAAGTTTCTTTTGAGTATATATATTATGGAGGATCTCATTTAAATTTTCATCAATATCCTAAATTCCATCATAACTTGTAGAAGTCTCGGTATATATAATTTCCATGAATTTGTTCGTATACTTTTCTTGTAATGTAGGACTTCTAATCATGCTTGTAAAGCTTGTTTTATCAAACTTTATGTTCATATAAGGTCTTAGAAGCTTTAAACATGAATTTAGACTAGATTAGATGAAATTTGAGTCTTGTTTTGTGCACTTTATTCCTAGATCCGAATTTACTATTACCATAATTATGATATTTCTAAGTAGTTGTTTTTCTTTTCCAACAATATCTAAGCATTCTCAACACATCAACCATCTCTCCACTTGAATTCATCAATAGATTAACAACTTCTATCAACCACAAAACTTTCTTCCAATGCTCAATAATCCATCCTAAAGTTTATTCACAAATTTAACAAGGATAGGTTGTAGTTTGGAACCTTCCTTGGATTGGAATGGAAGAAGGATGTTCAACTTCCTCTTAAAGCAAGAATTAAACCTAGATCAAAGATTAAATGATGAGTTTCTAACTAAACAATATTAACTATAATGAGAGTTTACTAATGCAATCCAATTTTCTCACCTTGACAAGCTAATTTCCTCCTCTTGAACCTTAGGATAATTTAAGACTTTTGATTTGGTTTTGGTTGTTGTTGATGAGCTTAGTGTGTAGGTAGGGTTTGGAAATAAGCTAGGGGTTTATGGTTGCTCACACAAGGGTTTCTAAGCTTCTATGTTGAAGGTTGCAATGGCAAAAAGAAAAGGAGAAAGGGTTGGGCGCACTCCTCTTTGTAGCTATGTTTTTTCGAGGATTTTGTGAGAGTTGTGAGCTTAAATTGTGTCTAACTTAGTGTAAGTCCCCAAATTTTTTTTGGATCCAAATTAAAAATCTAAACCCTAATCAGAAGTCAAACGGATTCTTAAGTCAACCCAAACCCTACTTTACCATAATCGCTTAAGTCCGGCATTGCCGTTTTTTCTAGCCCTAGGAAACGAAGTTGGAAAAATTAGCTATAATGATTCGTAATAGCTATTGGTTGCGTAAAAATATCAGATTACAGAATTTCGAGTGTCCTTTGAACCCGATCAGACATAGTTCTTGAAAAACGTGTCCAGAAGCCCGAAATAGGAAAATTATTCCGAATATACCGTTAGATTCGTAAAAATGTAAGATTTCGAAAAATATCAATTTCGTAATTTTTCGGTAATTAGAAATATCAGATATCGCTTTTGTACGCGTATTTTCTTACTACCGGCATTAAATTATCATGTCCACTTTTACATTACACTATTTTCTACTATTCTATACTATTCATCTATCTCTACTTTTTCTTACAACCTATTCTTACAAGCCATACACCTATTCCTTACATATTTTCATTTCCAATACAACTTCACATCTTTCATTTCTTACTTTTAATTAACAAAATAACAAAAAAATAAATTTCTCCCCTCCCAATACACTCAAATGGCGCTGGCCACACCCCCTCCATGCATCAAATTGTTTTATTTTTATTTATTTAATTAACATAAATTATCTCTCACATTTTCCTATAAATACCCCCTCATACCCTCACTTCTTTCACACCACTTCTATACTAAAGTTACTCTCTTAAAATCTCTCAAGAATTTCTCTCCAAGAAGTTCTCTTTAGCTCATCTTCTTTAGGTAAAAATTCTTCAAGAAGTCTCCATGTTCATCTACTTAGTATGAACTTAATGTGTGTTTTCTAAAACCATGAAGGTTAAGAAACAACAATAGGTTCATACTTTGTTTTTGTTCATAATCACAATTTCTTTATGTTCATTTATATTTCTTTTATGTTCATTACTATCTAACATATCTATATAGCTATATATACTATTTAGAGCATATAAGCTCATAGTCTTGCAATTAATTTACCTTTCATGCAATTTATTTACTTCAATGCAATTTATTTAATTTCAAGTTGATTTTAAGACTAGTCATTCTAGTCTTAGACTTGTCCTCATCAAGTCAAAACATTTTCTTTTCTTTTCGGGACTAGTCTTTTCTTAGTCCCGGGGTACCTTGATGAAGCTAACGTCCCAATACTTGATTTATTTTATATGTTTATTCTTTTAAGTTATTATGTTCTTTTCATATTTTCATAGTTTATGATTCATATTCATGCATGAATATAATGTTTTTGTCTCAACAAAAATTTAATAAAGAAGTGTCTTCTTAAACTAAAGGTTCATTTTAAATAAATGTAGGAAATAGATTTCTTAGAAACTCAAGAACATGCTTGGAAAAGATTTTTCTCAAATAAACAAAAGATTTTATGAAAAGCTTATCTTTCATCAAGAATTAGAAATTCTTTTGAAATCATTATAAAGCAACAAAAGTATCATTTTGAAAGTTGTTTAGAAAATAAAACTACTCCTTAAGGATTTAAAGTAACTACAAGAAGATTAATTTTAGAAATATTCATCTCAAATAACTCAAAAATCCTTCCAAAAGTAAAAATAAGAATCTCAAGTTCAAGTCTTTTAAAACCTTACTTTTTATAAGTTGAGACAACTTCATATACTTCATACATTTATCATGAGTCATTACATATATGTATATACCTTTCAAAAGCTTACAAAATACTTGAAATATTTATCTTTTCAAATGAGCTTTGTTTTCAATAAGGGAAGCAAGTCTTTGTAAATTCGTGGTAAATCTAGTCGCTATCTTTTCAGAACCCAAACGACCTAGTTTTATGGAAATAAGCTTAGAAATGCGTAGATCTTTTCGAGTAGGTAGAAAACGGTATATTATACGTGAAATTCCGAGTTAAAATGAGCAAGTTATGGCCATTTTAAGTTGGAATTTCCTTTTATACGATTTTTTACCGCGATTTTAAGAGAATTTTAGAATCTTCAAGAATAGAAGTCTTATGAAAGACTCATTTTGGGTATTTCATCTTGTTTAGGTGACGAAGGACCCGAGATCGTCTATCCGGAGGACTACTTTGATTAGATCCACCGATATGGAGTGAGTTAATTCTTTTCCTAAGTTCATTTCCTTGATTGTGTTTGTAATTAGTAGCACTAGAAAATTAGGAAAAGATAAATGAACAATTGTCATGAAATAATTGTTGAATGAAAGTTAAGTATATCGAAAGACGATATGTTAAATAAAGTGTGACTTGTGTATTGAGATGATGAAATTATGGATGATCGCCTTTAATATGAAATTTAACTTATATGGTTAAATGTTTAATTAAAATTTATTCATGCATATCATATACATAAGTCGCATTTGTTCACTACTTTTCTTCGTGTGGGGAAACGAGGAAAGGGTAGTGGTGGCTGGTAGGAGCCGGTAAGTCTACATGATAGCTAGTAGGAGCCGGAAAGTTTACAGGGCAAGCAGGAGCCGGTAAATCTGCAGATAATGATGGTCGTATGGGCCTGTAACCTCCTAACTCTTGTCATGGAGGGCATTAAATCCATGCTACACTTGATTTCCGGTTAATCTTGTGTATCTTGCTTATTCATATGATTGGTGCATTTTCATATGCTCTGATTAAATACTTGATTGATTTTCGGAAATGTCTTATAGATGGAATTATCTCACTAAGCTAGTCATGCTTATACCCTTATAGTTTTCTATTACAGTATGATTACCTATGGTTGGCCCCGAGGAGCCCCGTATGCCAGGTACAAGTGTAAGCTACTAAGAGTTTTTGGTAGAAGTTTATATATTTTTAGTTTTGAACTTAGACTTCTAGGAAAAATCTCTATAGTAGACTTATGTAGTAGATATGTTTATTTTGATATTAGTATTATTGATCAAAGACTTTAAGACGGGGGAATGCCCCTATGATGATGTACGAAATTATGATGAAACGGAGATCTTATGATTATCTACTTAAGTTCATACTTGTTTTTGCTATCTATTTAAACGTAACACCCCTATGAGTCTCCTACTATCTTGGAAGCACGGCTTGCATATGATAATCGAAGCTCCTGAATGACTATGGTTGTCATCCATTAGCTTTAGTATTGTATACGGCGGGCTACCACGTTTAAGGTACCCTCTGGGGCGTGACACTTAGGCTTATATACATATACTAAGTCTAGGCTAAGTTTTAGAGGTTAAGGAGAGGGTTTTGGGCTTGAAAAATGTCCACAAATGCAGCTGTAATTTTCCATACGATTTTGCAAAGTTGGATGCAGAATTTGACTTGTGTTTTGACAGATTTTTGTGGCTATCCTTGAGAGTCTTTGTGTTTGTTTGGTAGCTAATTAATGCTATTTATGTGTGTAAAATTAGGAGCTTAAATTGTGTAAAAATCGGGTCCAAATCTGTTGAAATTTGAAGTTTAAAATTTTGAAATTTCTGGAACATTTCCTCTTAATTTGTGGATAGATTTTGGATCTGATTTTCTCATTAATTTTTTGTGTATGAAGTGTCAATTTGAAGGCTCTTTATTGGTGTTTAATTGGTAAAAAATATCAGCTCTTTGAAGCCTAGGAATATTGCAAAAATTGGAGCTAAATCTGGAGATGTGTGCTGCTGTATTTGTTGAATTCTTTCTCTGTTGTAGCTAGTAACATCCGATTTTTGTAAAGATATTTGGGATGGTTATGGTTGTGTAAACCCTGGGGATTTTTCACATTAGTACCCGATTTCATAATAGATTGTATAAACTAGATAATAGATTTAGATTCTGATTGAAGTTTAATAATAAAATAATATTTAAATTTTGGATAAATGAAAGATTTAGGAACCGAATAAAGAAATTCCTTAACCCTAGTTAGTACCGAAAATGGGATCTTGTATCTTGAATAACTAATTCAAGATATGATCTAAAATTTAAACCCAAAAACCTAGTATACAAATAGATTTAAATAGAAAATATGAATATAAAAATTAAATGATTGTTTTTTATCTCGATAATGATTCGAGACTAGAATAATGAGTAGTAATGAGGTTATATTTAGACTTAAACCCTAAATTTGAGATCCCTAGTTAAAATTTAAAAGCTACTAATAAGAATTTATGTTCAGTATCAAAACTAGAGATATATATATATATATATATATAGTTTAATTTCTGTATCAAGTCCAATACTGCATAAATGACTATTTATGCTCCTAAATAGAAAACGATGATCCAAAAATGAACCGTTAAGATTTTAAATACACAACGAATATATAAACTGATGAATAACTCAAAATCTAAACTCCAAACAAATAATCGGATCACGCTTTTGTTCTAAACCGAGTTTTCTTAAGCTATCGGAGCCTGAAACAAAAATTGACCCAATGAGCTTAAGAAATCTAAATCGTGGGAGATAAAATTATACGAATAATTAACTACGTATATATATAACCTAAATTTGTATTATTTGAAAATCTAAGTGTTTTGTATAAATTTATACACCTATTTTTGTATAAAAACTTCTACATATTAGCTGATATATACCCGTATAACTCGTATAATTAATTCAAAATTTAATTAAAATAATAAACTAATGTATATATGTATGTTTACGGCTGAGTTTCGGTGCAAGTTGAAGGAGAAGAAGAGAGAGAAGGATTTGATTCAATCATGCACCAAACTTTCCACAAAAATCAACCACACAACCAATCACATGTTGCCAAGTCATTCAAGCATTAATTGGCTTGAAAACAACAGCAAAATGAAATCAAAATTCGGAGGAAAATGAAGGAGAAACGGCTGCAACTTCACCTTCTCTTTCTCTTATATATATATGTAAACAAATGCATTAATGAAGAACAAACAAACTCCATAATTCCTCAGCATCTTCCAGTCCGAAAATACTCCCAAACAACAACTAAAACGAACTGAAAACGAAGAGCAAACAAATCATAAAACACAAGCTCGGATCAAAGGAAATACAAAGCTAAAAACCCTCAAAAATGAATTCAAAGGTAAGTTGACATGATTCAAAGGACTTTCGTTCAAATATATGGATTGTATCTAACTTAAAATTATCTTAGGAATATATTAAACACAAACACAAGCTTTGGATTGCACTCAACAAGCTCCAACAAGGTAATAATCTCAAACCCTTGCTTTAAGTTCCAAGAATCGAAATCTATATATTTATGTTTTTAAACGTGTTAAAAGTTGTTATATACTCTTATATATGATATATAAACTCTTAGAAGTAGTTTAAGTAAGTTTCTAACGTGTAAAAATCAAAGAAAAAGAATCGAACCGAGGAAGAAGATGATGAACAATGCAACGCTGCCTCAAGGCCGGCAGTGTAAACGCTGTACGCCGGCGGCTTCCAAGGATAGGCCGGCGGCTTATAGGCGGCTTACATTCAAACAGAGGCTACGTAAAATAATTTTCGCGTAAAACATGAACGTATGCCGGCTACCTGGAGATCTACGCCGGCGGCGTAGGGCCGGCGTACGTTGAAAGCTGGCAGCTTTCAATGCCGGTGCACTCGATATGGAATTTTTTTTCTATTTCGTATTGATAAGGCAAGAAGAAAAGATCTACTCCAAGTATTATAATTCAGACCAGTCAAAATTGGATTAATCATGAGTGAAATTTGAGAATCGGAATGATGGATGTAAAAAGGAGAAGAAACATCTTGTAAAGGAGAAATTAGGGTTTCCATAATGAAAAACAAAGCTCTGATACTATGAAAACAGACTATAGAAGAAGAGAAAAAACTAGAAATAACGAAAAAAAGAAACTCAATTATTGAAGTGTGTAAATCTGTTTTCTCTTTTCATTTGCAGCTGTGCATAAAAAAAGGACCTATTTATAGAAATAATTATGACACGTGTCATATGCACATTAATAATGACAAGAGATGGTATTAATGAATAAGTTTTTAAAAGACTATTCACATATTAAAATTTTATTAGTACTTATACACCACTCATCGGGACAAGTAATATTTGAATACCAATGAAACCTTTTAGTATATAAAATCCGTATATTTTATTATTCGTATAAATAAGCTTTTGAATAGAATTAAAAATTTTTACTTGCAGTTTCACTAATTAATCTTTAATGTTAGCGGATAAGATCTTAAAATTAAATAGCCCCTTAATCAATTTTTATATAACAAATTAGCAATTGAAGCATCTTGTCATTGCCTCTTTGTAGCGTAGTGAGAGTGGTGGGAACTGCAACTCCAAAAGAGCTTTAAGTAAGTACTTGTTTCGGTTTGTTTGGTCTGTCGCTTTTAGATAGTTTTGATATTTTATTTTTATCGTTTTTAAACAAACTGTTTATCAATAACAAATATTTTTACTTATAAACGGATTAGATATAGATAAAATACAAATACAAATCAGATACATATAAGAAACATATGAAAATTAGAAAATCCAAATACACCCTTAATCTTTTGAACTTTCATTTGTTGAAACTGGAGTTGGAAAAGAGATACTGTAAGTAAAATTTTCAATTTCTCATGATAAAAAATTGTAGGGCTTATTGAAACAAACATTTGAAAGTTCAAAAGCATAATTTCATAACTATATTTTGAGGCTGTTTATTCTTTCGGTTTACAGAACTTTATTAATGATTCGATGGTCTAATAGCTAAGGCAAATCAAATCGATTGATAAACTAGCACAGGAGATTAATTACAATTATGTATTAATACAAAAACTCATATGGTACTTCAGTGAAGAAGTAATTTTGTCGCTTTAGTGTTTTTTAAGAGGTGTAAGTACACTGTTTTGGAAAAATAGAAGTTTTGATATTTTAGAGCATTTTCATTATAACTTCAGTGTAAATGGAGATAGCACAAGCTCCCGTTATGACGGTCAGACTTGATTATGCTCTTAGAAGCCTATATGCTCAAAAGCATCATCTAGTTGAGGAAATTTCCTGATATATTTCTCCAAGATTGAGGTTTGTTCTTTGTGAGATTTCTTTCAACTGTAGACTCTTTATTTTGGCAATCGTCTTTTTTTAGGGAAACATTTCTCTGAATGTTAATATATACAAATATATATAGTTCAATGACAAATGAGATTTTCAATTGCCCAATTAGCGCAATCATGAATAGCTATATACTACCATAGGTTTGTATCTTTGTGAAATTTAACTCAAAGATGAAGGCAATGCAAGAGGACATAAGACGATTTTCTGCATCTTGGAGCAATGAGATGTCACAAAAAGCTCAAGATGGATCAGCCCCTAGCCAAGATCTCATATGACACATGACAAAGGGCTTGGAACCTATACTGTGAGTTTGGAACGAGAGGAATTACTGTTGAGGTTCGCCATGAAGGTGGACATTGTTTCAAAGGAAGCGTACTAAAGAATACCATAACGTTTCTATGGAATGATTTGCTTAGGGAACCAACTCTTACTTTAAGAAGAGACATTGAGCATCAGATTAGTCTTGTTGCATCGATAACTCCGCTGCTTCAAGCACCATATCTGCTAAAGCGTGTACCAGATAGGGTAACTGATGATTATGGAGTAATGATATCGGATGTGATTTTGAAAAAGAACCAATATCGACCCCAAGAAGGTCGGTGGTTATCTATAACTGTCCTGGATCATGCAGGAAGAGAATGTCTTGTTATTCGACTAAGGTAATAGTTGTGCTTCTGTTGTATGTCACTAATCATTTTTTTTCAACTTCTTCAGATCTTTATTTAGTAATGTGACTTTCTGTCAATTTATATGAATAATGAGCTTCATGATGAACTAGAATGGGAGAGGGCTTTTGGAGAAGAGGATTGTCAAATGGGACGACAGAGTTATTGAAATACATGAAGGTTCCTGGTCTTATGTTGCTGGTTCTATTGGAAGTGCTCCTGGCATGATTCTGAAGTACCTGAAATATTCGAAAACCATACTTTTGGCCACCGTAGTGTCGAATCAACAACTGAAGCATTTTGTCGTTTCCTCTGTCTCGTGCAGTGAAAGTGGTGGGAATCGCAACTCCAAAACAACTTCCAGAACACTGGACCGCTGCTTGGTGCTTCTCGACAGGGGATAAGCTTATGCTCAGATGGGAGTCATCAACATCCACAGCCCTATATTCTGTCTAAATAATCCAGCAACACCTGAATCATCGGTATTTTATTAATCCAAGGAGATAAAATTTTAACATTTCAAAGGCCATATGTACAAATAAGCCCCTTAGACTTTGCTTATTGCTGCAATTAAGCTCCTAAACTTTAACTATGTGCAATTACGCCCTCGGGTTTTTCCAATAATTCAAATAAGCCCTAAACTTCTCAGTCGTAATATATTAAAAAGCTTTGCTAACAATGTTTACATTTGAGCTGCGATTTCTTAGAGCTTTGAGTACACACTTATTTAATTTATATAACCTTTATTGACTCAAGTTAGAGCCTAACTAGTGATATCATAAGTAAAATTTTCATTTTCCTGTAATAAAAAAAGCACAGGGCCTAGTTGAAGTTTCAAGACCTTAATTATATATTAAAAGGGTTCCAAGGGCTTATTTCATGTTGATAGTTAAATATCACGTGTCATGTGTTTGTGCTGCTTTCAATTTAGGTTATTGTGGGGAAGGAGAATGCAATATCAAATGCCGAATCATGAATCGAAGACAAATGATTGGAGGGGAGGCACATCACTAAATGAAGACACAGATGAATATGATGACGAAGAAGAAGGCTTTGTAGCTCTTTTTTGGTTCTCCGATGAAAACCCAACTAGAAGAGCAACAGCTCTTATAAATCGGAAACTCTCGGTGGTGGACTGACTAAGCTTTTTGTTTTTCAACTCTATTTATAAGCGCAAAAATAGCCCAACTAGAGTTGCTTTTATGCATTTCAATACTACGAAGCATTTCAGAGATGAGAAAGGAAGACATTGGGAAGTCATTGATTAGGAGACGCGTCACAGAAGCAAAACCTGGGCCAAGAGACTGGGGATCAGTAACACTTAACACTCCATCGTCATCTGCTTCTGCTTAGCTCCAACCTTGGCATTGGAATTCTAAGACAGTTACGGTTTCTAATGGTGCAAATGATGTCAGGAGGCAACCGGTGGTTGCTAGTGATTCAACTGCAAAGGTTGGTGATAAATTGTATAAGAGATTGATCATGTCATGAGAAAACCATTTTCAGATAAATGAAACAGCGAGTACGACATCATTCGAATGACAATGTTCATGAACACGTTCAACCACTTTTGGTGTGCAAAGGACACGAAGTCAAAAACTTTGGTGAGATTGAAGGGATAATGTGATGAATAATACTTGAACTTTGAAAATAAGCAATTCGAAATATGAACTTTAAATTGATTAATTTACTATCTGAAAGAGCATGACAGTGGTACTGATGGTATGTATATTTTTCTTTTCATATACTAATTTAAACAATTTCAAAGTTCGTATACTAAATTGATCAATTTTAAAATCTAAGCACTTAATAATAGATTTTATCAAAGTTTATGTACCATTTGCGTACAAATCCCAATATTGAATTGTTTATTGGGATAAAGAGGAAAGAATGAGATTAGTTGGCATTTATGCTTTGTCCTTGTCCGAATATGGTTATTCTACAATAGCGGTCCATATTTAGAACAAAAACATTAATGTGGATATAAAAGAGGAGAGAAAGTATTTGAACTGACTTCATGTTCAAAACAACACAACATACTGATCTATGTAGCAGCCATTATTAAATATTATAATTCCAATATTATTACCAGTATATTTTTTAGTATGACAAGTCTATTAAATATTGTTATGGCAGGTTTTAAATATTCCTTTATAACTATATATATAGGCGCTAATTGCCATTATTGGTGGTTTGAATATTACTTTTTTAGATGATTTCATCCTTTATACAATTAGTTATTATAGCTACATAAGTTATCAGAATTGTTACAATCAAAAGATAAGTTCAATCTTAAACTACACACAGAGAGAGATCTTAGCGCAGGTCGGTTTGGGCCCGATTCAAACCTAATTTCACTTATTCAAAATAAAAGTGAAGTATTATTCCCATTAAATGTTTTTTTTAATCATAGTATAGCTTTATTTGGTTTATCAAGAATGCAATTCCAATTACTAGAACATCTAATTTCTCTATTTCATAATAAAAGTGAATTATTATTCCAATTTCATAAGCATCAGGGATTTTGAAATCTAACTAGTTATAATAAACAGTAACTTTATCTTTTCCACACACCATCTTTGTGTGTTGTCCACTTTATTTCTTGCTTATAATATGCAATAATATATTATAGATCTATTATTTATATTATATTGCTAATAGAATTTTAAAATATTATATCTTAAAAATGAAAATCAAACAAGTCATTAATGTTATTTTAGGCAAACATACCATTCTAGTAAATCATAAGCACCATAGTAGTGTCGGTGGAGCAAGTAAATAATTTTAACTTACATAAAAGAATATTGTAACATATTGGCTCAAGGACATTACACTTTTGCTAGTAGTCAAAAGATAGATGCAGTTATAATAATAAGTGGGTTTGCTCAAAATGGCCGTGCATTAACTATTGGCATAGTTTGTAATATTACAATACTTATTTCACAACTATAAATAGATTTATTTGTGATATATAAATGTACACATTGAACAAATTCTTTTACAAATGAACTAAAGAAGGTATTATTCTTAGGGCTAAATTTATATTAAGTTGAATAATTGGTTATCTTATTTTTAAATTTATTTTTATTTTTTTAAATTAAAAAAATAGGTTGGTTCAATGGGCCATCCACCGCGGATGACCTAGAATGACCTAGCCCACCTAAGGCTGGGCTGACTGGACCTATGACTTGACAAGTTTGAGCTTGTGTCGAGATTTACACGCACTATCTCATGGTAGAAACTATGAAAAAATTATTACAAATTACACCATGAGATTATTATTACAAATTACATAAAAAAATAATTATCAAAATACCAACACAAAGTTGCATGTATAAAATGCGATTTTACGTTTTACATGAATATCACATGTATTATATGTGATTTTTGCAAAAATAGAGAAACTTTATATTTACAGTAAATGAAATGTTATAGGTGATGTACTAAACTTCCTTGGTTAAAGACTTTAAATCTCATATTTAGATGCGATTTTGTATTGATATATGTGTAATTAAAATTATATGATTTATATTAAGGTAATTATCTTTTATAAAATCGGTCAACATGTATTACGCCCTATAATCCTAGTTATTTTCACCTCTAAGTTATTAAAGTGCTTAGATATAGATATAATTATTCATATTCACATTAGTGAAATGCTTATTTTATTAACTCCTATAACCATTAAAAATTTTAATGGTGAAATATAGACTCACAATCCTGTTGAGGCCATAGTCATTAACTCCTATAATTATTTTAGTCATCAAATATATGTTGTCGATGATGTTGACCCAATAGAGCGTCTAATAATTTATGGTAAAAATCCATATGTGTCGTATTAAGAAGATAATTTTAATGCCTTTGATATTTTCTTACAATAGTAACTATTGATATAACTTGATTGGAAAGTCTCAGTTATTACATTAATATATAATTATATTATTTAGCGGTCCTTTCATATATATATAGATACATATTTCCATAAAATCTCACACTTCCAAATTAGCAATCGTTATCTGCATGAATGATGATATCACATAAATCTCCTATCTTTATTTTGCAATCACTTGTAGTTACTATTTCAATCTATGAATGTGCTTATATAATATTGTTATATTTAGTCATATCAATGTTTTATATATACATATCGGTAACATACAAGAGGATATATTGTTATTTTGTGAAAATTTTGTTACATAAATTGTAAATACATTTAAATAAATAATAAATAATAAATGCTGTACTATGTCTATAACTTTTCAATCCTTCTTTTTTATTAATAACGTCTTTTATCATTCATACATTTCTATCAATTAAGTTAATTAATTTTAATTTATCTTTTTCATATTAGTTATGAAGGGTTGCACCTTTTAAGTTTTATAAGTATTATTGCAACATCAAGGTGATATGATTTAAAATGATATAACTCTCCATAAAAAAATTCTATGGTAATATAGTAGTTATGATGATATCGATCCATTTATATTATTATATAGTTAAGATCTATCTTAATTGTGTTTAAAATAGTTAATATTTTTTACATTAATTTTTTGTGATCTAGTTAATAATAATATTTTTTGAAGGATGGTCCATAACGAGATCGTAGGACACTTCCACAACTTCAAGGATTACTACTTTTCCCATTGTTATATTTTATCTATGATACCTTTTTAATATCACATTTTGTAAAGGGCTTTAAACATATATATAAATATAAATATTATTTGTTTGGGCATGACTCATGACTGAGTGACAGGGCCTAATGAGTCTAATTCAATTATTGGGATGGCTTGGGGAGATTTGGCTTGGTGGGTTTGGAACAGGGAACGTTGGGTTGGTCGCTGTATCTAATCTTTCTCAGACAGGCTCATGCATACACAGTAGATGACTACATGCTTTGGCCCATGAGGAGCTCATTTATGATAAGCATGAATTGATCTTACTCCATCTCATCCGTCAATCACCGAGGTGATCTGACGGTTGTTATCCATGCCAAGTGCCTATAAATATTTAGTCACTCCTCCTCCTCACGAAGAACTTTTGTAGAGAGAAGGCAAACAATAGTTTGTAAAGGAGGTTTTATTCAGGAAGATCAACACAAGGCAACCCAAGTGATTTCTACTCCAACTGCTCAAGAACTGTAAGGTTGACGCGCGAGGTCTACTCAAGCTCTCTTATCTGTCACTTGTACATTTAAGACACTGAGACTGCCTGTTTCTCCTCTCTTGTCATTCTCTCCAAGCCATCCCGTCATCAAGTGTTATTTCCTCAGCAGCGTGATAGCTATCACCAAAAAACCCCATCTACACATTTATTTTCATATTCCTTACGAGTAACTTTTCTTTTAATATAATTCGTCGCATTTCTATAAAACAAATTGAATTATAATAAAAATTTTACCCGATGTTATTAATTTAAGGGAAAAAATATAAATGTGATTGACACTAGGTGTAAATTAAAAGATTTTGTTGGTTGGACTGGGCCCAAACGTCATATCCTAAATGCCACCCCCGTCCATATGTATATTTATATTGATTGAAAAGAAACCAGAAATGAGAAGTTTACAATGGAAGGCGGGACAGAAAGAAATTAGGCTTTTCACGGTGGGAAAATAAGGGTTTCAAGGTGATGATGCTGATTCACCAAAAGCAATGGAGCCAAATGTGATGAAGATGATCCGAAGGAGGCCATATGATTTACCGGTGGAGAGAGAAAAGATGTTAATTACTTATTCAGGGGAAGTGATTCGCCGCTCATTGAATTTTCGGCGTGAGCGGGATATGACTCGCAGTGAGCTATCGGAATACTACAGTATGATTCGGGAGAGTGGTGTACGTATATGTATAATTATATCTATAACTTTTTTGTTCTTTTCTATAATTTTTATTTATTTTTTTTTATTTTTGGCAGGGTTTTGATGTTGATGTTGGGAAAATCAAAGACATGTATGCTTGCGATGTGATTCATCCCATTAATAACTTAAGTGAAGATCGTACGATGAATCGTCTTCCCCGATTGGCATCTCATGCTCTCGAAAAGCATAAACAGGATAAGGTCATTGTCATTATCATATGCTTAACAGTTAACATTTAGATTTCGGATATTTAATTTCTTGATTTTAAGCGTTACTACTTAATTATTATTCGAGATGTGGGTTGGGTTCAATGATAATTTTTTCTTTGAAAAAAAAAAAAAAATTAAAGGTGAGGAACTGGAATTCGTGAGAATTAACAAGGCAAATAGGCAGGCTGCAGCTTGGGTTACGTATTATATCACATTCGAGGCCAAGGATGTGAAGGAGAAGGATGACCCAAAGCCATAGGTGTACCAGTTGCGTGTATTTCAAGGTGTTAAGCATGATGACATCCGTATCGAGGTTTTCAGGCCTAAACCATCTTCCCCAGCTGCTTCCTCCTCTTCCTAGAGTGCAAATACATGTAATTTATTCTGTTCTCTGCCTTTTTTTTTTTTTTAATTTACCCAAACTAAATATATAATGATTTTTCTCTGCTTTGTTATCTAGTATTAGTCAGAATGAGACATGAATTGCTTGAATTTGCTGTTGGTTGATGCTGATTGAGTATATAATGGTTATGAATGTTCCATGCTGTATGATTTCTTTCTTTATTTTATCCTTTATATTCATGCTCGGACCAGACAAGGTTCTGAAGATATTAGTTTAATAGATTGCTGTGGTGATGAACTGATAATTGATTACTTGATGATTTTATATGTTGGGAGTGGAGTTCTTTTGAGAAGCAGAAACTATTCAAGTCAGAAAGCTTCTCTTTATATTCTATCTCATGGTAATGCCTGTGGCTGTTTCTCCTATGATTAGTGATTGCTTTGAATTTGCTTTGGTGTTACATCATAAAATTTTTTTAGTTTATTCTCCAGCTTACCCTCATGGATATTCTGCAATTTCTTTCTTCTGCAGAGGCTCGCATTGCATGTAATGCTTTGTTTTCTTATATTGAACACAGTAAGAAAAATAATTGTTTTTATTACTTGACGTTGCATCAACAGGGAATAATAGCTTTTCTGTTAAACTATAAAAGAATAAACTCAATTTAGTTGAACCATTTAAAAAAGAAAAAGGATTGGAAGATTATCAATCAAAGTGAAAGCATTAGGAGGATTGGTACTTTACTGCTAATGATTGGTGACAGATTGTAATGTGGAGTGTTACTAGATATTATCTCACATAAGCACATTGCAGCTAGCTATCTATCTAGTGTGGCATGGTTTTTAATTGCTTCTGATGCAGCACCACACCTTGATCATTTTTCTTGCAATTCTTGAGTGATTTTTTTGTGACTACTTGACATTGATTGTAATAAAAGTAGTTTAATGTTACTATTGACTGTTCTTTGTTAAAGCTTGATGATACAAATAATTTTATCATTGTTTCCTGGGAAATTCTTAGGTCAAGTCCTCTCTTTCTTTTTTTTTTTTTTGGTACGATGACTTGTCTACAAGTCAAAGTGTCCCAAGTGGTGTATTTTGTTCTAGGTTTAATGTATTTTTATTTCAGGTGCAAAAAGTGCTAGGTCAAATATCTTTGTCCTAGGTTAGTGTATTTTTTCCAGGTGAAAAAAATGTGCTAGGTGTGTGCTAGGTCAATGTATTTTGTCCCTAGTGTGACTTGACCCAAGAGCAACCCTTGTCCCCTCCCCCTCATTTTGCATTTTAATTTGTTTAGGCTTTTGCAGGTTTACCTCTCTTCCCTGCTGCAGAACTTTATGAAGTCCAAACGAGGAAGGGTTTTTATGTCCTCATGGCACTATTTTTATTATTAGTATCATCTAGTATCGTGTCTACTTTGTGAGGAAGAAGAGTTCAAGTTGTATGTGACACTCTTCTTGACTAAAAGTACTCAAAGTAGGATTATAGATATAGATTAATCTAGATGAACGGCCTGCATTGTAGTATTAACTATCACTGGATGAGCCTTCTTTGTTAAGAAAGTAAAGGCAATCGAGAACTTGATATTGATGCAACTGTTGATGATGCTAATTAATTAGAATTTACTATATTCTGTTTGCTGAGTTGGAATCTATCTTATTGCACATTTCCTTGGCATGCTATCCCGTATATTTTTCATCTCAAGAGTTCATTAAACTAGTCCTAAGTTTTTCATAACAAAAGGCTTGCTTAATTCTCTCTTCTGATGTTAAATTTAAGTGATGCATCATTCACATATATAATGTGTCTACTGCTAAATGAAAGAAATCAATGACATTGCACTAGTCTTGCTTGGATCGAAGCTCTGATACCACATCTACAATTTGAAGTCTCAATTATTTTGCTAGATTCAATTTCAAACTGTGAAGCTTAGATTTTTACACATGCCGAATAAAAATATCGGATTTTTGCACATACCCAATAAATAAGTTTGGAATTTTTACGCCTACCCAATGAAAAAAGTTTGCATTTTATGTTACTGGGGATTTCAGTCCATAATTTTCCAGCTTGTTAAAGAATATTTTTGGATGTGTGTTGGTTGGCAATATTGAAAATTGTTGTCTTGTTTTGAAAATGTTCCCTATGATGTTTTTGTTTAATTCATGCTAATTCTGATAAATCCATGAATGTTAAAAGCTTTCTTCAATCTATAATCTTTATAAACCTAATGTGTTTTTTTTCTTTTTGTTTTTTAAACAGTCTGGTGGATAAATGTTGCGATTTATGGATAAGTTGATTAAAGTATGCTGCTCGTTTTTTAAGGTAATATGTTAATAGTTTGTGGCCGGGTCTTTATGGATGTAGTTCATTTGAATTCTTCTGACATATTTAACAATCTCCTAATTATACATTACAATCTAGTAAGTTCATGTAGTTCCTCATGTGTGACCTCCATACTTAGATTGGTGATGGAACAAGTTTGCTGATTGATATGATTGATACTCGTGTGGACTTTAAGTCTGTATTAGATCCAGCCACAAACTACATGCGTGGCACATGATATTGGTTAAATATTGGTTACAATTGATGCTATACATGTTACTTACTTCGTAGTTTGTAGTCAGATCTTTATGGATCCACTTTACATGATTTTTCCTAATCTCAGCAGTTGCTTCACCTATATCTAATTGATGATGATATAAAAATATAAGAACTTGTAAAATAGTGGATTGTGTGGGATTCATGGGAGTAAAGATTGCATAGGCAATTCAACTGCATTACATAGGTAGCAAAGGAATTATTTTGCTATTGAAGTTGATGCATTTGACTTGGTCTATTTGGTTGAAGTAGTAATAAGTGTTTGTTATTAAGTGCCCTATGGATACATGTTAACAATTCAAGATTATGTTTTTGATGCATCTATATTTATTTAAGGTGTATTGTCATAAAAATAGAGTTATTAACGGGTGCACTTAGGGTACTTATTGAGGATGAATTGTGCTTTAAGATAACTCAAGGTTATGGATTCATTGCATCTAAATCAACTGATGAGTTAAGGTGAAATGTGAGTTTTTAAAATAAACTTTCTTTCTCTCTTTTCTTTTTTTGGGGTGGGGGTGCATGAATTTTTAGAACTTTCATGGTAGTGGTTTTGTTCTAGTTTTGAGATAGTAAATATTGGTCACTATCCCCTCTATCCTGCATATTGTGGTTGTACTCATTCCTTTGGTTAAATTAAATTTTTGAATTAACTCAAAAAAAAGGAAAAAAAAAAAAGGGTTTTCATCAAGGTACTTATCAGTGATGTCCTAATCATATTACAGGGCTTGGAATTCTTAAGGATAAACTGTACTTTAAAGTAATGTAAATTATAAATCCAGTAGAAGAAAAATTAATTTTGAATCTTAATATGAATTAGATTGAATTTCTAAGGAGCCCAGATGGTTATATTATTCGATCTATTTATATTTTGTAGGCTATTAATTCATTAATTGTAAGTACTTTATTACTTTCGAACATTACAATATTGTGTGGAACTTATGGGAAAGCTTACATGGCCTGTCTGTTAGTCTATGTCTATAGAGCCATAAACTAGTTTTTAATTCATCCTTGCATCCTTTTGACTCCTTAATCTTGAATTGTAATTTCATATGATGCCCTCAATTCGAGTTGCAGCAAATTGGGTTGGGTTTTAATTTCTCATATAATTACAGGAACCACCTAGGACTACAGCCTAGCTTAATCGCTTGATTAATGATTGATTTGAATATTGAACAACTCCATAGACAATTGCACTTCAATCTAGTAAGTCCATGTAGTTCCTGTTTAATGACCTACATGCTTAGATTGGCAGTGGATCTAGTTTTTTTGGGTTAATTCTTGTGTGGACCTGGTTTATAAAGATCCAGTTCATAAACTAAATGATGTAGTATATGATCAATGTGTGCCATGATAAATATTGCAAGTGCTGATACATGTCATGTGTTGGACAGATTGTGGCTGGTTCTTTATGGACTTGGTCCACTTGTAAATTATTAAAAATAAATCAAGTTGATTAATTGTTGGATTTGTGGTATACATGTTAGTAATTTAATTAATGTGTGTCCCATTTTATCTAATGATTATAACTTCTCGGTTTTTATGGTCCAGAGGAAAATTTTCTGCTCTTAAGTAAAGAATATAAAATAGAGGTCTTCATTAGTATTAATATCTAGCGGAATGAGGACTGCCTAGACCAATTAATATCAATGCTCAGGTAGGTAGCGATGGAGCTACAATATTATCAAAATCGGTCCAGGTGGTAGTGATAGAAATTTGGGTTTATTAGTAGGTGCCCCATCGGTACTCGTTAACAACTCATGGTTAAAGTATCAATGTATTTTAAGTCCATTTCATGCATTGTGGTAGAATGTGAGTTTTTAACGGGTGCTCTTAGGGTACTTATTAACAACATCCTAATCATATATATGACTAACATTGAGTTTTTATGCTGTACTTGTGAAAATCTCTCGATATGGACTAGGGGAAGATGTATGGAGTTTACAAATAGTAAATTAGTGTAGATTTTATTGCCTCGGATCATCACAATATGATGTAATTTCCATACAGGGGTTGAATAGATCAAGTCTTTTATAGATGCACCCTTCGTGTTCACTTGGAACGTCTAATTGTTAATTAATGTGCCCATTGTTACTGAGCCTGCCGGCTAACATATATGATGTATAAAAAATATAGGATATATTTTCTAATGTAATCCTATGGGCATTTGTTCAGGAAGACACTGTATTTTAATCATTGAGTCTTGTGAGTTCTTTTTATTTTTATTTTTATTTTGGGACATAATTGTGAGTTCTGTTAGATTGAAAAATCTGTCTTATCTCGTATGGTTCCATGTTTATGAGAACAATTTTGGCCAAGATTAGATTGTACATAATAATGCTGTTGTGTTGGAATGTAGTTCATAATCAGCCATGATGTGGAGATATCTTAAGGACTATAGCATATTTAAATTGATGTTTGCTATGAGTTGGTCTACTCATCATTTAGTCATAGTGTTACTTTTGGTTCAGTCTAACATTGCTTTTGTATTATTAGGAAAATTCATGTGCGGGTTGGGTTTATATAGAGTCCGTCGTAAACTGTTTGATATGTGGCATGTCTATATCGATACATGTGGTTAATGCTAATTCCATGAGCTGTTTACGTGCCATTTGTCGTGCAGTTTGAGGTCGGGTCTATATAAACGTAGAATGCACAAGTATTTTCCCTAGTTTTGACCAATTGGATGCGTGCCTCAAAGTGCCTGTGGGGTTCTTCTGCTATATGGTTAATTTGATGTAGAGGATGGAATTCATTGTTATAAGAATGCTTAAGGTTTCTAACATGAAACTTTCCAATGTTGTTACCTTAGTTTATTAGGAATCATGATTGTTATCTTGCTTTTGAATGATCTTGGGCACTGGGCCTCTTGAGTTGCTGCTATTTTTCTTGTGACTTTGCTAATGTTGTAGTCATGTTGTTTGTCTCTTCTATTCATGTTATCTTATATCTTCTGCATCTTTATTTTGCCTGCTTTCTCAAGGTTTATCGTAATGTTTAGTTACTAGTTTCTTAGGATGTTTTATGTTTTGCAGTTATTGCGTAAACCAAACATTTTGACTAGGTTAGGTTGTGGCAACCAATTGGAAATTAGTAGTTTGCTTCATGGATGTTTAGGATACCCTTTTATTGTGGGAATGTATGAAGGGTATGTCTCTGGGGGGAATTCACGGTGCTGCCTCTAGTTACTACAAAATTGTGGACATGGAATAAGGGTTTTTGAGTATCTAGGAAGTTGAGATTGAATCAGTGCGAGATAATATGATAAGAGGAAAACAAGACTTAAATTGTATGCCTGCTGAACCATTTAGACATGTAGCAAATTATATTGTGCATATGAAAATATGTCCAGCATGTATTTTTCACAATTGAAATATTCTATGGTCCCGTATAATAAGCTCTCTCATTTTATGTCTTGGATACTTGATTGCAGTAATTTTAATAGCATTACTCGGTTCTCCGCTTGGTTAATATGACATTTCATAGGTTCTGTCTATGATAATATATGTGATTGCAGGAAGGAGATCTCGTTTTAGTGGCCTGAACCTTTTTGGATGGTTAGGCTGCGGGATGAAACATTTGGTTGACATGTTGGATTTATCCGAGTGTTACAAAACATTCCGCTATAGTGCTTCGGTAATAGTCTATATACTAAAGCATAGCTGACAATTTTTTATAATTACAAATATTACATAAGGATGTAACTATACAAATTGGATTATAGTTCTGGAAGTGTCTCCATTTTATTTCATTTTATGCCATTTTATATGATGAACATGTTATTAGCAAGGGTGGAAATGAACCAGATTGGTTATAAAATATTTAAGCTTGGTTTAATACTTACTTGAGCTTGATTGGAAAATAGATGGGTCGAACTTGAATTACTTAAGTAGTTTATTTTATGTTTATTTTGAATAACTTGTGAGCCTAATTGAATATAAATATTAGGGTTTGTTTATTTCATCATCTGGATTATTTTGATATATTTTATATTTTTTAAATAGATGTTTATTAAGAAATAAATATTGATAAAAAGTAGATAGTTTTACTTGTGAATAGACTAAATAGATACAGTGTAGATAAGTTGCATATGCAAATTTGATAAGTTACTTGTATTAGCAATATATGAAAATGCCCATCATCACTCTACTTCTTGAAATATTTGGTGAAGCTTTTGTAGCATATAACCCTTAATTCTTTCCAAAGTTGACACCTACATTTGAGAAGAAATCAAATTAGTACGATTTAAGTATGGGTAATAGCATAGTGTTTTGTTGTAAAGTTGGATTATCTTGTTGCTTTGAATTCACAAGAGATTTTTGCTTCAATAATTTGGTTTGAGGGGGAAGAAAATGACCACTTCATTTTTTTTTTTTTTTTTTTTTTTTTTTTTTTTTTGGGGGGGGGGGGGGGGGGGGGGGTGGGGGGGTTGGGGGTGTGGTTGGTGGTTGGCTTGGTGGGGTTGGAAGGGAATTTAGAAAAATTCGTCCAATAAAAAAGGAAATTGAAGAAGATGAAATTTGGTGTCATATGGGAATGTTTTTTTAAAAAAAGAGGTGACGATTATGGATAATTTTGAAAGATTAAAAATTTGTTGAAATTAATTAGGGATAGAAATTAATTTAAGAGAGAGCTAAATCGAGTAGGAAATTTATTTAGTGGAATTAGGCATTTGACTAGGATTTCAAGAATCTAAAATTTGATTTTGAATTACAAAGAAATTGGCTAAATTGGGGAAGTTGGTAAGTTAAGTAATTAAAATTAAGGTAATGAGCTAATTCTTGACATTTGGTATTTAAATTAATAACTGGTGTATTGGATAAGGTAATTAGGGATAGGGTTTTAATATTAAGGGATATGGCATCGTGAGAGAGGTTTAGAAGTTTTAAATTCAAGAAATTAGTTTATGACTTTAGAATGGATTTAAAGTTTTAGAGATTTAATTGGATAATTTAAGCTTAATTTAAGATAATTGGAGAAATTAGGATGACCTTTGACCCTCATTTTCAAATTGAATCCTCTTACTACATTAATTGACTTAATTATACCTCTTTGGTCAACTTGGTTTAAATTATATTTAATAGTGTTTAGTGCATTCCTTTATTACTAATTATTCTATTGGCTTATCAAGCGAGGCTTCAAAATCCATCTCTTATCTTCTTCTTCTTCTTCTTATCAGATTTTTCTACACATTGGCCTCAAACTCCTGATATTGTCTCTCCATTTCTTCACTCTAGTTTCTAAGGCAATATCTTCTTCTTCTTCTTCTCCTCATAATTTTTTGTGCGTTGGCCTTATTTTTCTAGTTCACTTTACTTCATCGTCTTCATCAAGCTTGGATATTATTTTTTTTGTGCATTGGCCTTAGTTTTTTAGTTCACTCTACTTCATCATCTTCATCAAGCTCTGAGATAATTTTTTCTTCTTAGATTTTTTTTATGCATTAGCATTAGTTTTTTAGTTTATTCTACTTCATCGTCTTTATCAGTATCATATTTTTTTTTTGTGCATTGGCGTCAGTTCTTTAGTTCATCTTACTTCATCGCTTCATCAGTCTTTGAGGTAATTTCTTCTTCTTCTTCTTCTTCTTCTTCTTCTTCTCTATCTCTCTCTCCTTTTTTTTCCTTTTTTGCATTGGCCTCAATTCTATAGTTCACTCAGCTTCATCATCTTCATTAGTATCAGATTTTTTTTTCGTGCATTAGCTACAAAATCCTAACCTTGTCTAGTTTACTAGTTTATTGTCCTCATTTCTCTAGGTTTTTGTTTTTTTTTTTTCATTGGCCTTAGTTCTCTAGTTCACTCATATAGAACTTCGTCGTGTTTAGTCTTATATATATATATATATATATATATATTTTTTTTTTGGTGCACTGGCCCTAAAATCCTCAATTTATCTCTTTGTCAGTTCTCTAGTCTCACTTGCAGTTCTTGCAATAGACTAAGAAGTATGCAGCAAGTAAGAAACTTCAACCCTTTATCCAAGTTAGAACCTATTGATCAATATTGTAGTCATATTATCATTTGGCATACATATTTTTCCAATCTTGAGCATTGATTCTTTGCTCATTTGTCGAACCTCGAACCACCAGACTTCCTGTCTAATATTTCCTTTGTTCTTAAAATGATCACCAAAAACCAAAATTTCCAGTTTGGTAGATGTGAATGTCATCTATTAGACACAAACATTCACATACCTACCTAAATCTTCTTCTGCATAGAGTTAATTAAATACTAATTAGGTTTTAATACACATATTTATTGGTTAATTAATAATTATTATGATTTTTAATTGCAGGAATGGATGTTGGTCAAAATGATTTTGGACCTCAGCTCGAATGGGATATATGTCACGAGCTAGGTCTAGTTAGGGATCAAAGGATATTACGTGAGTCAAATACATAAATAATTTAATACATTAAAATTTATGATGATTGATCATTTTAATTATATAATATTCTGTTTTGAATTTTTAAAATCATATAAATTGATCTATTTTATAAATTAAAACAATTGTCTGTAGGGCTTTTACTTGCCTGGACCTGATTAAGATTGTCTACAAGCTAGAGTAAGGTTAGGAAATTAATATGCTAGCACCCCAATAACTGATCAATGCTATTGAACCACTAAGTCAGGAGGACGTTGATGAAGAAACTAAATTTTATGCATTTAGACTAAATAAAGCATTCGAATAGATACTTAAGAATGAGGTGTATCTAGAATTGTATTATCCGTGTACGGGATGTTGTAGGTGTTGAAATAGAAGATAACATGTAAGTGAATTGATGTAATATATATATATATATAATATATTTTCAAATGTTTGGTAATATTAATACTTTATTTTAATTTTAAAAACTTAAAATGTATATACAATCAAAGAAATTGGTATGAATCAATGGTGTTGTTAAAATATATGGAGAAGATTTAGGCGAGAATCATTCAATAACTAGCATAGCATCTTATCGTTAGTGGATTAGAAGTAGATGATGATTTTTTGAAAATAGGAAAGGTTAATATTCACTTTTAACTATTTTTGTAAGAAAACATATAAAATAAACGAACATTTAGGATTTAAATTAAGTAAAAACTCAACTTCAAAAATATAAAACAAATAAACATTCAGGATTTAAATTAAGTAAACTCAACTTCTTATTAAAATAGTTAAAAGTGAATACTAACCTTTCCTATTTTCAAAAAAATCATTGTCTACTTCTAATCCACTAATGACATGATTTTATGCTAGTTGTCGAATGATTCTCGCCTCATCTTCTTTATAGATTTCAACAACACTATCGATTCGTACCATGAAGATATATTTTAAGTTTCCAAAATTAAAATAAAGTGTCAATATTACCAAACATTTGAAAAATATATATATTACATCAATTCACTTAGATGTTTTCTTCTTTTCCAATGCTTATGATATCCCGTATACGGATAATACAACTTTGGATTCACCCCATTCTTAAGTATCCATTCGAATGCTTTATCTACTCTATACGCATAACATTTAGGTTCATCATCGACGTTCTCTTGACTAAGTGGTTCAATGACATCGATAAGTTTTTGGGGTTCTAGTATATCAATCTCTTTACCTTGCTTTAGCTTGTAGACAATCTTAATCAAGTCCAGACAAGTAAAGACCCAATATGCAATTGTTCTTATTTATAAAATAGGTTGGTTTATATGCATCTAAAAATTCAAAACAGAATATTATATAATGAAAATTATTAATCATCATAAATTTTAATGTATTAAATTATTTATGTATTTGACTTATGTGATATCCTCTGATGCCTAATTGGACCTATCTCATAAAATATTTCCCACTCGAGCTAAGGTCCGAAATCATTTTGACCAATGTTCATTCCTGCAATTAAAAATCATAATAATTACTTACTAACCAATATATCGGTGCATTGAAACCTAATTAATAGTTAGTTCACTTTGTGCAGAAGAGGATTTGGGTAGTTATGCGGATGTATTGTCGGCATTCACATCTACCAAATTGGAAATTTTGGTTTTTGGTGGATTATTTCAAGAGAAGGGGGAGATTTGACAAGAAATCTAGTAGTGCGAGGTTCAGCAAACAAGCAATGCACTGATGCTCAAGATTGGAAAAATATGTGATGAAGTTCTATGGGAGTGAGCAAAAGAACTAAGGCAGCTGAAAAGAAAAAAAAAAAACTAGAGAAATGAGGATTAATGAACTAGTGAACTAGAAAAAGTTAGGATTTTGTGGCAATATAAAAAAAAAAAAATTGAGACTGATGAAAACGATGAAACAGAGTGAACTAAAGAGCTGAGGCTAATGCAAAAAAAAAAAAAAAAATATATATATATATATATATGTAAATATATATTACCTTAGAGACAGATGAAGACGATGAAGTAGAGTGAACTAGAGAACTAATACCAATAGAAAAAAATTGAGATAGATAAAGACGATGAAGTAAATTAAATTAGAGAACTAATGCCAATGCACAATAAAAATTTGAGGAGAAGAATAAGATATTATCTCGGAGCCTAATGAAGATCATGGAGTAGAGTAAACTAGAGAGCTGGGACAAATGCGCAAAAAAAAAAAAAAAAAAAAAAGAAAAGGAAAGACTAAGATTGATGAATATGATGAATTAGAGAACTGATGCTAGTGCACAAAATTCTGAGAAGAAGAAGATGACACTTGCTCGGAGACTAGAGTGAAGAAATAGAGAGACAATGTCAAGGTTTTTAAGCCAATGCGTAGGAAAATTTGATAAGAGGAAGAAGAAGAAGAAGAAGAGCATTACCTCGGAGATCTATAGGAATGAAGAAACGAAGAAGACAACAATATGCATGTGTGAAGAAGAGATCAGTGCAATTTTAAGAATGTTTTGTACAAATAAACCTTAATTTAAATCTTGCTTGATAAGACAATAGAATAATTGGTTGTAAAGGAATGGATTAAACACTATTACATATAATTTAAACCAAGTTGACCAAGGTAGTATGATTAAGTCAATTAATTTAATAAGAGGATTCAATTTGAAATTAGAGGTCATAGATCATCCTAATTTCTCCAATTATCTTATATTAAGCTTAGATTATTCAATTAAATATCTAAAACTTTAAATCCATTCACCATGAATTGATTTCTTGAATTTAAAACTCTTAAACTACTCTTTAGATTCCACTTACATAAAATTAAAACCTTAACCCTAATTACCTTATCTAATATACCAATTATTAATTCGAATGCCAAATGTCAAGAAGAAAATAATAGTGTAGGGTTTTGTTGTAGAGTTGGATTATCTTCTTCTTCTCAGATTTTTTTTTTTTTAATGCATTGGCATTAGTTCTTTAGTTTATTCTATTTCATCGTCTTTATCAGTATCAGATTTTTTTTTTTGTGCATTGGCCTCAGTTCTCTAGTTCACTCTACTTCATCGCATCATCTGTCTCTGAAGGTAATATCTTTTCTTCTTCTTCTTCTTCTTCTTTCTCTCTCCTTTTTTTTTCTTCTCATTGGCCTCAATTCTGTAGTTCACTCTGCTTCATCGTCTTCATCAGTCTCATATTTTTTTTGTGCATTAGCTACAAAATCCTAACCTTGTCTAGTTTACTAGTTCACCGTCCTCATTTCTCTAGGTATTTTTTTTTTTCCATTGGCCTTAATTCTCTAGTTCACTACTATAGAACTTCGTCATGTTTAGTGTTAGATTTTTTTTTTTTTTTTGGGTGCACTGGCCCTAAAATCCTCAATTTATCTCTTTGTCAATTCTCTAGTCTGACTTGCAGTTCTTGCAATAGACTGAGAAGTATGTAGCAAGTAAGAAACTCCAACCCTTTATCCAAGTTAGAACCTATTGATCAATATTGTAGTAATATTATCATTTGGCATACATATTTTTCCAATCTTGAGCATTGGTTCTTTGCTCATTTGCTAAACCTTGTACTACCAGACTTCCTGTCCAATATTTCCTTTGCTCTTGAAATGATCCACCAAAAACCAAAATTTCCAGTTTAGTAGATGTGAATGTCATCTATTAGACACAAACATTCACATAACTACCAAAATCTTCTTCTGCATAGAGTAAATTAAATACTAATTAGGTTTTAATGCACATATTTATTGGTTAATTAATAATTATTATGATTTTTAATTGCAAGAATGAATGTCGGTCAAAATGATTTTGGACCTCAGCTCGAATGGGATATATGTCAAGAGCTAGGTCTAGTTAGGGATCAAGGGATATTACGTAAGTCAAATACATAAATAATTTAATACATTGAAATTTATAATGATTGATCATTTTCATTATATAATATTCTGTTTTGAATTTTTAGAATCATATAAATTGATCTATTTTATAAATTAAAACAATTGTCTGTTAGGCCTTTACTTGCCTAGACATGATTAAGATTGTCTACAAGCTAGAGTAAGGCTAGGAAATTAATATGCTAGCACCCCAATAACTGATCAATGCGATTGAACCACTAAGTCAGGAGGACGTTGATGAAGAACTAAATTTTATGTGTTTAGACTAGATAAAGCATTCAAATAGATACTTAAGAATGATGTGTATCTAGAGTTGTATTATCCGTATATGAGATATTGTAGGCGTTAGAATAGAAGATAACATGTAAGTGAATTGATGTAATATACATATTTTTCAAATGTTTGGTAATATTAATACTTTATTGTAATTTTAGAAACTTAAAATGTATATACAGTCAAAGAAAGTGGTACGAATCGATGGTGTTGTTCAAATATATGGAGAAGATGAGACGAGAATCATTCAACAGCTGGCATACCATCTTATCGTTAGTGGATTAGAAGTAGATGATTTTTTGAAAATAGGAAAGGTTAGTATTCACTTTTAACTATTTTAGTAAGAAAAAATATAAAATAAACGAACTTTAGGATTTAAATTAAGTAAACTTAACTTCAAAAATATAAAATAAACAAACATTTAGGATTTAAATTAAGTCTTCTTATTAAAATAGTTAAAAGTGAATATTAACCTTTCGTAGTTTCAAAAAATCATTATCTACTTCTAATCCACTAACGACATGATGCTATGCTAGTTGTTGAATGATTCTCGCCTCATCTTCTTCATAGATTTCAACAACACTATCGATTCGTACCACTTTCTTTGGCTGAAGATATATTTTAAGTTACCAAAATTAAAATAAAGTGTCAATATTACCAAAAATTTGAAAAATATATATATTACATCAATTCACTTAGATGTTTTCTTCTTTTCCAATGCTTACGATATCTCATATACGAATAGTACAACTCTGGATACACCCTATTCTCAAGTATCCATTTGAATGCTTTATCTAGTCTATACGCATAATATTTAGTTTATCCATCGACATCCTCTTGACCAAGTGGTTCATTGACATCGATAAGTTCTTAGGGTTCTAGTGTATCAATCTCTTGCCTTGCTTTAGCTTTTAGACAATCTTAATCAAGTCCAGACAAGTAAATGCCCAATATGCAATTGTTTTAATTTATAAAATAGATTGATTTATATGCATGTAAAAATTCAAAACATAATATTATATAATGAAAATTATTAATCATCATAAATTTTGATTTATTAAATTATTTATGTTTTTGACTTACGTGATATCCCCTGATCCCTAACTGGACCTATCTCGTGAAATATCTGTCACTTGAGCTAAGGTCCAAAATCATTTTAATTGATGTCTATTCCTGCAATTAAAAATCATAATGGTTATTTACTAACCAATAAATTGGTGCATTGAAACCTAATTAATATTTAGTTCACTCTGTGCAGAAGAAGATTTGGGTAGTTATGCAGATGTGTTGTTGGCATTCACATTAACCAAACTAGAAATTTTGGTTTTTAGTGGATCATTTCAAGAGCAAGGGGAGGATTTGACAAAAAGTCTAGTAGTGCGAGGTTCAGCAAACAAGCAAAGCACTAATGCTTAAGATTGGAAAATATGTATGCATGATGGAAATATGACCATAATATTGGTTAATGGGTTTTGACTTGGATAAAGGGTTGGAGTTTCTTACTTGTTGTAGACTTCTCAGTCTATTGCAAGAACTGTAGGTGAGACTAGAGAACTGACAAAGAGATAAAGTAAGTAATTTAAGGTCAGTACACAAAAAAAAAAAAAAAAAAATTCTAAGATTGAACACGATGATGTTCTATGGGAGTGAGCTAGAGAACTAAGGCAATTGGAAAATGAAAAACCCCGGAAAAATGAGGACGAATGAATTAGTGAACTAGAAAAAGTTAGGATTTTGCGGCCATTATAGAAAAAAAAAAAAACTGGGACTAATGAAAATGATGAAGCAGAGTGAACTAAAGAGCAGAGGCTAACAAAAAAAAAAAAAAAAAGGAAAGAAGAGAAGAGAAGGACAAGTTATTACCTTAGAGACAAATGAAGACGATAAAGTAGAGTGAACTAAAGAACTGATGGCAATAAACCAAAAAAAAAAAAAATTGGGACAGATAAAGATGATGGAATGGATTAAACTAGAGAACTGATGCCAATGCACAACAAAAATCTGAGAAGAAGAAGATATTCCTTGGAGCCTAATGAAGACGATGAAGTAGAGTAAACTACCAATGCGCACAAAAAAAAAAAAAAAAGACCATGATTGATGAAGTAAAGTGAATTAGAGAACTAAGGCTAGTGCACAAAATTCTGAGAAGAAGAGGAGGATATTGGCTTGGAAGAAATAGAGAGACAATGTCAGGGTTTTTAGGCCAACACATAGAAAAATTTGATAAGAAGAAGAAGAAGAAGATAAGAGATGGATTTTGAGGCTAATGCACAAAAAAATCTGATAAGAAGAAGAAGAAGAGCATTACCTTAGAGACCGATGGGAATGAAGAAACAAAGAAGACAACAATATGCATGCATGAAGAAGAGATCAGTGCAATTTTGAGAATCTTTTGTACAAATAAACCTTAATTTGAACCTAACTTGATAAGACAATAGAATGATTGCTAGTAAAGGAATGGATTAAACACTAATACATATAATTTAATCCAAGTTGTACAAAGGTGGTATAATTAAGTCAATTAATTTAGTAAGAGGATTCAATTTGAAATTGGAGGTCAAAGGTTATCTTAATTTCTCCAATTATCTTAAATTATTCAATTAAATCTCTAAAACTTTGAATCCATTCGCCATGAATTGATTTCTCGAATTTAAAACTCCTAAACTACTCTTTAGATTCCACTTACATAAAATTAAAACCTTAACCCTATTTACCTTATCCAATACACCAATTATTAATTCAAATGCGAAATGTCAAGAATTAGTTCATCACCTCAATTTCAATTACTTAATTTACCAACTTTCCCAATTTAACCAATTTCTTTGAAATTCAAAATCAAATTTTAGATTCTCAAAATTCTTAGTCAAATGCCTAATTCCATAATTTAATGAGCTAAATTAATTTCCTACTTCGATTTAGCTATCTCTTAAATTAATTTCTATCGCTAATTAATTTCAACAGATTTTTAATTTTTCAAAATTATCCATAATTGCCACCTCTTATTTATAGAAACATGTTGATATGACACCAAATTTCATCTTATTCAATTTCCCTCTTTTATTGGATGAGTCTTTCTAAAAATCTTCCTAAAGTGATGTCATTTTTTCCCCTCTCAAACCAACAAAAAACTTATCTAAAAAATTATTGAAGCAAAAATCTCTTGTGAATTCAAAGTAACAATATAATCCAACTCTCCAACAAAACTCTATGCTACTACCTATTAATAAATCGTACTAATCTGATTTCTTATAAAATCTAGGTGTTAATTTTGAAAGGGATTTAGGGGTTTTGCTATAGGAGCTTCATCAAATATTTGAAGGAGTAATGTGGTGAAGGGCATTTTCATATATTGCTAATACAGGTAAGTTGAATATGAATTGATTTTCTTTTTGCCAAGAAATATTAATTTTTAGTTGATGTATAAATTGCTATGAACATGAGCTTAATAATAAATTAGTGACTAATATAATTTACACAAATATATGTATGTTCTAAAATTGGAATGTAGGATTACATATTGAAATTTTGAAATCAATCCTTGCGGTAATCATGATATAATGTCGCATTTGACATCTCCAGGATATATGATAGATAAATTCTTGCCATACAGATGGTTCAAATTTTGAAAATATATATAATAAATAAAATTAAGCGTGGTTATGTTCGATATTATATATACTGGAGATTAAGAGATGATGATTGTGGAAATTAACACCTATGCTTGTTGGCATGATTTATTTGAAATGTGATTGATCATGATTGTGGAAAAATCATAATATATGCATATATTATGTTGCCTTGCAAATGAATGATGTACACATGCGGATGAAATTGAGAATATGTTTTACTATGTTAAAAATATATAAACATGTAAGTTCGATGTCATGCGTCTATGAAAATTATAATACATGTATATAATGTATGTTAGCAAATTATACTCACCAACATCCATAGTCACATAAATCTACTCTAATATTTCCAAACATAACTCTACTTAATGACAATGTTACACAAGGAATATCAGAATGTTGCTTTAGTAATGTTGGTACTCCCAACCTATTAATAACAATCATCATGCAATACTCAATTATTAAGTCATATTTTTAATTAATTCACTATTTTTGGAAAGCATATCCAATAAGCATGATATACATGTGCCAAAAAAAATGTCAAATTGACTTGTAGTTGAGAAGCATTGAAAGTATTAAAATCTAGCAAATATCTTGTAACATCATCTAGTATTTACTTGTTTCATTCATTAGTGTTCTATCAACTTACACTATTGATTCCAATTGATGAACAGTATAGTTTTTGGAAATTTAGATATAAATTATTATTTTGAAATTGTAATTTTGAGGAAAAGACTTTAGATTTGAAGAACAATTGAAAATTTGAAAAATTAAAGAAAGCAAAGGAGAAAAAGTCATTGTATGCAACGAAAGAGATACATGAGTGGGAACACGTCTGTGTACATAATCGTGTAATGCATTGTGATGTTATTTCTTTAAAGCATACATCTAAAGAGGTACACTCTATGGGTGGGAATACAAATGACTATACATGGTGGTGTTACTTTTGTGAAACATATAATCAAGGAGGTACATGGTGGATACTCAATCTTTAATCTCAAACCTTTATTAATCATCGATTCCTACCCTGATACGTACAAAGAAACCTTCTCCAACACATTTCGGTAACAAAAACTCAATCACAACACAAGTTAATCAGATATGTGGAAAATACTTACTTGAATATATTTGTTATAATCTAACATTAAAATCATATTTTTAATGAATAAAAATGTCATAGGGAGGAAGGCACTGATCTTGAAGAAAATAAATGAGGGATGGAAAATGGCTTTATAGGATTAGTTTAAATCTTATACTGAAAAAGGGCTTTGTCCTCACTACCAAAGAATATTTACTGAAAACCATGGTATTACTATATTATTATATTTAGGTTATTTCATAACGAAAAGAATATGAATTCTATGTAATTTTTAGTAGAATTTGAGTTGTAATGCTACTTACTCAAGTTGAAAAATCTAAAATCATCAAGTTTTAACTAAGTCGAACTCAATTTTACTATTATTTGATTTGATTCCGTTCACTTTGAGTCTTAGATTTCCTCTATATTTTCATCTTATCCTCTTCCTATTAAATAAATGTACAAGGATAATAGACAAAAACTTACATATAACTAGACCAGACATAAATACCGGACTCCAGTCCAATGTGCCATAAGCCTGGCCAATTTTTGCAATTGGATTATTGTTAGTCATTTTGGTTGTTCTTGGCTGGTTTGGTGTCAATTCTTGAATCTAATAGTTTTGATTCATAGATCTTAAATTATCGAATTACTACGTATAATATAGAATTAAACTTAAATTAAATTATACATATGAATAATATTTATATAGTTATTCCATTTTTACATTTACATCTTTGGCAGAAGCACCAATATTACAGATAGCTGAATTAAATCATATATTTGAATTATATATATATATATATATATAAATCATTGGTAATAATTTGATAAATAATACAACACATATATTTCAAAATATGATAATATTGTTTCATTTTTCTAACTGACAAGACTCAATTGCAAATGTAAATTTGCTTTATACCATATACAATCGATAAATGATGCATCATCATTATGTGGACTCTTTTTTATAAACTTATTTATATTATTTTATTTGCAAAGCTTATGTGCTAAAGAAAATTTTAGTCCTCTAGATATATCGCTGTTTTGTAAGAAGTTCCGGCAACCGGATTATTGTTGTGTCCTTTCGTTTAGCCATTATCACCGGTACCTGTCCACATCTAAAACTCATTTTTGAAGAGCTGCACATGCAACACGATTCATATAGGATAATTATTTAATTTAGCATTTTTATTTTTTATTTATTTTCAGAGTTAATTAGCCAAAATTTAAAAAGTGTTTGCAAATAATTATTTGGACGTTATTGAATTTTGTAATTACCTATTCCATTTAACCATTTTTACAATTTTTATCTCATCCAAATACTACAAACAAACTAAAAAATTTTTGCAGATAGTAAATTGATAAATCTAAACTTTGAATTGTTAATTATACAAATAGTAAACTTCAAATTATGTAAAAAAAAAATTTAAATTGTAAATGAATAACGTAATCTATTATTAAATAAGTTTTGTGTTCAAGTTAACCGCGTTTATTGACTAAATAGGTAAAATAAATCCTAAACATACACAATATAAAAGAAAGAAAGTTATTGAAATTTAACTAAAAGAAGGTTATAACAGTTCAAGAATTGCCTATTTTTTTTTTTTTTTTTTTTTTTTTTTCTTTCGATACAAAATAGAGAGATTTTAAAATATCATATTTCAAACTGATTAAAGTACGACATATAACAAATGCACTACAACATAGACATTATACATACTTAAAAATCTAAAAGACAAACAAGTAAAAAGTATACAACGAATATGAGACACAAGTGCAAAACCTCGCCATGGTCAAAATCCTGGCCAAATCATTTTTACAAGGGTTTTCATGTTTACCTTTTCTCTTTTCTTTTTCCCTTTATTTTTATCTTTTAACATTTAGATGCTTCTATAACCATTTTTAACAATGTCTAGAGGTTTAATTTGAACATATAAGAGAGTCAGAGGATTAAGGGTTAATAGGTGAAATCTGGTTGAATAAGGGTTGAACTTAATTGTGTCCGATAGCTAGTTAGGTTCAATCAGTTGAGTCAACCACAACTTGACAACACTGATTTTGAATGAATTAGATAACAAAGTTTAATAATTATAACTCCTAGTAGTGAACTATGCATAGGAGATAACATAAGATATGCTCCGTCCAAAATACATAAGTAAAAATGATGTTCAGTATTTGTGTTTTATTTATTTTATAGTTAATTATTTAAAATATGTACATGTGAATTTACTACCTATAAATTTTATGAGGTTATTTATAATATTGTACCAACTTTTTTAGGTAGTGAATTTAAGCATAAGCGAAGTTTAGATGATTTGAAAGTATCAAATTAGTATTGAATTTTGTCAAATTCTACAATTTATTATTTGGATTTTCTCTAATTTTTCAATTAATTGCCTAGACTTTCCTTATATTTATCATTAATTGCCGAATTCAGGTATCATAAACTACTATGAAAAATTTTTAGGGAGTAAATTTGTACTTGTTAGAAAAAAATTAATTCTTTTAAATTATAAATAATTAGTTGTAAAAATAAACTAAGTATAAAAAGCAATATTAAAACCTTTAGATGCTATTTTTTTTTAATTTTGAATAATTAATTATACAAATAAAAATTTACCAATTATGAGATTTACACAAAAATATGATGTAAGTGTGTCAAATCCTCTAACTTTCCAAGGAAAACCATTCGCCGTTTTAATTGATTTTTCAACCTTTTGTAATAGACTTGTCAACGGTGAATCATAGCATGGCCTCTTCCCCCTCAACATATCTTTCCCACCATTAAATTAAACACACATCCCATACATATGTGTATGTATGACTGAGTACACTTAAACCGGGTGCCACATATGACTGAGGATATTTTTTTATTTTTTTCTACCTCACTTTTTCCACAATTTTCCTCATATATTATTCTGGTTTTTATATCATTGAGAGGGCTATTCTGGTATGAATTTGTTATTGGAATTGTTAGAATAAAAACCAAGATATAAACAAATCTTTACACGGATAAATTGAGTTGCAAGTAAAGTTCTTTAAGACCACCTTTATTGGAGTTGCTAATACAAAATCAAGACATAAGCAACTCTCTATACAGTTAAACTGAGTTACTTGTAAAGTTCCTTAATCTCTAAAGTTGCTCTGCCAAGTAACTTGTGATTTTGTTTTCTATTGATCTAAAGTCTAGCACTACTCCATAGTGCTAGACTTTAGTAGATGTGAATGTCATCTATTAGACACAAACATTCACATAACTACCCAAATCTTGTTCTGCATAGAGTAAATTAAATACTAATTAGGTTTTAATGCACATATTTATTGGTTAATTAATAATTATTATGATTTTTAATTGCAAGAATGGATGTCGGTCAAAAGGATTTTGGACCTCAGCTCGAGTGGGATATGTCACGAGCTAGGTCCAGTTAGGGATCAAGGGATATCACGTAAGTCAAATACATAAATAATTTAATACATTGAAATTTATAATGATTGATCATTTTCATTATATAATATTCTGTTTTGAATTTTTAAAATCATATAAATTGATCTATTTTATAAATTAAAACAATTGTCTGTTAGGCCTTTACTTGCCTAGACATGATTAAGATTGTCTACAAGCTAGAGTAAGGCTAGGAAATTAATATGCTAGCACCCCAATAACTGATCAATGCGATTGAACCACTAAGTCAGGAGGACGTTGATGAAGAAACTAAATTTTATGTGTTTAGACTAGATAAAGCATTCAAATAGATACTTAAGAATGATGTGTATCTAGAGTTGTATTATCCATATATGAGATATTGTAGGCGTTAGAATAGAAGATAACATGTAAGTGAATTGATATAATATATATATACTATTTCAAATGTTTGGTAATATTAATACTTTATTTTAATTTTAAAAACTTAAAATGTATATACAGTCAAAGAAAGTGGTACGAATCTATGGTGTTGTTCAAATATATGGAGAAGATGAGACAAGAATCATTCAACAGCTGGCATACCATCTTATCGTTAGTGGATTAGAAGTAGATGATGATTTTTTGAAAATAGAAAAGGTTAGTATTCACTTTTAACTATTTTAGTAAGAAAAAATATAAAATAAACGAACATTTAGGATTTAAATTAAGTAAACTTAACTTCAAAAATATAAAATAAACAAACATTTAGGATTTAAATTAAGTCTTCTTATTAAAATAGTTAAAAGTGAATATTAACCTTTCGTATTTTCAAAAAATCATTGTCTACTTCTAATCCACTAACGACATGATGCTATACTAGTTGTTGAATGATTCTCGCCTCGTCTTCTTCATAGATTTCCACAACACTATCGATTTGTACCACTTTCTTTGGCTGTAGATATATTTTAAGTTACCAAAATTAAAATAAAGTGTCAATATTACCAAAAATTTGAAATATATATATATATATATATTACATCAATTCACTTAGATGTTTTCTTCTTTTCCAATGCTTACGATATCTCATATATGGATAATACAACTCTGGATACACCCTATTCTCAAGTATCCATTCGAATGCTTTATCTAGTCTATACGTATAATATTTAGTTTATCCATCGACATCCTCTTGACCAAGTGGTTCATTGACATCGATAAGTTCTTGGGGTTCTAGTGTATCAATCTCCTTGCCTTGCTTTAGCTTTTAGACAATCTTAATCAAGTCCAGACAAGTAAATGCCCAATATGTAATTGTTTTAATTTATAAAATAGATTGATTTATATGCATGTAAAAATTCAAAACATAATATTATATAATGAAAAATATTAATCATCATAAATTTTAATGTATTAAATTATTTATGTTTTTGACTTACGTGATATCCCCTGATCCCTAACTGGACCTATCTCGTGAAATATCTCTCACTTGAGCTAAGGTCCGAAATCATTTTGATTGACGTCTATTCCTGCAATTAAAAATCATAATGGTTATTTACTAACCAATAAATCGGTGCATTGAAACCTAATTAATATTTAGTTCACTCTGTGCAGAAGAAGATTTGGGTAGTTATGCAGATGTGTTGTTGGCATTCACATTAACCAAACTAGAAATTTTGGTTTTTAGTGGATCATTTCAAGAGCAAGGGGAGGATTTGACAAGAAGTCTAGTAGTGCGAGGTCCAGCAAACAAGCAAAGCACTAATGCTTAAGATTGGAAAAATATGAATGTAGGATGGAAATATGACCATAATATTGGTCAATGGGTTTTGACTTTGATAAAGGGTTGGAGTTTCTTACTTGCTATAGACTTCTCAGTCTATTGCAAGAACTGTAGGTGAGACTAGAGAACTGACAAAGAGATAAAGTAAGTCATTTAAGGTCAGTACACAAAAAAAAAAAAAAAAAAATTCTAAGTTTGAACACGATGATGTTCTATGGGAGTGAGCTAGAGAACTAAAGCAATTGGAAAATGAAAAACCCAGAAAAATGAGGACGAATGAATTAGTGAACTAGAAAAAGTTAGGATTTTACGGCCATTATAGGAAAAAAAAAAAACTGGGACTGATGAAAATGATGAAGCAGAGTGAACTAAAGAGCAGAGGCTAACACAAAAAAAAAAAAAAAAAAGGAAGAGAAGAACAAGATATTACCTTAGAGACAAATGAAGACGATAAAGTAGAGTGAACTAAAGCACTGATGCCAACAAACCAAAAAAAAAAAAATTGGGACAGATAAAGATGATGTAATGGATTAAACTAAAGAACTGATGCCAATGCACAACAAAAATCTGAGAAGAAGAAGATATTACCTTGGAGCCTAATGAAGACGATGAAGTAGAGTAAACTACCAATGCGCCCAAAAAAAAAAAAAAGACCATGATTGATGAAGTAGAGTGAATTAGAGAACTGAGGCTAGTGCACAAAATTCTGAGAAGAAGAAGAGGATATTGGCTCGGAGACTGGAGTAAAGAAATAGAGAGACAATGTCAGGGTTTTTAGGCCAATGCAATAAAAAATTTGATAAGAAGAAGAAGAAGAAGAAGATAAGAGATGGATTTTGAGGCTAATGCACAAAAAAGTCTGATAAGAAGAAGAAGAAGAGCATTACCTCGGAGACCGATGGGAATGAAGAAACAAAGAAGACAACAATATGCATGCGTGAAGAAGAGATCAGTGCAATTTTGAGAATCTTTTGTACAAATAAACCTTAATTTGAACCTTGCTTGATAAGACAATAGAATGATTGCTAGTAAAGGAATGGATTAAACACTAATACATATAATTTAATCCAAGTTGTACACAGGTGGTATAATTAAGTCAATTAATTTAGTAAGAGGATTCAATTTGAAATTGGAGGTCAATGGTTATCTTAATTTCTCCAATTATCTTAAATTATTCAATTAAATCTCTAAAACTTTGAATCCATTCGCCATGAATTGATTTCTCGAATTTAAAACTCCTAAACTACTCTCTAGATTCCACTTACATAAAATTAAAACCTTAACCCTATTTACCTTATCCAATACACCAATTATTAATTCAAATGCGAAATGTCAAGAATTAGCTCATCACCTCAATTTCAATTACTTAATTTACCAACTTTCCCAATTTAACCAATTTCTTTGAAATTCAAATTCAAATTTTAGATTCTTAAAATTCTTAGTCAAATGCCTAATTCCATAATTTAATGAGCTAAATTAATTTCCTACTTCGATTTAGCTATCTCTTAAATTAATTTCTATCGCTAATTAATTTCAACAGATTTTTAATTTTTCAAAATTATCCATAATTGCCACCTCTTATTTATAGAAACATGTTGATATGACACCAAATTTCATCTTATTCAATTTCCCTCTTTTATTGGATGAGTCTTTCTAAAAATCTTCCTAAAGTGATGTCATTTTTTCCCCTCTCAAACCAACAAAAAACTTATCTAAAAAATTATTGAAGCAAAAATCTCTTGTGAGTTCAAAGTAACAATATAATCCAACTCTCCAACAAAACTCTACGCTACTACCTATTAATAAATCGTACTAATCTGATTTCTTATAAAATCTAGGTGTTAATTTTGAAAGGGATTTAGGGGTTTTGCTATAGGAGCTTCATCAAATATTTGAAGGGGTAATGTGGTGAAGGGCATTTTCATATATTGCTAATACAGGTAAGTTGAATATGAATTGATTTTCTTTTTGCCAAGAAATATTAATTTTTAGTTGATGTATAAATTGCTATGAACATGAGCTTAATAATAAATTAGTGACTAATATAATTTACACAAATATATGTATGTTCTAAACTTAGAATGTAGGAGTACATATTGAAATTTTGAAATCAATCCTTGCGGTAATCATGATATAACGTCGCATTTGACATCTCCAGGATATATGATAGATAAATTCTTGCCATACAGATGGTTCAAATTTTGAAAAATATATAATAAGTAAAATTAAGCGTGGTTATGTTCGATATTATATATACTGGAGATTAAGAGATGATGATTGTGGAAATTAAACCTATGCTTGTTGGCATGATTTATTTGAAATGTGATTGATCATGATTGTGGAAAAATTAATATATGCAATATATGTTGCCTTGCAAATGAATGATGTACACATGCGGATGAAATTGAGAATATGTTTTACTATGTTAAAAATATATAAACATGTAAGTTCGATGTCATGTGTCTATGAAAATTATAATACATGAATATAATGTATGTTAGCAAATTATACTCACCAACATCCATAGTCACATAAATCTGCTCTAATATTTCCAAACATAACTCTACTTAATGACAATGTTACATAAGGAATATCATAATGCTGCTTTAGTAATGTTGGTACTCCCAACCTACTAATAACAATCATCATGCGATACTCAATTATTAAGTTATATGTTTAATTAATTCACTATTTTTGGAAAGCATATCCAATAAGCATGATATACATGTACCAAAAAAAAAAAAAAAAGTCAAATTGACTTGTAGTTGAGAAGCATTGAAATTATTAAAATCTAGCAAATATCTTGTAACATCATCTAGTATTTACTTGTTTCATTCATTAGGGTTCTATCAACTTACACTATTGATTCCAATTGATGAACAGTATAGTTTTTGGAAATTTAGATATAAATTATTATTTTGAAATAGTAATTTTGAGGAAAAGACTTTAGATTTGAAGAAAAATTGAAAATACGAAAAATTGAAGAAATCAAAGGAGAAAAAGTCATTGTATGCAACGAAAGAGATACATGAGTGGGAACACGTTTGTGTACATAATCGTGTAATGCATTGTGATGTTATTTCTTCAAAGCATAAATCTAAAGAGGTACACTCTATGGGTGGGAATACAAGTGTCTATACATTGTGATGTTACTTTTGTGAAACATATAATCAAGGAGGTACATGGTGGATACTCAATCTTTAATCTCAAACCTTTATTAATCATCAATTCCTACCCTGATACGGACAAAGAAACCTTCTCCAACACATTTCGGTAACAAAAACTCAGTCACAACACAAGTTACTCATAGATATGTGGAAAATACTTACTTGAATATATTTGTTATAATCTAACATTAAAATCATATTTTTAATGAATAAAAATTTCATAGGGAGGAAGGCACTGATCTTGAAGAAAATAAATGAGGGATGGAAAATGGCTTTATAGGATTAGTTTAAATCTTATACTGAAAAATGGCTTTGTCCTCGCTACCAAATAATATTTTCTGAAAGCCATGATATTACTATATTATTATATTTAGGTTATTTCATAATGAAAAGAATATGTATTCTATGTAATTGAGTTTAGTAGAATTCGAGTTGTAATGCTACTTACTCAAGTTGAAAAATCTAAAATAATCAAGTTTTAACTAAGTCAAACTCAATTTTAGTATTATTTGATTTGATTTAGTTCACTTTGAGTCCTAGATTTCCTCTATATTTTCATCTTGTCCTCTTCCTATTAAATACATGTACAAGAATAATAGACAAAAACTTACATATAACTAGACCAGACATAAACACGGGACTTCAATCCAATGTGCCATAAGCCTAGCCAATTTTTGCAATTCGATTATTGTTAGTCATTTTGGTTGTTCTTGGCTGGTTTGGTATCAATTCTGGAATCTAATAGTTTTGATTCATAGATCTTAAATTATCGCATTACCAGGTATAATATAGAATTAAACTTAATTAAATTATACGTATGAATAATATTTATGTAGTTATTCCATTTTAACATTTAAATCTTTGGCAGAAGCATCAATATTACAGAGAGAGCTAAATTAAATCATATATTTGAATTATATATATACACATATATATAAATCATCGGTAATAATTTGATAAATAATACAACACATATATTTCAAAATATCATAATATTGTTTCATTTTTCTAACTGACAAGACTCAATTGCAAATGCAAATTTGCTTTATGCCATATACAATCGATAAATGATGCATCATCATTATGTGGACTCTTTTTCATAAACTTATTTAGATTATTTTATTTGCAAAGCTTATGTGCTAAAAAAAATTTTAGTCCTCCAGATACATCGCTGTTATGTAAGAAGTTCCGGCAGCCGGATTATTGTTGTGTCCTTTTCTTTAGCCATTATCACCGGTACTTGTCCACATCTAAAACTCATTTTTGAAGACCTGCACATGCAACACGATTCAGATAGGATAATTATTTAATTTAGCATCTTTATTTTTATTTATTTCCAGAGTTAATTGGCCAAAATTTAAAAAGTGTTTGCTAACAATTATTTGGACTTTATTGAATTTTGTAATTAGCTATTCCATTTAACCATTTTTACAATTTTTATCTCATCCAAATACTACAAACAAACTGAAAAAAATTTGCAGATAGTAAATTGATAAATCTTAACTTTGAATTGTTAATTATACAAATAGCAAACTTCAAATTATGTCAAAAAAAAATTTAAATTGTAAATGAATAACGTAATCTATTATTAAATAAGTTTTGTGTTCAAGTTAACCTCGTTTATTGACTAAATGGGTAAAATAAATCCTAAACATGGTTATCAACTCCTATGAACGCAATATAAGGAAGAAAGTTATTGAAATTTAACTAAAAATAAGTTATAACAGTTCAAGAATTACCTATCTTTTTTTTTTTTTTTTTTAGATATATACAAAATAGAGAGATTTTGAAATATCATATTTCAAACTGATTAAAGTACGACATATAACAAATGCACTACAACATAGACATTATACAAACTTAAAAATCTAAAAGACAAACAAGTAAAAAGGATACAACGAATATGAGACACAAGTGCAAAAACCTCGCCATGGTCAAAATCCTGGCCTAATCATTTTCACAAGGGTTTTCATGTTTACCTTTTCTTTTTTCTTTTTCCCTTTATTTTTATCTTTTAACATTTAGATGCTTCTATAACCATTTTGAACAATGTCCCGAGGTTTAATTTGAACATATAAGAGAGTCCGAGGATTAAGGGTTAATAGATGAAATTTGGTTGAATAAGGGTTGAACTTAATTGTGTCCTATAGCTAGTTAGGTTCAATTGGTTGAGTCAACCACAACTCGACAACACTGATTTGGAATGAATTGGATAACAAAGTTTAATAATTATAACTCCTAGTAGTGAACTATGCATAGGAGATAACATAAGATATGCTCCGTCCAAAATACATAAGTAAAAATCATGTTCAGTATTTGTATTTTATTTATTTTATAGTTAATTATTTAAAATATGTACATGTGAATTTACTACCTATAAATTTTATGATTATAATAGTGTACCAACTTTTTTAGGTGGTGAATTTAAGCATAAGCGAAGTTTAGATGATTTGAAAGTATCAAATTAGTATTGAATTTTGTCAAATTCTACAATTTATTATTTGTATTTTGTCTAATTTTTCAATTAATTGCCTAGACTTTCCTTATATTTATCATTACTTGCTGAATTCAGGTATCATAAACTACCATCAAAATATATAGGGAGTAAATTTATACTTGTTAGTAAAAAATTAATTCTTTTAAATTATAAATAATTAGTTGTAAAAATAAACTACGTATAAAATGCAATATTAAAACCTTTAGATGCTTTTTTTTTTAATTTTGAATAATTAATTATACAAATAAAAATTTACCAATTATGAGATTTACACAAAAATATGATGTAAGTGTGTCAAATCCTCTAACTTTCCAAGGAAAACCATTCACCGTTTTAATTGATTTTTCAACCTTTTGTAATAGACTTGTAAACGGTGAATCATAGCATGGCCTCTTCCCCCCTCAACATATGCTTTCCCACCATTAAATTAAACATATCCCATACATATGTGTATGTATGCCCCCGCTGCACTCTTAAACTGGGTACCACATATGACTGAGGATATTTTTTAATTTTTTTTTCTACCTCACTTTTTCCACAATTTTCCTCATATATTATTCTGGGTTTTATATTATTGAGAGGGCTATTCTGGTATGAATTTGTAGCCAAAGACTTCCATCTCAAGAATCCTTATCTTCACATCTCCTAAACCACCTTTATTGGAGTTGTTAGAATAAAAACCAAGATATAAACAACTCTTTACATGAATAAACTGAGTTGCAAGTAAAATTCTTTAAGACTATCTTTATTGGAATTGCTAACACAAAATCAAGACATAAGCAACTCTCTATACATTTAAACTGAGTTACTTGTAAAGTTCCTTAATCTCTAAAGTTGCTCTGCCAAGCAACTTGTGATTTTGTTTTCTATTGGTCTAAAGTCTGGCATTACTCCATAGTGCTTTTTGAAAAATAGAAGAAATAGACAATGTGGTCATAATAAAAAATTAAAAAAATGGCCGTTTCAACTAGTAAATAATATATGGCCATTTTGAATGAAATGAAATTTGGTCGTTTTGGCCATTGCAATGGTAGAATATTTTTTTTAATTTCTTCATCTATAAATTTATGAAAATTTACAAGTTTTTCACCCTTAAAATTCATCACAATTTTTTACTATTAAAAAATCTCTCTATTCACAAATTGTGCTTATACATGGATCCAAATAATTCTCAAAATTTATTGCATATTAATTTGTCACGCCGCAAGGGTGCCCTAGTAGTTGCATAAATATTATGATACTATCTAATGTCTAAATTATATATTTTTAAAAGATTGTATAACATTAGAAAGGATCACATATGTATGCTAACATTAGTTAATCCTTGGAAAATGACATGATTCAAAACAGGATATTTTTGGTTTCATGATAAGAATGGAGAATGCATATAAGATACAACATTATAATAGGACTTTCTAAATAACTATCTAAGTAATATGATATTACAAACCATAACTTGTATATGAAGTCCTCAAATATATAAAGTGATGTTCAATCATCTTCTAACACATATCACTAGATAATACTATCCCATCTAACTGTAATCATTTTAGCTTTAAAACCTTATCGGTGCTACGCTCGGGAAGATATCAACCATGGGCGAAGGATTAACTTGTAAGGATTGTAGGAGTATAAGCATAAACCATGAGATCAGTGAATAATTAGAACATATCATACATCAAACAAGTTCTTAGCAATCATATGTAATGCAACAGTCAAACATATACTCAAATATTAATGTGCATTAGGTTTATATTATAAGATATAGATATTGTAAAATTTCTTCATTTATTTTCCTGACTTTTTTTTTTTTGGTATTTTTATCCACTGGAATTCAGATTTTCATGTTGGAAAAATCAACATGGGAAATATCCTATATGCAATGACCCTGTTTATTGCATTTGGAAATCAATGCCTAAATTAAGGTAATTAATTGCTGTTTTTTTTTTTTTCTATAATGTTCCATCCTTTCTTATTTTATTACAATATTTGATAATTTTTACGCTTTCATCAATAAGAACAATCGATCGATTGTATTGTATCATCTGTAAAGTGACTATAAAGTTATGGAATTTAAAGTTTGTGTTGATGGACAGTTTAGTTGATCATTTGAATATTAAAATAAAATAATTATTAATATATGAAGTATTTTAATAGTGGGATCATGATATGGATTAGAACCGTTATTTAATTGATGTGACTGAACCTATTTCGCATTCTACTAATTACCTTGACTTTAATAGTAGTCAACTAAAAAAAATTCAAAAGTATGCATGTGGATTCATCCTCTACTTTTCCTAATATAACCATTCAAATTACAGTCGGCGATAAGTATAACTTTATTTTCTATTTTGGGATGGAGCATGAAATATCATAAATTCATAATTACATCGAATATTTCAAAAGCTTTTGAAATTATATAAATACCCACCAACTTTCAATTTTACACCTATGCTCTTTATATATAAATCGGACCTAGCTTTTAAAAACTACAAGAACCTATTTGTGAAATCAAACATAGAATAGTGTATTTTTTGGGACATAGATGTACAATAAATAATTAATTAATTCTAAAGCGTAATAATATAATTTTAAATGTCCCATAGCAAATGTGCAATATCCTAAATTTATTTTATGATATCCCTAAAGATATTTTATTTGTTCACCTGATTGAACATTAAAAATACTAACATTTTTATTTGATTACCTAGGTTTGAAGACATGACTGAGCTAACAATTTATCACCAAGAACCCAATATGGAGCATATCTCATTATCAAAGTCTCCAAAAATGCATATGGACTTGATTCAATACCATAAAAAATATTAATCCAAGTGGGCACTAGACAAGTGTCTAACAATACAGCATATTTGCAAGGCCAAGATAAGAGGAAACAACTTACGAATCCTTATTCTATGCTAACAGGATTTTAAATGTTGAGAAAGTTGGTGACGGAAGAACCTGAAGGAAGGATTCCGAGTCAAAGAGAAGATGGGTGGATCGTGGATGGAAATTGAAATAGGAGAGTTTAAAATAAGGAAATGAAGATGAGTTTAAAAGAAGTGAAGGGTTGTCGATTAACAGGAGGGCTTATAGTTGAAGGTATTGAACTGAGGACTAAGAATTAATTAGGGTGATCCATTAGTTTGTTTATTAGATTTTTTTTTTTTCTTTTTTAAAGAGAGAAAAAATATGATTCAATAGTTTGGAAAAATAAAAAAAAAAATAAAAATGCTTTGGTAAGATGTGGATTTATAATTTATTATTATATATTATCATTTATTTTTTACTCAAGTACCTCATGTTTTCAATAGTTCAATTAGATGCGATTCGTCATTCTTTCTGATTGAACTCTTTCATGTTAATTTATATATATATATATATATATATAATATGTAATATATTATATATTAATTCAACGTAACATGAGGATGTCATTGGTGTTATTCAAATCATGATTTCTTATTTCAATAGGATTTTTGACTTTTTAAATCTATATAAAATTGATTTAGAAGATTAAATTGAAATATCATGATTCTTCCATTTGATAAATAACTTAATGGGTTATGTCTACACAACCTAAATGCAATACAATATATAGAAACGTGCACTTTAAAAGGTCTAGAAGTTAAAATAGAGTCACAGAAATGGAATAAGAAGTTTTCACTTTTTTTTTTTTTTTTGTTTTACAATTCAACCCTTAGCCTGTGTCAAATATACTGAACTAAAACACATGATGGTCAAAGTGAGCAAAAAAGAGTAACATCGTGGGATTCATGTCCATTTTTTCTATATTCGATGAAATATAAAGAAGATATTACACGCAATAAATAGATATTCCAAGTTTTTATTTATCAGCCATATAAGGAGCTTGAGAAAATAATCGAGCTTATTCCATATAATTCGAAAAATAATATTCATATCATATGAATTATGAAGACTTCGATCTATAAATCAATATAGAGAATTAAACAAATAAGAAGAGAGATTGTCATTGGCGTTGTGACCTAGTGACATTTCCACTGGTCTTTTACGTAGGAGGTCCCAGATTTGAATCTTTCTTCCTTATTGTAGTTGGGCAAGCAAAAAAACAAAGAAAAAAAGAAGAAGAAGAAGAGGGATTTATATAAGATATTCATAGCATAACTTAAAATATTACTAATCACATATATGAATTCAATGATGCATGAACTGATCTAAATTTTAAGTATTTATAATTTTCTAATTAAATAGAAAATTTATTATATAGCATTCAGTGAAACCTTCTATTAAATCGTATTAATAGAAGATTTAAACCTTCAATCATAATCAATTATCTATATTGCAATCGTGAGTTATTATAACTGATGGTACAAATAAATAATGTTAACTTACAAACCATCCAATCTGATAATGTTAAGAGTTTGATTGACTTCACTATGCTTAACTCACTTAAGTTCACTAGTCCAAATTAAGCCCCTCCTTATCTGAAGTATGTATTGGCTTTATCAGATTTGAATAGAGTTTAGCTTCAATATAAAATTATTTAAAACAATTTTTTTGTCTCTAGATATATTTGTGCATAATAAGTATTTTTCGGTCGAGCTTATGCTTGTTATGCATGATTTAAGAGGATTTTTTTTTTTTTTTTTTTTTGCCACTATGATTTAAGAGGAGTTTGAGCATAAAATTTTAGTCTAGATGTAGTTTTAAATTTATCTTGTGTCTTCCCTGTTTTTATTTGGGGTGGGGATCGCAGAGAGAGAGGAATATAAGGGCTTGTTTGCAATATGGTACGTCTAAAGTATTTGCTTGAAAGATAAAAAAACTATATAAAAATAGGTAAAAATTTAGTTAAGACAAACATTATTTATTTATTTCCCTTTCTGGGTGGACAGCTTTTTCTCTTTTCTTTTTTTCGTTCCGGTTGGATTTTGTAAGGATTCAAGGGAATGATAATCAGCCCAAAAACAAAGTGAATGATGGATGAGGCCCACTTCAAGAAGAGGCCCTTTGGCCTCTAGTACACAAATGCCACTCACTTGAGTTCCAGTTTTGAATGGGCCTGCACAAGGAACAACACACATTCTTGTGGGCTCCATATAAAGTCTTAAAAACATGAGCGACACACATTGAACTTGAGTCGAAATAGAATTAGCAGTGAATGAGCTTAAATTCGACTCAGTTAAACTCTATTTAAACTCTAATTATCTAATTTTTTTTTTTTCAAATAATATGAATATGCATACATAGTTTCAACCGCTGAACTTTCAAATTTGATTTCATTCGGTTAGGCTTTCGAGTTTATCAAGTTAAATTTTATAAAATTCAAGTTTTACTTGATAATATACTCAAGTAACATAAGCTTGAATAGTTGAATAAAATTCACCTAAAGTAAACGTGGATCAAGTAGCTAGCGATTAATTTTACATATAATTGCTATCTTCTTCTTTTTTTCTTTTTAATTTTTTTGTGTCGGGAAGGGTTCTAGAAAAATGAATTTCACTCAACGAAGTAAAAGTACTTTGGTGGGGCGAACTTATAGTAATAGGATTGTGATTTGATAATTGATAATGATGGGAATGATAAATAAAGAAAACATACTTAAAGTAAATAGTCAAAGTGATGTAAATTCTCATATCTGTGTTGGTGCATTTTTGGTTTCATGACATGAAGGAAACAAAAATGTTTAGAAAGGAGAGATGACCTCTGGGCAATTTGATTAAGCTTACTTATTTAATAGTGAAGCATTTAGTAGGGGTCAGAAAAGAAAACTGATTTTACCCTTCAATACTTATTATACACTTAAAGAAAGAGCAATTATATGCTTAGAAGCTTAATGATAAGTATCATTGGGAGATATGTTACCGTATTCATATACATGAAATTTAAAATGGTTTAAAAGTTTGTTTGGAGCTTCAATGGTCATATGAGACCATGATAATTAATATATTAAGTATTTCAGTGATGTGATCATGGTTAGATATAAAATCTAAACTATTAAATAACTCATAAATATCGGTTCTATTAGAAAACATCACTAGACCATAGAATTTCATGTTGTCTTTGGTTATAATTTTTATATTTTGTCAAAATATTAATGAATGCTTTCACTATGATATTCCTAAAAGAAGGTATTCTGTAAATCAAGGTAGAAATAGGGTATGTGTAAAACAGTCCAACCAAGTAAAGATTATGTTAAAAAAAAAAAAAACATTAATAACATAGTACCATACCTTTTCAACTATTTTTTCAGTTACTTATATATATTAAATGAAAATATTTCAAGGATCCATTCATATTTTCACGGAGTATGATAAAGATATAATATGTAAAGCCACAAAATTGAGTTGAGAAGGAAAAACAAAAAAAAAAAAAAAAACAAAAAAAAGGAAAGCACTTCCATCAAAATTGTTTAAAGTACGCAAAACTACATGAATTTTGGGTATTTATTATATTAGGAAAATTTTATAGCCCACTATATTAGGACTAGTTCCATCATTTGTTTAGTGAAAGATCGTACAATAAATATCAATTTATATATTTATTTTAGTAATTAAATGATTAACTATATTATATGATTCTTTTAAGGAAACTGTAGAATTCTCACATTATATTAAAATCAATATTCCTGAATGTTTGATTAGGATTAGTCAAAATCATAAATAATTTATATAATTAGTGGGTTTTCTTTCTTTTTATAACTACCGTACTTTATAATTTTAAAGAAGGGAAAAATTAAACTTGATCCATTCCATTAGTAAATCAGTACACATACCAATAAAAAACAAGAGTCCTGAATTCTAAATAGTTTACATATTTAAAAATATTCGGTCCAAGTTCATATTATATATAATATATGATTATTAGCGAAGACATGAGAGGAGATTAATTTACAACGACGGAATGAAAATTTTACAAAGACATCACATGGCTCTCTTAATACATAATCCGACAAAGAAGCAGTTGTGTTATGTCCTTGAATTGCCCAATTTTCTGTGGTCCAGTCAGAATATTCTTCCGATAACCCGAATAATTAAGGTTGTTTGTCGTCTTTGATTGCCGCAAATTAAACAAGCAAAGAGCCATCACGGTCAATAACTGGTCGATAACATCCTCCGTAACTGACCCGTCCATGTTAATGGAAAATTTTATAGTTTTAGATAACATCAATCTCGTCATTATTTAACAACTTATACCGTATCGAATTATTAAAATAATTAATAATTTAATTATTATATTTATTTTAATGATTAGACAACGATGAAACTATAAAAACTTCCTGCTATTAATATATAATTATTATTTTTATATCATGTAAATATGATGTATATTATCTATTAAAGTCTTTTCCTTTTTGACTTTGAATATATATCATGTATGACATATTTGGGATTTATACTCCCACTAAGGTTTTAAATGAAATTTGATATCCTTGAATGCCTTATTCTGGCATTTATCTGAAGTTATTAGTTCTTCATCCAAACAAAGCTCTATAAAGGTTTTCTGGATTTTTAACGCCTATTAGGACCACTTCAATGGAATAAAGTAGATATAAATCAATATAAATTTTTACTTGATTGGTTGGCAATTTTAAAATCTTACTTTTTACAATTAGATATTTTTATTTTAAAGTAAAGTTTGATTTAATGTGACATTTAATGGAACTTCATTTCAGAGTAAAAATCCTAGATGGTAAAAAATGAAACTTTAGTACTGATATGACAGTATTCAATTCATATGATTAATGAAAAACACATAAACAAAGACTTGTTAATTTAGTTAGCATGAATAATGCTCTAACATAAAAGTGAAACATGCTCAAATTGAATACCTTTCCTGTCTTTCTAGAATGAGTAGTTGGCTAAAACAAAAGAAACAAAACTACAAAAACAAAAAAAGAGATATTGGGAAAAATAAATTGATCCTATAAATGCATAAAAGCAAAAGCATTCCTGTCGTAGGAGGACTTGGCAGGACAGCCAAGGCCACCTACGGTCCCAACTTCCAACTCCCAACCCTGTCTTCTTTCTTAAATTATATGCAGATATGTCCTTTCCACGTCGATAGAGTCGCAAAAGATCGTATCAACTCAAAACAGTGAATCACCATAGATCTTCATCAGGTGGGTATTCTGAAAGAGAGACGGAGGTAGAACCGTGGAATATAACATCACATAAGTAGGTCATTTCATGCCCATTCCCTGTTCGCTTTTAATATTAGAGATGTAACCGAAAGAATTTTTATAGAGTAGCTAATCCATCACTACAGAGTTTGGGATAAGTTAAACGATCCTATGCTAAACCTTATAAAGTTTTGGGCCTAGTTTTGGAATGTTTGTTGGGAACTCAAGCTCATTAAGAAAAAAATATATTTTTAATTAAAAAAATTAAAATCCAAACAAATTTAAAGTTTATATATTCAAGATACTGGTATAATTTAATAAATACGATATACATTTTTAAATTTGTGGTTCAATTTAACAAAAAGTATATACATGTTTAAATGTATAGAATATTCATTTTTAATAATATTTGATTTTAATTGATCATGATGACCTATTACAATGTTAAGCTAATTTAGAATAAAGAGAATAAATTTGAAAGGATTTTTTCTATACACCCATATTCTTAGAAATAAATTTTCCATGAGTGGTGTGTGTTATTATATTGACCGAGTTTTAATAAATTAATTCATATTATCTTTTCCTATGATCCAATTAACACTAAGCAAGTGCACCTATCAATTGTAGTATAGGAATCGATTATAGGGTCGTAATCCTTAGGGTTGTCAGCAAGTACTACTACTCACAATTTTAATTATTATCTAGCAATCAATTAATCAAATCTTAATGAATTCAACCTATATTTAATAACTAATCTAAACTAATTATAAAATTTCACCAAATTACTATATAGAACAAGACTTAAAAGCAACTACAATCAAGGTACTCAATAGGGTTACTCCATCAAATTAATATGAATTAAAGATAATTCATCATATTAATTACTTATCTACTGGAATTCTCAACTCATGGTCCTTACTCTCGCAATAAACCAATTCCAATTCCAATTTACACCCACTAGAAACTCTCCTAAATGAATGGATAAATCAGAATTGCATTAAAGTACTCTTTTAATCCTTAAATTCCTTAAAAACATGCAGCAAACTTTCTAATAATATCTCTATTAACATGAGTAGTTTGTTCTAGTGACTTAGATCTACCCGATGGAACTGTTTCTCAACATTTTCCATCGAGATTTGGCATAGGATTATGTCGTGCACTACAATCTCCTAACTTTTATTAAGTCTCATCACTAGAAAATCGCAATTAATTAGATTACTAACAATTAGATGTACACTTCATGTTAAGATGGCTTCGTAAACCTAAATTTGCTACTCATGCATGATAAGATATGAGCACAAATTCAAAAACAACATGATATAGAACAGAAAATGAGATGAGAAATAGAGAAAAGAAGAAACCCCTCTTGAATTACAACAAAGTAGATGTTATTGAACAACACGAACACTCGATTCTAGATGTCTCTCTCGAGTTTTCTTCTAGAATCATTCACAGTACAACAATAGTTCTTCATAGTTATAAAGAATTTCACAAACGAACAAATATGAACCGGTGTTTTATATCACAAGAATGAAGTAGTTACTTTTTTCCCTTGGGTCCAAGATATTTATATTCCTAACATATTTTTCTAAGAGCTCTTTGAATGAAAGATTACAGCTTTTCTAATGGAACACTATTTGGAGTATTATTGTAAAAGTCGTTTCTCTTAACCTTCCAAGTATCATGTTCGTGACTCTCCTCAAGATAGCCTCTAATTTAGTAGAAACCCTCTTGCCATCCTTACATCCTGACCGTGATTCTTCTTTTCATGTGGAAAAATTCTTATCCCTGCTTTAAGTCACGGTTGTGACTTTGATCTAGGTAGAAACTGAGCCTAATTAAACTACTTGGCTCTTCATCTCACGATCGTGATTCTTACTCTGAAAGCAAATTACAAATCCTTCATTGAGAACACGGTCGTGACTCTATGCTGTGTAGAGATTGCTCTCTATTTTCTCCACGTTTCTATTAATCACGATCGTGATTTTGTGATTTCTTCTAGTTCCTTCATTGATACTTAGATCATGCTTGTGATTTTTCCCATCTTGATCATATTTCCTCTTTGATTTCTTCTAAAATCTTTATTAAATTCCAAGTTGGCTTGAAATGAACATATACACCAATTAAGTATCCATTGCTCCTATAAATTAAGACAATAAACTTTAAATTGGACTTATTTGACACTTAAATGATTATTATGAATAGAAATAATTCATGCCCATCAATAAGAAAAAAAAATATGAGTATGTATTTGAAAGGAAAAAAGTTTTTTTAAAAGATAAATTTAAATATAAATTAATTGTAATAAAAATATTATTAGTTTCATCGAGTTTGGATTCAAGTAGCTTGTAGAGTTTATCGGATGATTTTTGGGTTTATGGACGAAAATACTGTAGGGTTTGGGATAGGTTTTGGGAAGCTAGTAAGGTATCGAGTTTGGATTTGAGTTTTGTAAAACCTATCCCAAACTTGGCTTGGCTACATCCTTATTTAATATTGTATTCCCCATCTCATCCTAATTACTATACTAAAAGTTTGGTTATTGAAGTAGTCATGCACGAGTGGTCTGGATTGGTAGGTCCCAAATTGGATCTACTGCAATGGGACCTTATTTTTAAGGTCCGATTTTGCTTCGCTAACATCCAATTTTGAACATATCTAGATGAATATAGGATTTTGATTTTATTTTCCCCCCTAATTTTGGGTACATAAAGTCACGGAACTAAGGTGCAAACAAATCGATTTAGTTTATAAACTACTCGAGTTTGGCTAAATTTTTACTCAAATTCGATTCAAGAATATTTGAGTTGGATCAAGCTCAAATGCAATTTACTCGAGTAATTTATCAAATCAAACTTGAATTTCATAATGTTTAACTTAATTAGCTCATGATCCTAATCGAACTTGAGTTAAGTATAAATATCAATTGATTTTGAGCAAATTTCGAATTTAATATTGTTTTCATTAAAATAAAAATATATTTTTAATATATTGAATCTAAATTAGTTTAATTGAGTTAAGTTCAAGTTTGAATTTGAAAATGAGTTTGAACTCAATACTATATAGTATTATTGATATGTAATTTTAGTCATAGGTTCCCTAGTTTCTAACTGACCTTCTCAAGCCATGGTTTGATCTATTTAGACCCTAAGCCAACCTATTGGAAACCCATAATATTAGAGGTAGTGTGGGTAGTAGTGTAATATAAGAGAAGTGGTTATAGTGGCAGTATGATGTTGATAGTGTAAGCTATGGAGATGCGGTGGCAGCAATCTAGTGGCACTAATGGTTCAAGTGGGGGTGATGGTGTAATAATGATAATGCCATGATGGTGCTGGCAGTGATGATCTAGTGGCGATGAAATTGGTGGCAAAAATGGCGGAAGGTAATTGTGGTGGTAAGATATTGGCATTTGTGGCAATAGCACTAGATGTGACAGTCAGGTGGCACTAGGAATTCATGGGTGTTTAGGTTAATGAGCCTGTCTTTATCTAATGTTTTCGTTAACTTTTATGTTACGCTTGGCTCAATGTAATAAAACAAAGTAGGTCAAAGATAACAAATATTTTATTTTATCATTGGGTACTTTTAAAATATATATATATACATATATATACTTTTCATAAAAAAATAGTAATTTTTCTAGTGAAAAGAAGAACAAGGATTAATTGTATATTTCATATTACATGAAATAGATATATCTTATAATAAAATTTTTTATAAATCAAACAAAAAAATATTTATTTCATGATACTAAAATAGAATACCAATCAAACATAACATTAAAGTAGATTTTATAGACCATCCAAATAAATTTATGAAACTATACTGGTATCCAAAATTTTTAATCGAACACTTAAACAAATATGCATTGAACTTAGTTATATGAACATCCACTCACGGATATTTGTCCAATTATGAAATATAAGTTAAATAAACATTGGGAGGTATCATATAGCATTGCAAGGGTTGTGGGTTTGAGGTAACAAAAAGAAAAAGAAAAAGAAAAGAAATTTATAAAAATGACGAAGAAGAAGCATTAGATTGCTACTGTAATTTGAAGTTTCATAGCTGTTCTGTAAAATTATCCTTAATTCTAAAATTTGCTCAGCGTTATAGTACCAAAACTTATACTAAGAAACAAAAACAGAAGGAATTTCTACAGATCTTTAAGTCAAATATTTAACCGATGAATAATAAATATGTATAGCAATTGGTATATTTACTATTGTAATTATAATTGTATATTAATTTGATATATAATTGATGATACTGACCTTTTTAAAATTAACGGTGCCACCATAAAATTTTCTTAAATTACCATGCTCCATGCTTAAAAGGGAAATGAAAAAAAAAAAAAAAGATGTAGCTGCCACTTGCATGGAAACTATGATTATATGAGACATATTTCATTATAGGAAAAAAGATGCAACATCTCTAACTTACCTGTAATAAAATTACAAAAATATAACTTATACAAAATTAATTACTAATATATTTCAACAAAATCGTATTTTGAAAATGCTGACTTAATCTATAATAAAGAACTTCCATTTGAAACTTTGAAGATGCGATGGTATAGCAAACTTATATGCTGAAAATCCCATTTCACTGGCTCGTACAATTCCAATTAATTGCACCACAGAGGACCATCGACTAGCCCTCTTCCAATTCCCACCTTCCATCGACGCCACCCTCTCTGTTGAAAAGCACCAACGAGAAGATCCCCAGAATTTGAGAAAAGATTTAATAGGTATTACATGCTATGTGTAATGTTTAAGTGGTAGCTAATTTTTAATGATTTTCTAACATATGGGTTATGGGTGGTAGTTATTTTCAAAACTATCCATTATATTATTCATATATTAGAAAATTATTGAAAGTTACACAATATGTGTACATCTACGTGGCATGTATCATCCATGGAAGTTTTTTTCCGAAAACCCTAACTCTAACTCTAAACCGACTGGTCTGAAGAAGTTGCATAAAGAGGAGAATGGGGATGGTGATGTGAATAAGGGTTTCGTGCGAAGAAGTTGCGGAAAGAGGAGAATAAAGATGATGATTAGACCAAGGGTTTTGAGGATGAGAGAGATGGAATGATGATGACTAAATTGGTTGTTGGTGATGATAATGTAAATCGCATTTTAGATTATTTTAAGTATGCAATTTATATGCGACGTAAAAATTATGTGTCTAACATGCGATTTTAGTACTATATAACTATGCTTTGAAACGCTTAAAAAGGTCATACTGCTTTGGAAAAGGTTTTCATGCAGACTTTATAAAATATGGGAGACTATGTTGATACCATCTTTGGAGGTACCAAAAACGATCCGCTGGAGTCCATATTGGCTAGATAGGTGCGGAAGCAATAGACCTTTAGACTGCGTAAATGTATGAGGTCCATTTAAAAACCCTTTTGAAATGTTTAAAGGTAGTTCCCCATATTTCATAAAGCTTATCCTTGCCATGTTATATTCTCAGTGGCAGTAAAATCCTTAAAAAATGATTTATTAAACATTAATAATAATAATAATAATAATAATAATAATAATAATAATAATTTTTTAAGGATATTAACAATTTCTTGGGTGCCTTATTTGCATACGATTCGTCAAGAGAGAATATTTTATATGTTTCGAAATCTAAAGAATAAAACAGGCGATAAAGGGCGTTGTCATCGTGCCGTGAAAAGATTGTTATTACAGTGAGAAAAAAAATGGAATTGACTATTATAGAAACCCTATCCAGTTTTCCAAGTTTAAATTTTATGGTTGGAACATATGAAAAGTCTATTAAATGGCTCTACCTTGCACGTGAGGAAGATTTTTTTCTGTTTTGCTTTCCTTTTCCCTTTCCAAAAGGAATAAAATTTATTCAATAAAGGTAATGGAATACAAGCACGTAGAATGCTCTGGTAAAACTAACAACAAGATGATTTAGAAGAACTAAGAAGCTTTGCTTATAGGAAAGTTAACTGCTGAATAAAATCATCTGGTGTGCACATACACTATATTAAGAATTGGTTATTTCAGTAAAAAAAAAAAAAAATTGTGATATTTCACCAACAAAAGTTTTCGGTACACCATGAGAGATATTTAATATCGATCTATGAGTCCGATACAATATAAATCAATTTATCATCAGTCAAAAATCTTTGAGCTTAAATTTGAAAAAGATTCAAGTAATCACTTGTTGGTGTGACAATTGATTACTTGATAGGTGTTGTCCAAAACACGATTTAGCTCATTCATTTGTCCGGTTTATCATTTTTCAATTTGAAATTCAATAAAAATAGAAAAAGCCAAGCTCAATGTTTTGTTAAATCTTCCACAATTTTCTCTTCTTAATTTTTATTAATTTATAAATTTATTAGTGTGATAGTCTTGATTCTTAAATTCTTAAAATACTTTTAACATCCTTCTAATTTCTTCTTTCTCATTATTCTAACTATTAATTTATGAAAAATGGTAAATGACAGAAGACATTGTCACATTAGTACTAAAGGCAAAGTAGTAAGTACTGATGTTCACCAACTATTTAATTGTTAAAAGCAATCAATTAGTTATAGTGTTGGAAAGTAGTTTGCAAGCTTGCAAGCAATCCAACTTTAATCTACCTTAAGATTGTGTTTGGATATTTCATCAATACTTTATTTTAATATAATAATTGACACTTCTCAAAAGGGGGTCTAATAAGATTAGTCTAAAGTTATCATATCACGTGTATACTTATAATATGAGAACTGTCTTACAAGTTAGAGATTACAAGATTCTACTTATTTATAAATATCTCTTACCTAAATAATACATATACATATAATAGTATTATTGAAATTCAACTATAGAATCCGATGTTTCACATACCACCAAGATTGCAGAGAATCGGTATCCTTTACCAAAGTAAAATTTAGGTTTCAGCCTGTAGATTACAAAGTCTTAAATGTTTATACAATCTATCTAAATTGTATCATAAGGTTATTGTAACCCATCTTTCTAACTTCATGTAAGTCTAATGGAGAAATACTCTTCACTCATTCTTAATCCAATCCTAACAGCATTATCTCTGCATCAAAATTGTTGGGGGGTGAGCGAAGACACAGCTTAGTGAGTTTGTTCCTCACTTTTAGCGGTTACGCAAGTTATCAAGCATTAAATTAACATTCATGGAGATCTATCTACACACGATATGAAAGCACACGTGATGAATGCAAGCAACACATCTATGAGAGTCTGGAGCCATGGATGATGTAGATTTATGCTGTCTACACATCAGTTGTCTCCCATATTTACCCGCATGGGACAGCCCGCCTTACCTGAACGGGCCTATCTGGTGGTTAAAGTCTATCCAGACTCACTTAATGCTTACCCGTCATTAGTGAAAGCAAATATTCCCACGTGTTTTATGCTGGTTAATATTTCAATTTGACTATCACCAAATAATGATAAATCAATTTGACCATCACCAAATAATGGTGAATCAAGCTAACCATTTCCAAATATTGGTGAATTAGACAGGTAGACCCCGACTCAAGTAGCATTTATTGCCAAAACATTACTAGGAAATGTCCCAGGTTTATTTCATAAACTCATTTGGTAAAACTCTTTTAAAAGATGAACAAAGAGCGACTTGAGATTCTCTAAGTCATGTTCTTTTGAAAATGCATTTCGAAAATACTTTTAATTGCAAATCCGAGACTTTTCTTATAGGGGATTTCAATCACATGTGATGAGTATATCTAATTAGTTTAGTCAAGTAATTATATTTATCCATTTATTTTGGAGATCATGCAGATGATGGCCTCACAATAACCAGTCATTCAACAAACAGATAGTACAACCAATAGCAACCAGTAATAAACACAAGCAAATAGCAGATCATAAAAAATCCATCGCCTGAGCATTCTTGTTTTTTTGATATCACCTTGAGAAATACCTGGGGTTTAAGAACTCAGACTCAATATCTCCTATAAAATGAAATATCAAATATCCATTATTATACTTGTTATTTGTATGATGATTCTGGTTGTGCTCATTCGTGTTCTAATTCAAAATTTATTAATCTTGATATATATATATTTGTAATTAATTAGGAGTTCCAAGTTTTATAAAGGCTATATTCTTCCGATAAAGTCATGAAATCCGCAATAATACATTTTATGTAAGAGAAGTATTCTTATAATTTTTTTCAAATTTCAGTTTAACTGTGTAAATTGAAATTGAACCTATTATATTCCTTTTAGCTTTGTTTTCAATATGCAAATAGTCAATATGTTGTCCATAAAGTTTTCTATTTTCTATAAATTTCGAATTAATGGGTTTTATTAATTAAAAGTGGTCTAAATAGTTTCCGATGTTAGTTTTTATCGAGTAATCTTTAACTAAGCCTATTATGCACATTTTTACTTCGATTTTTACATATAAATAGGCTTGAAAAACTTGTTTTGAGTACTATATGATAGTTAACTTAATTTTATTAATATGTAAATTTGTTTATTCCATGAATGCTAGTAGGTGTTATAGAATATGTAACGACCCGCTATCACCCCTAAATTTAAAATAGGCGTTAACAGTTCCCCAACCACATATAACCTATAAGATTATATGTAAGGTTGCCTGAAAGAATTGTTTGAGAAATTGTTTATCTAATTCCATATAGATAATATACAATAGGAAATATAGATTTTTTTTTTCCTAAAACCGTAAACAAAACTATACCACTATACTACCAACATATTTTACAAAGGAAGCAACTTAATTACTACATAGCTAAGTACACATATATATATATATATATATACATATTACATCCAAAGGTTTCTTACAAGCCTTAACAAAATCTTCCAAACACAATCTAGACTAACACTTTAATTACATCATAAACAAAAGGAATCACTTCTAATCTATTACAAATCATAGGGTTCCATTGATTTCAGGGTTAGCTCTAATCCTCTAAACCATCAAGAAAATCTTCAAAGTCGGTTTCGTACCCCATACTGGAATAGAACTCATCGGAGTCATCACCTGAAATGGATAAAAATGAGCCAAAGGCCCAGTACACAAGTAACGAATACAAATGCAAAGTGGGTCACACATTCTTAGACTAATGCATTATGCAACAATCAATGGTTATTGTTAAGTTTTTAGTTAGTAAAATAACACAGGAGTATTCAAACTCCGGATAACAAGGATCTAGTATTACGTCCGCCTCCCTAAGTGGTCCTTACTGTTTATACAGACTAGACAGCCCCACCTTCCGGCATAGCCCGTAATACTAAGGGATCCTGAGCAATGTATCACGATGCTCAGGAGGTTGATATGAGTAGCACGGATACTCATATCTCCTAAACAATTCTATCCGTTAATGAGAAAGTACCCTGCCTCCAATCTAAGCAGGGTGCTGCTCTCCGAACCAGATTCAATGGCAAACAAGGACAAGCAACACTCATCAATTAATAAAGTTTTCTTAATTTAAAGTAGTTTGGTTGTGATGCCTATCCTAACAAGGAAACAAGCAACTTACTGCGTACCTGAGATAGCTCGAGAATTAACGGGGTTAGCTGGGGGAGAATCTATCACTGTTTAACACAATATTAAATTTCACACTTAGTTTAAGCACTAATTAACTAGTTGAAAATACAATTAATCAAAGAAATTAAAATAAATTAATACAAGGTCATAATAAAGCATTTAAACATCCTATTATATCATAGAACACTCAACAAATACTTAATTAATCATATATCAAACTTCGAAAAATTTGGAAGAAAGTTTTTAAAATTTAAAAGCACAGGAGATACGCCGGCATTCAAAGCTGGTGGCTTTGAATCGGTGTTCAATAAGCTAAAGATCAGCACTGCTAACGCTGGCAGCGTTCAAGAATACACCGGCTGTCTTCATTCTACGCCGGCAGCTTTGAGCCGGTGTAGAATACAAATCCAAATCTTCAAAAATTGCCGAGAGGTACACGGGGTTGATCCACGCCCGTGAATACCCCCAACACCGGTAGTGTATCCATGTACGCTGGCAGCCTTTGATCCTACGTCGGCGACCTTAGGCCTGACGTTAAAAAGTAGGATTCTGTTCCCATTTTACACCGCCTCTAAGTCGGTGGCGTTGGAATCCTAGTAGCTGGCATACATTTTGAAAAATGAACGCTGACAGACTTTTCCAGTCAAAGTTGGTAGCGTTTAAACGGCTTTAAGAAATTTGATTCTGTTCACTTCCAACACCTCCTATAAGCCGGCGGCGTAGAAGCCCTAGATGCCAGTGTAAGACCAAATTTTAGCCTATACGAAAATGTTTTTGATTTCCCCTGTTTTATTACAAAATTTGTTCACTTTCAAAAATTTCCCAAACTTAGTCTAAACTTTCCAAAGCTTGTTATATGTTACAAACACTATCCTAACAACATAAATTCTACTTCTAACCATCAAAACACTAATCACACTTCAAATTCACATCTCAAATACTCAATCCTTCAATCTTCCAAAACACTCATCCCCACACATCAACACTCATATAAGATATACAATACCATTCCTTTAGCCATATAATCCCATTCAAACTATCATCAATGCACCAAATCAATCCCATGCCAATTGTTACATAAAATTCATTTCTATCTAACATTTACAAACAAACACAATATAAAACATAAAATGAAAAGATAACGTTTGCATTTAACTTACATGACTAAATCTTGGCTTGGAATGATGTTTAAATCCAAAAGCTTATAGTTGATCTTGGCTTAGGGTTTAAGATTTTGAGTTGGAGAAGGAAGAAAGAAAGAAAAGAAAAGAAAAGAAAATTCGTATGGGGAAATAGGGTTGCCAAAAAGAGGTCCTAACTTGTTTAAAACTAAGCCAATACTCATCCAATAATTGTCATTAGGGGTACATTTGACCTAAGGTTAATTTGGGTTAATTTCAATTGCATTTGAGTTGTATTTAAGCTTAAAAGGTGGACTTAAAGTTTACCAAATTTCTGTCATTAATCTAAAAAATTCAAAAGTAATTTTATTAAATTCTAAACATATCACATGCATATTAATTTGAAAAAAACACACATATTCATTACACTATACACACATTTATACATATCAAATAATAATATTAATTTCATAATACTATACACATACAAAATAACACATGTCTAACACATTCACTAATTATATTAACCAAGCACATATGTATATATATATATATATATTTCATTTCAATAACACATTAATATGTAATTTAAGGAATGCATAGCTATTTCATTCTCTCTTCCTTCAAAAAGTTTCGTCCTCGAAACTTAGCTTACCTTAACCACTATTCAAATAACTCAGGATACTTTTGCTTCATTTCATCTTCGGGCTCCCATGTTGCTTCTCTCTCGGTTTGTCCAGTCCACAAGACCTTCACATAAGGGATTATTTTTCTCCTCAACACTTTATCAATTCTATTCAAGACTTTGATCGGTTTCTCCACTGTGTTCAAATTCGGTTGAACCTCTGGTTGATGTGTAGAAATGATAGCTTCGGGATCTGATATACATTTTCGAAGTTGTGACACATGGAATACATCATGCACTTCCGACAAATTTGGTGGTAGAGCCAATCGATAAGCTAATGGTCCAATTCTTTCTAGAATCTCATATGGACCAATGTATCTTGGATTTAATTTGCCTCTAGCTCCAAATCTAATAATTCCTTTTGTTGGAGAAATTTTAAGAAACACATGGTCGCCAACTTCAAACTCCAATGGTCTTCTCCTCATGTCAGCATAGCTTTTATACCGATCTTGAGCCATTTTCATCTTTTGCTTAACTACTTGGATCTTATCCACTGCTTGTTGTACCAATTCTGGACCCAAAATAGCTCTTTCCCTAACTTCATCCCAGTGTATTGGAGATCTGTATTTCCTACCATAAAGTGCTTCATAGGGTGCCATTTGAATGGTTACTTGAAAACTATTGTTGTAGGCAAATTCAACAAATAGCAAATAAGTATCCCACTTATTGCCAAAATCTAGAGCACATGCTTTAAGCATATCTTCCAAGATTTAAATCGTTCTTTCCGATTATCCGTCTGTCTGTGGATGAAATGCAGTACTAAACTGAAGTTGAGTACCTAAAGCGGCATGTAAGCTTTTCCAAAACGACTGACAAAGCGAAAATCTCGATTAGAAGTAATTATCTTCGGAATTCCATGTAATCTCACTATTTCTTTGATATAGATATGTACCATTCTTTCTAAGGAATCTCCAACCATCAAAGGTATAAAATGAGCCGATTTCGTTAATCTATCCATGATTACCCAAATAACTTCATACTTGGCAATAGTCTTGGGTAAAGCCGATATGAAATCCATAGTGATATCATCCCATTTCCATTCAGGTATGGATAGAGGTTGAAGTTCTCCTCCAGGTCGTTGATGCTCGATTTTTATTTGTTGACAAGTCAAACACTTGGAAACATATTGAGCAATATCTTTCTTCAAACCTTCCCACCATAATTTTTTCTTCAAATCTCTATACATTTTGGTGGTTCCCGGATGGATCGAATATAAAGACGAATGAGCTTCCTTCATGATTTCTTCTCTCAACTCATATGACATAAAAAATCGATTCCCATATCTAACAACTTCATCCTCATCAATCCTCAACTCTTTTCTCTTCCCTTCACCAATGGCTATCTTTATTCTTTTAGCTTCATCATCTTCCTTTTGAACTTGTTTAATCCTTTCCAAAATTGTTGGTTGCAAGGATAATTGGGCCAATATCACATCAACTTGCTCTAATGTAACTTCAAGTTCTAACTTCATAAAATCCATCTGAATCTCTCTTTAACTAGAAATCAAAGTCACATCATTCATTTGCCTCTTCCTACTGAGTGCATCTGCTACTACATTAGCTTTTCTAGGATGATAAAGTATTTCCACATCATAATCTTTAATCAACTCAAGCCATCTTCTTTGCCTCATATTAAGCTCCTTCTATGTGAATATGTATTTCAAACTTTTGTGATCCGTGTAGATCTTGCATTTCTCTCCAAACAAATAGTGTCTCCAAAGTTTCAGTGCGAGAATTACTGCTACCAACTCAAGATCATGCACCGGATAATTCTTCTCATGGGGTTTTAGTTGCCTTGATGCATAAGCTATAACTTTTCCGTCTTGCATGAGAACACAACCGAGTCCTTGAAAATAGACGCATCACTAAGAACTTCAAATTCCTGTCCACTAACAAGCAGTGCCAGAATAGGAGCTGATATCAATCTTTCTTTCAACTCTTCAAAACTCCTCTCACACTTGTCATCCCACACATACTTAGTATTCTTCCGTATCAACTTTGTTAATGGGGATGCAAGTTTCGAAAATCCTTCAACAAATCTTCGGTAGAATCCAGCTAATCCAAGGAAACTTCTAATCTCACTCACATTAGTAGGTCTTGCCCATTTCAAAATGGCTTCAATCTTCTTTGGATCAACTGAAATACCTTCCTTTGAAATAATATGTCAAAGAAAGGATATTTCTTCCAGCCAAAACTGACACTTGTTAAATTTCGCGTAAAATTTCTTCCCTCGGAGTTTTTGTAATACAAGTCTTAAATGTTCTCCATGCTCTTCCTTGTTCCGGAATATATCAGAATATCATCAATGAATACTATGACAAATGAATCCAGATAATCCTTGAAGACACTATTCATCAAATCCATGAATGCGGCTGGAGCATTGGTTAACCCAAAAGGCATCACCAAAAACTCGAAGTGTCCATACCGAGTTCTGAAAGCTGTCTTCTGAATATCTTGCTATTTGATCTTGAGTTGGTAATATCCCGATCTCAATTCGATCTTAGAGAACACTGTGGCTCCCTTTAACTGATCGAACAAATCATCGATCCTAGGTAAAGGGCATTTGTTCTTAATAGTAATTAACTCGGTTCAATTCTCGGTAATCAATACACATGCATAAACTTTCATCTTTCTTCTTGACAAACAACACAGGAGCACCCTAGGGCGATATACTCGGTCTGATAAAGCCCAAATCTTGTAACTCTTGCAATTGTATCTTTAACTCTTTCAACTCTACTGGAGCCATTCTATACGGAGCTTTAGAGATAGGTACTGTTCTAGGTAATACTTCAATTCCAAACTCTATCTCCCGATCCGGTAGTAATCCAGGTAACTTCTCGAGAAATACATCCACAAACTCATTCACAATTGGTGTCATTTTGATATCCACTTCTTCAATATTTATAGTTGCCACAACTGGTTTTTCCCATAGTTCCATAAACTTCATACTCTTAGGTCTTAGCCTCTCCAATTTATATGTGAAACTCCCTTCAATCAAGCTAAAACTTAACTCCGCCTTACTACAATCAATCATAACCTTGCAATGATTTAGCCAATTCATTCCCAAAATCACATCAAAATCAGATAAAGGCAATACTATCATATCAATAGGCATGTTCACATTTGAAATCACAACACTTATATTTTTGCACACACAAAGATGTCTATTTTCAATCACCAACGGAGTAGTCACACACATAATACGATCAATCAACATTTTAGAGATAAGCTCACAATCATTCATAAAATTTTCAGAAATATAAGCATGAGTTGCTCCAGTATCAATCAGCACATATGCATCCCTATTGGCAACACACAATATACCTGCCAAAGTGTCTACTGAGGGTGTGTCCTCAATCTGCTGTAAGGTAAAAACCCTTGCATTTGTCTTTCCCTTCTCTATATCAACTCCACTCTTAACATTAGGTCGATCCTTGCAATTAGCAATATGATGACCTCTCTGCTTGCAATATGCACAGAAGACCGGTGGTAGTTTCGGATTCTTGTACTCTTTAGACTTATGCCCAACTTGACCACATGAAAAACATGCATTGAGAGTCCACTTACAATCAGACAACTCATGAGGACCATAACACCTAAAACATTTCTTTTCAAATGCAAGTGTAGGAGCTTTATATGTCGGCTTTTGATTTCCTTGTCGTCCCATAAATGGCTTCTTTCCTTTACCAATGCCCCGATAATTATCATAGGATGAAGTGGAAGCGGGTCTCTTTCCCAGAAATGCAGCTCTCTTTGCTCTTCTAATTCTACTATCATTTTGAATTTGCTCCATTAGCAAAGCTTTTGGCCACATTATCTGATAGGGTATGCAACTCAAATTTCTTCACTTCACTTTGGATTTCTTCATTCAGTCCATTCTGAAATTTCTTAACTTTCATTCTTTCATCCCGGTAATCACCTCCAGCAAAGCGCAATAATCTACAAACTTCACCATTGTATTCATTTATAGTCTTGCTCCCTTGTCTCAAGTTCAACCAATCAGCTATCATCCTTTCCCTTACTGAATTTGGAGAATACTTGGTGAAAAATATATCCTTGAATGCATTCCATGATATGGGTTGTTGTAGATTTCCACTAGTTAATCTCCACCAATTGTAAGCCTCATTCTTCATTATGTAAACCGCTAAATCCACTTTATTATCTTCCGGTGTTCTACTAGCTGCAAATGTTTTCTCAAGTTCCTCTATCTAACCTTCAGCTACTGTAGGATCAGTACTAGTGCCATTACTGCATGAGATGATGAGTTTGTTGATACATCATCATCTGATACTGTTGCATCATTGCCATCATGTCCCTCATCATACTATACATCGAATTTGGATCACTAGTGCGTATTTGTGACATAAGGGGAATGGGTGGCATAGGTGGAGGTGGAGGTAGAGGAATCTGAGTCGATGGAGGAACTTGTGAAGCTGAAGCCGATGCAGGCAATGGAGTAGTCTCACTGCTCGGTGTAGATGATGAAGTAGGAGCAAATGTAGACGATGATTGTGGTGGTGGTGGCATACTTTCTCTATCAAAATGTTGCCTGGTAGACCTCCTCATCTTGTCCATCTTTACAATTGTATACATATATTCAACACACATTCACACATGTATATCAATCTCTACTCACATGCAAAACTTATCAAGTTAACATTCACATTCATATATAAATGAACAAACAATTCAACAAGTCATCAAATAAACAATAAGCAATTAGTAAACAAGAAAATAAATAACAAGTATATGAAACAAGCAAGAAGGAAATTATACATAACTATTTGGATAACTTAACTCTTTTCTATACTGCTTAATTGTGTCTAGGTCAAGTCTTAAATGATTATTACAATTAGATAAACAATTAATCAAACTCAGCTTGATACCAACTGTAAGGACTCGCTATCACCCCTAAATTTGAAATAAGCGATAATAGTTCCCTAACCACATATAACCTATAAGATAATATGTAAGGTTGCCTAAAAGAATTGTTTGAGAAATTGTTTATCTAATTTCATATAGATAATATACAATAGGAAACATAGATTTTTTTTTTTCTAAAACCTTAAACAAAACTATACCACTATACTACCAACATATTTTACAAAGGAAGCAACTTAATTCCTACATAGCTAAGTACATATATATATATATATACATATTACATCCAAAGGCTTCTTACAAGCCTTAACAAAATCTTCCAAACACAATCCAGACTAACACTTTAATTACATCATAAACAAAAGGAATCACTTCTAATCTATTACAAATCATAGGGTTCCATTGAGTCCAGGGTTAGCTCTAATCCTCCAAACCATCAAGAAGATCTTCAAAGTCGGTTCCATACCCCATACTGGCATAGAACTCATCGGAGTCATCACCTGAAATGGATAAAATATGAGCCAAAGGCCCAGTACACAAGTAACGAATATAAATGCAAAGTGGGTCCCATATTCTTAGACTAATGCATTATGCAACATATAGAACACATCATTTCTCATATTTAGCATAAGCACCCTATTATCAAGAAATCACATATATGCATAAGATTAAGACATGAAAGACAAACTCACCAATAGAACTTTAGGCTTTAGTTTAATGGTCCTCTAGCAATCTTTTGGTGGTAAAAGTGATGGAAAATGAAGGGCTTAATCTTATGCCACCTTGGAGGAGCTTTTGAGAGAGTTAAGAGGTGTTTTGAAGCTTAGAGAAAGGGTTTGGCTAAGGTCTGAAATTTTGCCCGAAAATTTAAGTTTGAAGAGTAGATATTATCTACTTGTTTGACTTTTGAGGCATTTGTAATTAAGGCAATTAATGACTTAACCTTTTGTTACTTAATGACATTGTCTTAAGGCCTTAATGAGTGTTTAATAGCTTTATTTTTTGCCTAAAAAATTCTGCTACATAAGGACTTAGTTACATGCATTCCTCCACTTAATTCAACACATTCAAATCATAAATTACACATATGAATACAATTAAAATTTTATGAACTAAATATTTAATAAATTCTAGAATATTTCAATATTTTAAACAATAATAAAACAATAATTCATCATGAAAAAAAATCATATTCAATACATATCAAAAGTATGTATAAATTTATTAACACACATATAGAATATAAATTGGGAATTTCATGGTTATTTCATTCTTCCCTCCTTCAAGAAGTTTCGTCCCCGAAACTTGATTTACCTTATCATACAAATAACTCGGGGTACTTTTGCTTCATCAAACTTTCAACTTCCCACACTGCTTCTCTTTCTGATTGGTTGCTCCATTGAACCTTGACCATGGGAATCGTCTTGTTTCTCAATGTTTTATCTATCTTGCCTATGATTTTAACAGGTTTCTCTTCTGTAGTAAGGTCAGGCAATATCTCGGGTTGATTTGTATCTAATATTGCATCTTGATCCGAGACACATTTTCTTAATTGAGATACATGAAAAACATTGTGAACGCCTGACAAACTCGGTGGTAGTGCCAATCTGTAAGCCGAAGATCCAATCTGTTCCAAAATCTCATAGGGTCCAATATATCTTGGATTCAATTTACTTCTCACTCCAAATCTGAATACACCTTTAGTTGGTGACACTTTAAGAAATACACGATCGCCAATCTCAAACTCAAGAGGTCTTCTTCTTAAGTCGGCATAACTTTTGTATCTATCTTGAGCTACCTTCAATCTTTGCCTAATTAATTGAACTTTATCAATCGCCTGCTGTACCAAATCAGGACCAATTAGAGCCCGTTCTCCCACTTCATCCCAATGTAAGGGAGACCTACACTTTCTTCCATACAACGCTTCATATGGAGCCATCTGTATCGCCGATTGGTAACTGTTATTATATGCAAATTCAACTAGTGACAAGTGTTCATCCCAATTCCTTCCAAAATCCAAAGCACAAGATCTAAGCATATCCTCTAGAATTTGAATTGTTCGTTCTGATTGCCCGTCTGTTTGAGGATGAAATGCTGTACTGAACTGCAATTTAGTCCCAAGTGCTTCATGTAAACTTGTCCAGAATCTACTCACAAATCTAGTATCTCTATCTGAAGTAATAGTCACCGGCACTCCATGGAGTTTTACTACCTCTCTAATGTAAATTTGTGCTAACTTTTCAAGCGAATATCCGATCCTCAAAGGAATAAAATGTGCTGATTTAGTTAGCCTATCAATAATAACCCAAACCATCTCATTTCTAGCCATCGTCCTGGGCAAAGCTGTAACAAAATCCATAGTGATTTCATCCCATTTCCACTCTGGAATTCTCAAAGGTTGTAATTCTCCACCAGGCCTCTGATGTTCAATCTTCACTTGTTGACATGTCAGACACTTAGATACATACTCTGCAATATCCTTTTTCATACCTTCCCACCAGAAATGTTGCTTCAAATCACGGTACATCTTGGTATTTCCTGGATGAATCGAATAAGTAGAAGAATGAGCTTCCTTCAAAATTTGTTTTCTCAATTCATAAATTACTGGCACATAAATTCTGTCTCTGAATCTGATCACACCTTCATCATCAATTCTCATGTCCTTCTTCTTTCCTTCTTTTATGTCGCTTCTTAAACTTTGGCTTTCTGGTTCTTCTTGTTGTCCTTGTTTAATTTGTTCCAATAGAGTAGGTTGTAGAGTTAAACTTGCCAACATAATCTCAACTTTTTCCATAGTAACTTCAACATTCAATTTTCGGAGATCATCTTGCAACTCTCTTTGATTTGTAACCATGGTAACCATATTCATTTGCTTTTTCCTACTCAATGCATCTGCCACACTATTTGCCTTTCCCGGATGATAAAGAATTTCAAGATCATAATCCTTTATTAGCTCAAGCCATCTTCTTTGGCGCATATTCAATTCTCTTTGAGTGAAGATATATTTCAAGCTTTTGTGATCGGTAAAGATTTTGCACTTCTCACCAAATAAGTGATGTCTCCAAAGCTTCAATGCTAGTATCACTGCAGCAAGCTCCAAATCATGAACTGGATAATTCCTTTCATGGAGTTTCAATTGTCTTGAAGCATAAGCTATTACTCGGTTATCTTGCATCAAAACACATCCTAATCCTTGTATAGATGCATCACTATACACAACGAACTCCTTCCCACTAACTGGAAGTGCTAAAACAGGTGCAGATACTAACCTCTGTTTCAACTCTTGAAAACTCTTCTCACAATCTTCATTCCAAGTAAACTTCACATGCTTTCTAGTCAACTTTGTCAATGAAGAAGCAATCTTTGAAAATCCTTGTACAAATCTTCGATAGTAGCCTGCTAAACCCAGAAAACTACGTACCTCAGTAACATTTGTAGGTTGTGGCCAATCCAAAATAGCTCCAATCTTTTCCGAATCCACAGATATTCCTTCCTTTGTAATAATATGACCAAGGAATGCCACTTCTTTCAACCAAAACTTGCATTTACTAAATTTGGCATAAAGCTTCCTTTCCCTTAGCCTTTGAAGAACTAGCTTCAAGTGTTGTTCATGCTCCTCTACACTTCTTGAATATACCAGTATGTCATCAATAAAAACAATGACAAACCAATCCAGATAATCTTTAAATACTCTGTTCATTAAATCCATAAATGCAGCAGGGGCATTTGTCAAACCAAAAGACATAACCAAGAACTCAAAATGTCCATATCGCGTTCTGAAAGCCGTCTTGGGAATATCTTGTTGTTTAATCTTGAGTTGATGGTATCCAGATCTTAAATCTATCTTGGAGAACACTGCAGCATCTCTCAACTGGTCAAATAAATCATCAATTCGGGGAAGTGGATACTTGTTCTTAATTGTCACCTGATTTAGCTCTCTATAATCTATACACATTCTTAAGCTTCCATCTTTCTTCTTCACAAATAATACTGGAGCACCCCAAGGAGAAATACTCGGGCGAATAAATCCTAATGTCTGCAACTCTTCTAACTGGCTTTTCAATTCTCTCAATTCTGCAGGAGCCATTCGGTATGGAGCTTTAGATATTGGTGTTGTTCCTGGTATCAAATCAATTCCAAACTCAATTTCCCTATCAGGCGGCAACCCCGGTAATTCTTCAGGAAAAACATCAACAAACTCTTTCACCACTGACACCATATCCACTCCAATCTCTTCACTACTCTTCTCCCATAACTCCATAGTATACATACAAGTCGGTCTTTTTCTCTCCAAGACATGTGTCACTCTTCCACTCTTCAACTCAAAACTCACTTCCGCCCTCTTACAATCTATGGTAGCCTTATACAGATTTAACCAATTCATTCCCAAAATAGCATCAAAATCAGTTAAAGGCAAAACCAGCATATCAATGGGCATGTTTATATTAGAAATCACAACATCAACATTTCTACAAACACATGGTTTCTTAGTTTGCACCCCAAGAGTAGTATTAACACTCATCATTCTATCAAGCAACACTTCAGAATACAAACCACACTCATTCACAAAGCTTTCAGCTAAACACGCATGAGTAGCACCCGTATCTATCAATGCATATGCAGTATGATTTGCAATCTTTATGGTACCTGCTAATGTATCCACTGAAGGAGCTTTCTCATACTGTTGTAGGGCAAACACTCTAGCAGCAGTTGTTCCTTTTCCTACATTAGGACCATCGGTTCTAGGCTTCTCCTTACAATTCATCACATGATGTCCTCTCTGTTTACAATATGCACAGAATATAGGCTTCAACTTTGGATCTTTACAATCAGAAGCTCGATGACCTATATTTCCACATGCAAAACATGCTCCTGGAGCCCATTTACACTGAGCTAAATCATGGGGTCCAAAGCATCTAGTACACCTCTTGTCAAGAGGAGTAGAAGACATAGAAGTCTTCACAAATTGTCCCGAACTAGGCTTCTTTCCCAAATATGGTCTTTTACCTTTATCAATACTGTCATATCTTGGATAAGGAGTGTATGAAGTTGTAGATCTCTTTCCCAGAAAAGTAGCTCTTCTATCTCCTTGAACCTTATTATCATCTGATAGTTGCTCTAACAGTCTTGCCTTCACTACAGATTCTGATAAGGTCGTAAGTTGAAACTTCTTAACTTCACTCTTCAATTCCATATTCAACCCATCTTGGAATTTTTGAACTTTCATTCTTTCGTCGTTGTAGTTCGTTCCCGCAAACCTTAGCAACCTGCAAAACTCCGCATAATACTCATCCACTTTCATATTCCCTTGTCTCAAACTCAACCATTTAGAAATCATTTGTTCCCTCACGGTCGATGGAATATATTTCAAGAAGAAAGCATCTTTGAATGTATTCCAGAGAATTGGTCTTGCAAATCCTTCACTATTCAGCATCCACCAATTATATGCATCTTGCTTCATCATATAAATCGCCAAATCAACTTTTCTATCATCGGGTACTTGGCAAGCAGCAAAAGCTTTCTCAAGTTCTATTATCCATCCTTCAGCTTTAATTGGATCCATGGTAATACCATCAAACTCAGGTACTAGCTTGACAAAGTCATGCAGCTTCACTTGATCATATCGGTCTCCTACTTGTACATTAGGTTCTTGCCTCACATTTGATGGATTATATTGTTGCATGAATTGTTGTTGTTGTTGATACATCATTTGTTGATACTGTTGAACCATTGCAAACATATCCCGGAACAAATTGAACATAGTACTTGTATCTCCTACTGGCATCTGAGGCATAGGAGGATATGGAGGCATCGGAGGAGGCATTTGAGGTGGCGCTTGTGGTTGTGGAGGATCCTGGGTAGTAGAGGCTGAAGCTGGTGATGGAGTCGAAGTCGAAGCTGGGATAGTAGAAGCTGTAGATGCTGAAGCAGTATACTGAGGAGGAGGCATATTCTCCCGATCTGAAGTCTGTCTAGTGATTCTCCTTGACCTATCCATCTTTAAATGACATACAATATACACATGACATATGATAATTAATGCAATGTCAGATTAATCTTGAATTTAGTTAATATTAAAAATAAAACAACATTCAAGCATAACACACCATTCAAGCAAATCCTAGACTCAAGCCATGCTAATCTCACCGTATCTAAGGTCAAGTCTCCTATTTTTAAACAAACAATTTTACATAAACAGGCTCTGATACCAACTGTAAAGACCCGACCTGCTAATCCTTAAGACTTAGCAAGTTAAGTCCCCAACCACATATAATACTTTCGTATTATATGGAAGGTTGTCCTAATCTACAGTTATGTGAATTGTTTGTTTAAAACTACTAAAACTTGTTATAAAAGCTTTTACAAAAGGATTACTCACTTGAGTAATCTATTTACATAAAATAGTTTAAGGAAATATTTACATCCTTGTGTCCAGCATAGGACACAACAAAATATACATAAGTCTCACAAAATGAAGAAAATAGACTTTAAGTCTTTTAATACAACCCAGGCTTAACTAACAAGCCTCTATTCCAAAATACAAAATACATTTGTTAAACGAACACATGAAATAAAACTTTCTTCAAAAACTTCTCGCCACAGGGTCCTACTCATCCCACTCGTCCATAAACTTCTCCCAATCTGACCCGAATCCCATATCATCATAACAATCATCATCAACACCTGAAAATAGCAAAAGTGAGCCAGAGGCCCAGTACACAGCAACACAAACAAAAGCGAAGCCATACACACCTATACTAATGCAATGCAAAAACAATTACTTCAATTATCTTTCTTTAATATTTCTTAAACAAATCAACACTGGAGTATTCAAACTCCGGGACAAGCTGAGGATATCTGGGGGTCCTGAGTAATGCTCACAACGCTCAGGGGGTTGATATAGGTAGCCCGAATACCTATATCTCCTAGATAACGTTACATTGCAAATAATAATCTCATCCAGGTTATATAGCCGTTACTCAGCTTCACTTAACTCAATCCATAATATAAAGCAATTCACATGCTCCCATAAACATTGAATTAGATTATATTATTTCCTCTCAAGAGTAAGTAAATGTTGCTCAGTTATACATTCCTATCGATTATCCGCCGAGCCTAGTCATTGCATCATGACTATTGGCCTAAGCGTCTACACTAACCTATCATTGCATCATGATAAGTTACCGCTCCTCGAACCGGATTTAACGGTGAAAACACAAGCAATTCAAGCAATACTTAAGTCATTTAGAACTTATATCAAATTTAAGTATGCCTATCCTAACAAGCATACAAGCAAGTTACTGCGTACCTGTATTAGCTTGGGAATTAATGGGGGTGGCCAAGCGAGGATCAATAACTGTTCAACAAGAATTATCACAATTCACACTTAGTTTAAACTCATTTCAACTAATCTCATACATAACCATACAAATACATTCAAATAAGTTATCACAAGATCCTAAAACAAGTAAAGATAATCAATAATTTATTAAATCATACAAATATCCTTAAATCATGCTTAATTATATTACTCGATCATCATAACACATCAATTATCATATATCTATCTCATTTTAGTCTAAAAGATCCATTTGTTAAAGCAAATACACATAAAACAAACAAAAACAAGTTTTTAACTTTGTTTGGAAAATGTATCAGCTGGAAAGAAACGAAAATTCGGCCTTGATAAGTTTTTATTTTGTAAAAACTCAAAACACAAAAGTTGTAGATCTCTTTTTAAGCTTTCTAACGCAATTTGAATCACTCAAATCGGATTCGTATGAAAAAGTTATGATCAATTTACAAAACAGTGTCGCGTCAGGGAAGAAATCCGCGAGCGCTACCCTTGGCAACGGGGTGTTTTGAAGGCCGTTTTGACTCAGGGGAAGTGAAATTTTTGATCCGAGAGCACTACACCCTTGGCAACAGGGGTGTTTTGGACACTACACCCTTGGCAACGGGGTGTTTTGGAGGCCGTTTCAACTCAGGGGAAATGAAATTTTTGATCCGAGAGCACTACACCCTTGGCAACAGGGGTGTTTTGACAGGTGTAGTGATAGTTATACGAAATTTTTCAAACTTTAACACTTTAAACTTGAAAAAAAAAACAACTTTTCTCAACTCCTAACATGTCCTAAACCTTATGCAAACTTCATACAACACTTCAAACACTTCTAATACTTATCATACTTCAAACTCCAAATCCACACTTCAACTACCCAAATTATCTTCTTCCCAAATTCAACAACACCCATACTTCTTGCTACACATAAAACATATACTATAAGTTCTTGTAGCCTTAATATACTACTTAAACTACCATTAACATATAGAACACATCATTTCTCATATTTAGCATAAGCACCCTATTATCAAGAAATCACATATATGCATAAGATTAAGACATGAAAGACAAACTCACCAATAGAACTTTAGGCTTTAGTTTAATGGTCCTCTAGCAATCTTTTGGTGGTAAAAGTGATGGAAAATGAAGGGCTTAATCTTATGCCACCTTGGAGGAGCTTTTGAGAGGTTAAGAGGTGTTTTGAAGCTTAGAGAAAGGGTTTGGCTAAGGTCTGAAATTTTGCCCGAAAATTTAAGTTTGAAGAGTAGATATTATCTACTTGTTTGACTTTTGAGGCATTTGTAATTAAGGCAATTAATGACTTAACCTTTTGTTACTTAATGACATTGTCTTAAGGCCTTAATGAGTGTTTAATAGCTTTATTTTTTGCCTAAAAAATTCTGCTACATAAGGACTTAGTTACATGCATTCCTCCACTTAATTCAACACATTCAAATCATAAATTACACATATGAATACAATTAAAATTTTATGAACTAAATATTTAATAAATTCTAGAATATTTCAATATTTTAACACAATAATAAAACACATAATTCATCATGAAAAAAAATCATATTCAATACATATCAAAAGTATGTATAAATTTATTAACACACATATAGAATATAAATTGGGAATTTCATGGTTATTTCACTATGGTTGGAAAGAGGAAATGGAAAAGTTTTGTTGTGATGTGTTTTGATTTGCTTTGTCTTGTGTTATGATGGACATTACGATTTATAGTGTGAGAGAAAATGATGTTTACAAGTTTCTAGATTTGGCTTGTTTATGAAAGGGAAAGAGAAAATTATGGTTGAAGGCTTAGAGAAATAAACTAATAATAACAAAAATAAAAAATCCACGTTAGAATGGAAATAAGATGAAAGAATTATAAACCCCATGTCAAATGGTACATGTCACATCGTGATTGGTTCGTACGTTTACGTCAACAATGGAGTTAATACAGTTACTGAAAGTATTGAAAATGGTTACGAAAAGTTCGTTTGGGTACTGAAATTGAACTTTTGAAAGTTCAAGTACTTAGTTGAATTTTCAAGCAAATTTGAGGTACTAAATTCAACATCAACTCTTATTATTTGAATAAGTAATTTTAATATGAAATTTAACTTGATATATATGCTTGAATTTTAAGAACTCTATATTGATAACACATACTTCTTTATTATTATTATTATTTTTTTTTTAGTTTGCATGTAAAATCATAATTGTGAAATTGTCTATTCCATTGTCCTAAATCTTTACACTAATTGTATAATTGAAGTATGTTTGAATGATTAAATCTTCACTCTAATTGTTTGTTTTTGTAACTAGCATAATGTTTTAAAATATAACATTTTTTATATTGAATAATTCATGCACCTTTGTCTATCCTTTTTATACATGTTTACATATATATCTATTTTTCTATCCTAACTTAATCCATTACCAAAGTTACAAAGCTATCAATTTTGGAAGTTTTAGGTATTTAGTACATCTTAATTGTTTTCTTTTTTCAATTTTGAAATCTCGTTTATAATTTGCAATTTATAACATGAGGATGTTTTACAAACGAAATGCAACTTTACATTATTTCACATGATATATCTTGAATATGATCATTAAGGTGCGTGAAATTAAACCTTCACCCCCACCAAACCAAACCACGCCCATACACACAGACAGAAGAATGACGTTTCCTATACCTTTTAAAATCTTTTCTAAAATCTTTTTTTTTTCACATTCTAGAATCAAATTTCCCCCATTCATATCTATGATAATTTACTCTATCTTTTTAAGTAAACCTATTGGTAATTTATATGTTAATAAGTGCAATGAAAAATAAAAATAAAAAGTCAACCCTTTGCATTTTAAAATCGAAATGTTCAACTCTAATGATTTGAAAATTATAGTTCTATGTAAATAACAAGTCATTTCATGAGAAAAACCATCACATCAAATTGTAAAAGATGTTGGGTTTTATTATCAGTTTTGCAGCGGAATTTTTCTTTAAAATTAAAACCCTAATTCCAGTATCCATGTGTTTTTGATTAGATACAAAAAAAAAAAAAAAAAACGAAAATAAAAGTTCAAGTTTTATTACCTTTTAGATTTCAAAAGGTATTTGATGATATAGATCTGTAGACGTTGCCACGTTGCGAATGCCCTCTACGGTATCCACACGAGAATGACCTTGATTTGGATTCTCCTCTTGCGTGCTAGCGCAATCTAGAACGCTTCTAGATTTGGTTTCGAAGGGGCTCCTAGAGATACGAATTTCTCACACTCTCTAGGGTTTCGAAAATTTCTTTTAGGTTTGCAGAATTTATCTGCCGTCTAATGTGACGTCAAAGAGTCTGACCTAAAAGGCTGTCTATAGATCTATATATATAAACATATAGGAAACCCTAGAAGATATAAATATGATGAGATATTTATTTAATATTTAACAAAATACATTATTTCATTAAATATTAATTATATGTCATAATCATTTATTATTCTTAAACTATTTAAGAATAATAAATATAATAATTCCTATAGGTTTAATTATAAACCCATAAAATGAAAATATCAAATATTTGGCCTTGGGCAAAAACACTAAAAAAAGATGCAAAGAAATAACAGTAATTGTCATATATTCATAATAATTTATTGGTGTATACTATAAATATGTTAATTATTGAAATAATTTTTAGGTAATACAATAATTTCTTCCAATAATATTTTTCCCTTTATCACATATGATTTAGCTAGCTTTTCTTCAACATGAGTTCTTACGCGAATGCGATCATTATTTCATGATAGAAGATTGCTCCATAAAATAGTGACATACAAATAAATAATAGTAATGGTTCTATATTTATAATAATGTAAAAGAGTTAATATTGCAAAAGATGATTGTTAAGAAAATGAGTTCAATAGTTTTATAATCTTTGCTAATAAATCTTCTTCAAGAGATGCATTTTTACATAGATGCAACTTTTGAAATAGTTGCAATTTTTTTTTTTTTTTTTACAATTATTGCAAAAGGACACAACCTTGCAATATGATATTTTATTCTTGCTATTTTAAAAATGATAGGACTTATTTAATGATATTTGATTTCATGAAAAATTTGTTATACAAATTGTGAATATATTTTAATAAATAATAAAAGTTGTACCATGTCTATACCTTTTCAATAGCTCTTTTTTATTAATAATGTCTTTTCATCATTTATTTTTATTAATTAAGTTAATTAATCTTTTTATATTAGTTATGAAGGGTGCACCTTTTAAGTTTTACAAGAATTATGGCAACATCAAGGTGATGTGATTTAAACTGATATAACTCTCCACAAAAAAATTATATGGTTCTATAATAGTTACGATGGCACCGGTCTCTTTACATTATTAAATAGTTAAATCTATCTCGATTGTGTTCATAGTCTTAATATTTTTTACACTAATTTTTTGTGTTTTAGTTAATGATAATATTTTTTAAGGGATGGTCCATGACGAGATTGTAGAGCACTCCCACAATTTAAAGGATTACTACTCTTGTCATTATTACATTTTTCACTTTTTTGACTATGATACATCTTTAATATTACATTTATTTTATATTCTTTAGGCGTAACTTTTCTTTTAATAATATGCATATATTTATTATATTCCTATAAAGCAAATTAAATTAAAATTAAAAATTTTAACGTGCGGGCTCGTAACTACTTATCATGGGATGTTATTAATTTAAAGAAAACAAATATAAATATGATTAACACTACGTGTATTTGCCAAACAAAGAAAAAAAAAAAAAACACTACGTGTAAATTAAAGATTTTGTCAGTTGGGTTGGGGCCCAAACGTCATATCCTGAATAGCACCTAGCTCCATATGGCATATATATCATATTAGCAAACGATTATAATATTAAATAAAAATGTATAAATAATTAGTTAAATGTAAAAAGCAAAAGAAAAAAAAAAAAACATTGAAGTATCAAGAAAATAAATAGAACAGTTGTTGGAAAAAAAAAAGACTATAGCAAATTGCAAATATGTGGCTTTCCTAAAGATAATTTGGAATAATAATTGTAATCATTGATGAGGTTTTTCATAGCTGAAGTTGATGCTGCCATGTATATGTAGAAATGATGGGATATAATGATTAAGTTTACATTTATATAATAGTCTTTTAATTAAAAAAAAAAAAAACTTATATGGACTCATGATGACCAAATCACAAAGTATACTTTTTAGTACACTTAATAATTACATATGGAGAATAATTTTTTCTGGTCGGACGAATGTAGAATAATTTAGTAAGATACCGTAAAGAAAAACAATTGCTTAAGTATATTTTGTTAGAGGAAAATGATACTTAATTAAATTTAATGAAATAGATGTGGATGGATATGTAGGTATTAGCTTTGTAAAGTAGATTCGGTATAATAAGGTGCAAATAAACGACATGATATTAACAAACTGAAAGTAGAAAATATATAATTTTACTGTATTTCTATATGTTACTGGCATTGATGGTTAGGTTATGAAGGTTTATTGCATGTCATACTTGGGCAAATGTAGCTACAATAAAGCATGGTATGAGTAAGGGTGCTTGGTGAACTTCATTTTCTTAGTATTAGGTTTAATCATCTCAATAAAAGATTATCTATCGATAGGAGAATAAATACGTATGACCATGCAATAAAAACTAAAAAATAGTGTTCAAGTATATTATATGGAACATATTTTTTACCTTTTTTTGCATTTTGAAAATGCAAACTAATGTATGGAAAACTTTATCATCTCAATTCTACTAAGCAAAGTTAAATTTGAAGTAACTAAATATTGCTACTTCGAGATTAACCCATTGTATAATAGAGTGCATTGACATTGTTTAATTTTTGCAATACCTTTGTAACATTATCTAAGACAAAGACATGATTATGATGTTTTTAACTTTTATTATTATTTTATATCTATAACAGAGAAATCCTTATTTGGTGCTTTTGTTATTTTTGCTTATTATTGGCTCAATACAATGTCTAAAATCAAACAATACATGTAGCCTAAAGAAGCAAATAAAATATTGATTCTCCATGAAATGATTTCCAAATGACATCTTCCAAATACAATATCTACCAAGTCACCAATAAATGAGTTCTTTACACTCAATTTCCATATGTAAATTCCAATTCTAGCATTTAAACGAAGAAGCTAAAGTACGGACTCATACAATTACTACATAAGCTTTTTCTCACTTTGATGCCGCTTATGCCAATTTTCTAGTTGTTATTTATCATAGTTCACCAACCATGGCAGTTCATACTGTCTTGCAAATTTCTTCAAACATTGAGGATCAGCTACGAACGGCCAAATTCTAACTACTTAGAATCTTTTTAACCTGGAAGGCATTATACCGTTTTATCAGTTATTCAAAGAAAAAGTGGCTTAATATAATGACAAAAAAATACAATATCTAAGTCCCAACAAATATAACAAAGTATTCAAAATATAGCATATAAAAAGGTATCAATAACAATTTATGATGTATGTGACATTAATCATATGAAAATAGAAAAATAATAGTATAAAATTGCATAATTTTAGCATAATAAAAACTTTATGTTCTTAGAAAACATTCTGTCTGTGATTTAAAGAAAAAAAAAAGGTAGGAACTTTACCTTTGATTTTCACTGGATGAATCTTTATTTCATTGGATATTATTTATGATAAGCACTATATGAAAAAGGAAAAAAAAAAAAAAAATCAAATACCGTAATCTAGTTATCATTAAGTACTCAAAAGGAAACATCGACAGAAGTAGGATGATTTTGGAGGACAAATGTAATGTGTGAAAAAAAGAAAGGGCAATTGAGATTTAAAAATGGGAATTAAGAAGGAAGGTAATGGAAAAAACAACGTGCACATCATCATGAAAATTGAGTGGTGAATAAAAGGGAGAGGATCACTGTGCAGATTGTGGGAGAAAACATGAAAAAATTAGAAGAATGCTTTTACAGTAACTATAAGTAATTACATTAACCCGGGGGGGGGGGGGGGGGGGGGGGGGGGGGGGGGGGGTGGGAAGATGTTAGCAGTTACCAAAAAATATGGACTCATCCGTGAATTGTCCATAAGAAAAAAAAGAAATAAATATAAGCAGTTACCAAAACTAATTACATTAATGTGGGGAAAAGATGCTGGTGATTACCAAAAAATATGGACTCATGGGTGAACGTGTCCATGAGAAAAAAGAGAAATAATAGTGTTTAAACATTATTATAAAAAAAGTGGATTCCTGCCAATTACATTAACTTTGGGAAAAGATGCTGGCAGTTACCAAATAATATGGACTCATTGGTGAATTGTCCATGAGAAAAAAGAGAAATAATAGTGTTTAAACATTATTATAAAAAAAAATGGAGTCCTGCCAATTACATTAACTTTGGGAAAAGATGCTGGCAGTTACCAAATATTATGGACTCATTGGTGAATTGTCCATGAGAAAAAAGAGAAATAAATATAAGTAGTTACCAAAAGTAAGGGAAAAGATGCTGGCGGTTATGAAAAAACATGTACTCATAGGTGAATTGTCCATGAGTAAAAAGAGAAAATAGAGTTTAAAATTATTAAAAAAAAAAAGTGGAGTCTAATGAAAAACTTCTGCCATAAATGTAATAGAGCCATAAATGTTATATATATATATCTATCGGTTGAAAAGAAATGAGAAATGCCAAGTTTGCAGTGGAAGGCAGGACAAAAAGAAAATTAGGGTTTCGATGGCTAATTCACTGAAAGCAAAGGAACCAAAGGTGATGATGAAGATCCGAAAGAGGTCATTTGATTTGCCCGTGAAGGCAGAAAAGGTGTTAATTGCTAATTCACGAGAAGTAATTCGCCGCTCGCTAGATGTTCAATGGGAGCGGGAGATGACTCATAGTGAGTTTCGCCGCTCATTAGATGTTCCATGGGAGCCGGAGATGACTCACAGTGAGTTTCGCCGCTCACGTGGGCGGGAGATGACCCGCAGTGAGTTATCGGAATACTACAGTATGTTTCAGTGGTGTACATATATATTATATATTAAAATAATATCTATAATTTTATTTCTTTTCTATAATTTTAATTATTTTTTAAATTTTCGCAGGGCTTTGATATTGATGTTGAGAAAATCAAATATGTGTTTAACTATTTGATATATATAAAGTTACAATAAATATAATTTAAATATTTGTCATCGATTATTTTTAAGAAAAAATAAATGCCTATGATGAATTTTAATACTTAATATTACAAAAAGTGAGAAATACAAAAAATAGTATATCAAACCATAATAGCTTGTATCCAGAGGAAGATATCATGATGTGCTTTAAAAAATTCCTATATTATTTTCGCTGTTTAAAAATTAACAAAGATCATCATGACTTTTAAATTTGTAACATTAAATATAGGACATCATTAATCAAGTTTAGTACCTTCTAATTTGAATATTATGTATTTGTTTTTTACCATATAACTTGTCACTATATGTTTTACCTATAAGCAAACAAAAATAAACTAGCACATCACATGTGATGCATGTGCCGGAAAATATAATTCTAAAATATTATTTATTTAATTACAACATTAAATCATTGAAAAGTATTGGTACTCTAAATTCGAATATCATTGAAAAGTTAATTAATAGATCAGTCTTATTCTCGATATTACAATTATCGATTTATTAGCGAATGCTAAAAGATCCTCCTCTTTGTCTTAGTAAAGATTGCATTGCAATTATAAAAACCATGTTGATAGATGATATATGTGAAAAAAAAAGAAAAAAATTATAGAAGTAAGATAAAAATTACACCAAAATACTTACAATGAAACAATACACGGTTAACTTTAATTTGCATAAGCAGAATTTCAAATATTATGGTAAGTGCATAGTAAATATAGAAAAAAAATAGTAATAGTTGCTCATGATATACATATATATATATATATATATATTTCATATTTCCTACCTTTTTTTGGCCATATAATTCACAAATTTTTTTCTTTGATAATAGGATATAAGACAACTATTATATTCCATAGTGTTTTCCATTAAGTGTTTGTGATTAAGAGCAAAAGGATCAAAATATATGGATCAAATTACAAACCACTTGAAATTTATATTTTCTATGTACAGTAATTCATTATACGTTAACACTAACAGAGTTGTAGTCCAACATAATAGATTCAAGGGAACGGTCCCGTCATCGACCCTACTACTACTAATAAAATTAAAATAATTATAGAAAAATAAATGAAAAATTTTTTTAAGGGATTCGATTACGATTGGAAAAAATATGAACTGTTTTTTTATGTGACGAAACCAATCCTATTATAAGCGCCACTGGACCCTATAATTCTCCTAGATTCAATTATATCTACATAAACATGTGTAAGGGACTATACTAAAAGAAGTATAAATGAAAAAAAATGAATGTAAGGCAATTTCGTTTGTGTATAAAACAAATTAGTTATTCCAAATATAGAAGTATATAAATTAGTTTTGGTATTATTCATCCATATTATACAAAACATGAAAAACTTAAATTAGACTACTAAAATAAAAATTCTCGTATCTTCTATTAATATTAAGAAAATCTTGAAAATGACAGTTACTTCATTGGTGTCAAAAAATACTAACACAGTTTTTTTAATATATTTTATTCATTTTCTCTCTCTCTCTCTCTCCCCCTTCTCCACCTAAGTGCTGCTTTACCTTCTCTCTCTATACATTCTATAATAAAATTCTCTTTATTTTTATTTTTTTTTAATTTTGCACACGCAGTGCAGGTGCCATTACCCCCTAGTACATATAAATACAATTTGACTTTGAATAAACACCATAACTCAAACCCAATTAAATATAAATATAGATTGGTGGAATAAATCCAAAATAAATGCATATATAATAATGAATAATTAAGTTTTGGATAATTACATCACATTACAATATTTATAAGTGTCAATCACAAACAATAATGGTGATATCATTATCTATTAAAAGATCTGAAAAAAAAGGGGACATAGAAATGCATATATGATAATGGAATGTACAATGGAGAATTATTAATAATAAACTATAAAGGTAATTTGGCAAAAATATAAAATCTATAAAGGAAAAATCTCTAAATTATCATGATGGGATCATATGTAAAAATGAGTGTGCCTTATCTAATACATTAATTAGACATTACTACAGAACATACAAACCACCTAATGAGTATGCCTTATCTAATACATTAATTAGACATTACTGTCGAACATTCAAACCACCTAGTAAGGCGTGAAATAGCCATTGATAATGCACATATGATCTAAAATATGTAAAAAACATTATTAACCTTAGGATGAAGAGTCGAGGTAGATCATGGAAGAGGCCTGTGACTACCTTCTAATAACTTAACCTGCCAATCACACAATGAAAATCAAGAAAGTCTAAGAAAGCCGAGTGTTTTATGAGGCAGTAATTCAAATCATAAGATTAATTCGCTCCATAAGAAGAGAGAGAGAGAGAGAGAGAGAGAGAGAGAGAATTGCGAGATGACTAAATAAGAAGAATTAGAAGATTGGTTGAAAGCATGAAAGGATTATCACCAAAGTCTTACCCTAAGAAAACATATTGATTTGATTTGGTCGCTCATGAATGGCGGTTGTACAGTGGCAGAAATATCTATATTATTTAAAGAAGAGCTACGGTTTAGTGTCCACACCGATTTTTTATCATAATTTTCCAAATTTATCCTTATTAGAAGACAATTATATGTTTTTTGTGTTTCTATTAAAAAATGACACCGAAGACCTTTATAGTAATTTCACTATTTTTCATCTTTTTGTCTTCTCCAAATCCATGTTTCTCCTATGTTAAAACTATGTCCCAACTCTTCCTCTCCCTGTTAACCTTCCCCACGTTTAAAAACTGTCCACTATGAAAATAAAACCATCCATCATCATCAAAACAATAATTAAACCATCCTACAGTTTCACATCCTCATGCAAATGTATCCGGTCTGAGTCACTCTCTTGATATCGAGATGCGAGTTATATATCTCTTTCATCCTAACTAAAATAGTTTTTTTTTTCCTAGCCTTTCCAACCCCAATTCACAATTGAATACAACAATTTAGTGGAAGTTAAAAGAAGAAGTAGAACTCGCTACCACCAACTTAGTATTCAAAATTGCTTTCAGGCTGCCATCGAAATGTTCTGGTTACGATCTGTAATTTCGAAAATGTTTACTTGTTAACTACATTCCAGCAGTTACTCCACTTGAGTGGATTCTAAACATTTTTCTAGTGACGAGGTTTAAATATCAATGATTTAATTGTCTCCAAAACATATTATGTTACGATCATATTATTGTATTTCTATTACTATTAGTGAGTATAGGTGATTCAACTCCAAAATTTTACATCAAAGTTAAAACTTGCTAAAATAAAAGTGAGCAGTTATTTGTTTTTCAAATCAGTTTACTACTTCTCTCCCAAAATCTTTTCTTGTTTTTTTTTTTTTTTGGTCCTCACTATCCTCCCAATGAAATCCATTGTGGCGCTATCCATTTTTATTTAGTGCTTGGTTTATGCCAAATGTTCACTTCCAGTTTCATTTATTTCTTTTTTGATTGCCTGTACAGTTTTATTGCTCAAATTCAATTTCGCTTGATTAATGTAACTAGATTATATGGAGAAATGATGGCCATTCATGCATGGATGAGAATATGCTCAGTTTGCATAAAAGAAAATAGCAGTAATGAGTGAAATTGAGAAGGAAATAATATTTTTTTTATTGTTCTTCCCTTATTTTCCAAGTATGTTCCATTCAGTTTATTAATTTTATATTCATCAAATACTTAATTTTTTGTCCATTTCCTTTGGTTAGGATTTCAAGATCTCAATAGAAGAGATCCAGACTGTCAAAGCAAGTTCGATTGTTGTTTGAAGGATAATGAGGGTTGAAGACGACAATGACATAGAATATCAACGAGAGATTTATTATATTATGTTGAGGTCTGTGTTTGCTTCATTTGGTATGTAAAATTAAAATCCCAATTCACTAAAAAACAATGCGAATTGAGAATTTTTCAATGTAATGTGTATTTATGTTTTAAGAATTTTGTTGATTACAATTGGGTAAAAGAGAGGAAATTTAATTTTATTGATGTAATTTTAGGAGGGTCATCTATTAATATTACCATCAAATTCTATGTGTGGTATTTGCTACATTACTTTTAATTACTTCTCCATATTATTTTATGTTTAAATTATTACTAATCAAAGATTTTGATCTTTCAAATTTGTTCATATCCAATGTAATAAAATCATGACAATTGATCTTTTCAATAGAATGTATATAATTTTCTTTTTTATGTTAGATATGATATTATAGAGAGTCAATAGTAATTGTTCTTTTTAACAATTTATGAAAAGTAAAATTTATTTATTCAGTGTCTCCATAAAATCTTTTAAAGCTTGAAGATTTGAATAAAAATAGTGTGTCAAAATCTATTGGGAGTGGCAAAACATCTTCTTTTTCACCTTTGCTTTACTGTATACGTAAACATATTGGGAAAATATACAATTAGTAAATTTCATAACTTAAACTTTTTACTAATTTTTTCAATTTTAAGTTTTTACCAACACATGACAAGTTCTAAAATAAAGCAAATATATATACGTAATATTGTTATATTTGTCAACAACATTAAAGTATTTTCTTTTCACATTTATAGCTTATTTTTACATAAATTATTCATACTTACAAATTTTTAATATTGCACACGCATTGCGAATGCGTGATCCGTTAGTATACATATACATGGAGAGAGACAAAGAAAGAAAGTAACTGCTTCAAGAGAAGAAAATGAAGAAGCAATTTCAGATAAGGTGGAGGTAGACCGTCTAGAGGTCATATGGGTTATGTGACATATTTTTTCAAATAATTTGAAAAAGTAATGGGTTTTAGAGTCGAATAGATGGTATTCCCTTAATATAGTAGTAATAGATAAGTCAAGATCATATGAATAATCGTCTTACCGGATTGGCATCTCATGCTCTCAAAAAGCATAATGAGGAAAAGGTCATTATCATTATCATATGCTTAACATTATTATAAAAAAAAAAGTGGAGTCTAATGAAAAACTTCTGCCATAAATATTTACAGTCACCAAATATATTACCTTAATGTTGGGAAAAGATGTCAGTTACCGAAAAATATGGACTCTATAATAAAAAAAGGGAGGTCCAATGAAAAACTGCTGCCATAAATATAACAAGAATATAATTATTTCGTGGAAGGGGACTAAAAGAAAATTAGGGTTTCGATGGCTGATTCACCGAAAGCAAACGATCCAAAGGTGATGATGAAGATCCGAAAGAAGACATCTGATTTACCGGTGAAGGCAGAGAAGGTGTTAATTACTAATTCGCGAGAAGTAATTCGCCGCGATCAAGTCACCTGAACAAAGGCCTAGACAACTGGGCCTTCGGGAAATACTGTGAAAAGGAAAAACAAATTTGAAATTTTAATAATTTAAAGATGTTCGACAATATTTCATAGGGTCTGAAAATTGGGTTTCTATAAATTGAAATTTATATTGTTTATAATGAAAACATGATAAGGTTGCATTAGGTAGAATTTAAACATGTGATGTATAGAGATTACAATTTCGAATTCTTGCAACAAAACCGGTTCCCCTATTCATAAGTTATTCAATCTTTATGGAATTGGAACCAACAAATGCCATAATTTTTTATTCTATACTTGCACTCACATACACAAAATATATGAAGAAAATGATAACAAGATATATATATATATATATATATATATATGTGTGTGTGTATTTGACAAAACTATAAAAATTCCTCAATACGAAATCTTATAAATGATAAAAGTAATGCAAATACTTTGATATCAAAACAAATTATGAAGTTACACTAATTCGATCTTAGCATAATAATACCAATAATTAATATAGTGATATACAAATAAATAATAGTAATGGTTCTATATTTATAATAATATAAAAGAGTTAATATTGCAAAAGATGATTGTTGAGAGAATGCGTTCAATAGTTTTATAATCTTTGCTAATAAATCTTCTTCAAGAGATGCATTTTTACATATATGCAACTTTTGAAATAGTTGCAATTTTTTTAACAATCACTGCAAAAGAACACAACCTTGCAATATGATATTTTACTCCTGCTATTTTAAAAATGATATGACTTATTTAATGACATATTATTTCACGAAAGATTTGTTATACAAATTGTAAATATATTTAAATAAATAATAAAAGTTGTATTATGTCTATACCCTTGAATACCTCTTATTTATTAGTAATGTCTTTTTTATCATTTATACATTTTTATTGATTAAGTTAATTAATCTTTTCATATTAGTTATAAAGAGTTGTACCTTTTAAGTTTTACAAGAATTATTGCAACATCAAGGTCAAGATGATGTGGTTTAGAATGATATAACTATTCATAAAAAATTTTATGATTCTATGGTAGTTACGACTGCACTAGTTTCTTTAAGTTAAGATCTATCTCAATCGTGTTCAAAGACGTTAATATATTTGTACTAATTTTTCATATTTTAGTTAATGATAATATTTTTTAAGGGATAATTTTAAAACACTTCCATAATTTAAAAGATTAATACTCTTCTCATTATTACATTTTATCACTTTTTGTCTATGAAAAATCTTTAATATTACATTTATTTAATATTCTTTAGGTGTAACTTTTCTTTTAATAATATGCATATTTATATTTATTATATATTTCTATAAAGCAAATTAAATCATAATTATAATTTTAACCTGGCGGCTCGTGACTACTTATTATATGGGATGTTATTAATTTAAAGAAAACAAATATATATATGATTAACAATAGGTGTATTGGCAAAAAAAAGAAAAAAAAAGATAATAAATTAAAGATTTCATCGTTTGGGCTGGGCCCAAACGTCATATCCTTAATAGCACCTACGTCCGTATCTCTATAAATATATGTTTTGGCTGAAAAAAAATCAGCAATGAGAAGCTTGCCCTGGAAGGCAGGACTTAGAGAAAAGTAGGGCTTCAAGTGGGAAAATTAGGTTTTCAAGGTGATGATGGCTGATTCACAGAAGGCAAAGGATCCAAAGGTGATGATGAAGATCCGAAAGAAGACATCTGATTTACCGGTGAAAGCAGAGAAGGTGTTAATTACTAATTCACGAGAAGCAATTCGCCTCTCATCAGAGGTTCGACGTGATGGGGTGATGACTCGCAGTGAGTCTCGCCGACGGGAGATGACTCTCTGTCAGTTTCGCCGCTCACGTGAGCGGGAGATGACTCCCCGTGAGCTATCGGAATATTACAGTATGATTCAGAAGAGTGGTGTACGTATATATATATATATAATTATATCTATAATTTTTTTTCTTTTCTATAATTTTTTTTTTTTAATTTTTGCAGGGTTTTGATATGGATCTTGAGAAATTCAAATACGTGTTTGCTATTGGTATCATTAGTCCCATTAAGGACATAAGTGAAGATAGTATGAATAATCGCCTTACCCGATTGGCATCTCATGCTCTCCAAAAGCATAATGAGGAAAAGGTCATTATCATTATCATCATATGCTTAAATTTTAGATTCCGGATCTTTAATTTCTTGATTTCAAGTGTTACTATTTAATTATTACTCGAGATGTGGTTTGGGTTCAATGATAATTTTTTTTTTTAAATTTTAAAGGGTGAGGAACTGGAATTCGTGAGAATTATCAAGGCAAATCGTCAGGCTGCAGCGGGGTTTAGGTATTACATCACATTCGAGGCCAAGGATGTGAAGGAGAAGGATGACCCAAAGCCAAAGGTGTACCAGTTACGTGTATTTAAAGGTATTAAAGATGATGACATCCGTATCGAGGTTTTCAGGCCTAAACCATCTTTACCAGCTGCTTCCTCCTCTTCCTAGAGCGCAAATTCATGTAATTTATTCTGTTCTCTGCTTTTTTATTTTTTTTTTAAATTTACCTAGACTAAATATATAATGATTCTTCTCTGCTTTGTTATCTAGTATTAGTCAGAATGAGACATGAATTGCTTGAACTTGCTGTTGGTTGATGCTGACTGAGTATATGATGGTTATGAATGGTCCATGCTATATGATATACCCATCAGCTTTTTCTTTCTTTCTTTCTTTCTATATTTTATTCTTTATGTCCATGCTTGGACCAGACAAGGTTCTGAAGATATTAGTTAGTTAATTGATTGCTGTGGTGATGAACTGATAATTGATTACTTGATGATTTTATATGGTGGGAGTGGAGTTCTTTTGAGGAGCAGAAATATTCAAGTCAGAAAGCTTATCTCTATGTTCTATCTAATGGTAATGGCTGTGGCTGTTTCTCCTACTATGAATAGTGATTACTTTGAATTTGTTTTGGTGTTACTTCATAAAATTTTTTAGTTTATTCTACAGCTTACCCTCATGGATAATATTATGCATTTCTTACTACTGCAGAGGCTCGCATTGCATGTAATGCCACGTTTTCTTATATTGAAACACAATGTTAAAATAACTGTTTTTATCACTTGAAGCCACATCAACTGGGAATAATAGCTTTTCTGTTAAACTATAAAAGAATAAACTCAATTTAGTTGAACCATTTTAAAGAAGAAAAAGGATTAGAAGATTATCAATCAAAGTGAAAGCATTAGGAGGATTGGTACTTTGCTGTTAATGATTGGTGACAGCATTATAATGTTGTAGTGTGTTACTAGATCTCATCTCTCACATAAGCACATAGCAACTAGCTATCTATCTAGTCTGGCATGCTTTTTAATTGTTTCTGATGCGGAACCACACCTTGATCATTTTTTATACAATGCTTGAGTGATTCTTTTTGTGACTACTTGACATTAATTGTAATAAAAGTAGCTTAATGTAACTAATGACTGTTCTTTGTCTAAGCTTGATGACACATATTTATCATTGGCCCCCTCATTTTTCATTTCAACCTGTCTAGCCTTTTGCAGGTTTACCTCTCTTCCCCATTGAAGAACTCTATGAAGTCCAAGCAAGGAAGGGTTTTGATGTCTTTATGGCACTATATTTATTATTAGTATCATCTAGTATCGTGTCTGCTTTGCGAGGAAGAAGAGCTCAAGTTGCATGTGACACTTCTTGACTGAAAGTACTCAAAGTAGGATTATAAATATAGATTAATCTATATGAACAACATGTGTTATAGTATTAACTATCATCAGGTAAATCTTCTTTATTGAGAAAGTCGAAGCAATTGAGAACTTGTGTTGGGTGCAATTATAATTGATAATATTGGAGGATAAATAGTAGTGAATTTCAAATACAAATCATACTATATTCATATGTTTTTCATATATAATACATCTATTACAAATGGTGTATAACATGTCCTTATATAGGACTTATAAGGTGGCAAAAGAAAGCTCTAGCAGATTAATACAAAGCTGAAGGCGGTTAAAAAGAAATCCTACAATTTTACAGCACATATTCTTAATATCCTAAATGGTCTGAATGAGCTTCATCGTTCTTCGAAAAAAGGCTGCGTACATTCCTTCTTAACAAATAAAATTTCTCAGATAAAAACAAAGCATTCCACCGCCTGTTAAATAATATTGCAAATTATTATTATTTATTATTTTAACACCCCCTCTTAATTTGCAATTTTAAAACTTCTTCTAAATTGCTCAAATTTTTTTACTGGTACAGCTTTTGTAAATATATCTTCGAGTTGCTCGTTTGTGTTGATAAATTCAAGTTGAACTTCTTCATCTTGTACCAAATTCCTTATGTAATGATGTCGCAACTTGATATGTTTTGTTCTTCCATGAAATACTGGATTCTTCGTCATGGCAATAGTCGACATATTATCACAATAGATAATTGTAGGGCCTTCTTGGCATTGATTTAAATCTGCCAAAATTCTTCTTAGCCATACCGCTTCACATGTTGCATCTGTGGCTGTTATATATTCTGCTTCAGATGATGATAATGACACTATTTTTTGTTTCTTTGATGACCAAGATATAATATTTGATCCCAAAGAAAATACATATCCTGATGTGCTTTTCCGATCATCAATTGATCCAGCCCAGTCACTATCTGTATATCCAATAAGCTTGAATTCTTTTTCTTTCATATAATGAATACCATAATTTTTTGTTCCTTGTAAATATTGTAATATTCTCTTGGCTGCTGCATAATGTAGCTTGCTTGGATTTTGCATAAATCTAGAAATCAAGCTAACTGGGTAAACAATATCCGGCCTTGTGTTTGTCAGGTAAATCAATGACCCGACCAAACTTTTATACATCTTTGCATCAACTTTTGGTGATCCATCTTCCAACTGCAATTTCTCATTTGTTGCAAGTGGTGTGGCAATTGGCTTGCAATTGCTCATTTGATATCTCTTCAATAAATCATCTAAATATTTTTCTTGAGAAATAAATATTTCTCCTTTGGATTGATGAACTTGAATTCTGAGAAAATATTTCATAAGACCTAAATCAGTCATCTCATATTCTTTCATCATTGCCATCTTAAATTCATCTAGCATAGATTGACTTGTACCTGTATAGATCAAGTCATCCACATACAAACATACAATAAGGAAATCATGTGTACCTTCCTTTTTGATGTAAAGTGAAGGTTCACTTTGACTCCTTTGAAAACCATTTTTTCTGGAAATAGCTATCAATTTTGTTATTCCATGCTTATGGTGCTTGTTTCAATCCATATAACGCCTTGTGTAGGCGATACACCTTATCTTCTTTGCCTTTGATAATATATCCTTCAAGCTGTTCTACATATACCTCCTCTTGCAATTCTCCATTTAAGAATGCTGATTTAACATCCAATTGATATATTGGCAATTCTAATTGAGCTACTAATGCAAGAACAATTCTAATTGTCTCCATCGTGCAACTGGTGCAAATGTTTCATTAAAATCAATACCTAGTTGCTGTGAATATCCTTTTGCAACGAGACGAGCTTTATGCTTTTGTATTGAACTATCTTCTCTATATGTGGTCTTGTAGACCCATTTTAATCCAATAACTTCCTTATCTTTTGGAAGATCAACAAGCTCCCAAGTATGATTCTTTTCAATAGTTGCAATCTCATCATCCATGGCCTTTCTCCAAATTTCTCTTTTGCAGCTTCTTCATATTTTTGTGGTTCACAAGTAAAAAATGCAAATTCACAAGATTCATAAATATCACGCAAAGAATGTACCTTTCTTATTGGACTTTATGATTCTGGATAAAATTCTTGCGAACCTTGTGGTGTTGATGTGCTTGGAATATCAGGAGTGCTTGGTTCTGAACTTAATTGTGGATCTGGTTGTATAGCATTAGATCCTGGAGGCATAATTCTTTCCATAATTGAAGATTTTTCTTTCCAATCCCATGTACCATCTTCATCAAATATAACATCTCTTGAAATAACCAACTCATTTTTCTCTGGATTGAAAAGGCGATATCTTTTAGATTCATCACTATAACCCGTGAAAATATACTTTTCTCCTTTCTCATCAAATTTTTCTCTCTTTTGTGATGGTATGAGAGAATATGCTAAACATCCAAAAATCTTCATATGATTAACCTGTGGTTTCCTTTTATGCCAAGTCTGATAGGGAGTCTTATTAAGCACTGCTTTTGTTGGTGATCTATTCAAGATATACACTGCAGTATTAACTGCTTCAGCCCAATAACTATTTGGAAGTCCTTTCTGTGTTAGCATGCTTCTAGCCATCTCCACAATCGTCTGGTTCTTCCTTTCTGCAACGCCATTTTGTTGAGGAGTATGTCGTATAGTCAGCTCCTTTTAATTCCAACATCTTTGCAATAATTTTGGAATTCATGTGATGTATATTCACCCCACGATCAGTTCTCAAAATTTTCAACTTGTATCCACTTTGCCTTTCTACCATAGCTTTAAATTTAAGGAAAGTGGCAAATGCTTCTGACTTTTGCTTCAGGAAATATATCCACATCATTCTTATATAATCATCAACAAACAGAATAAAGTACCTATTACCATTCAAGGATGGTGTTCTTGTTGGTCCAAATATATCAGAATGAACCAACTCCAATGGAGCTTTAGCTCTATAAGATTGCTTTGGAAATAGCAACCGATGCATTTTCCCATATACACATCCTTCACATACTTTCTCAGGAGATGAAATATTTGGCAAACCAATAACCATATTTTTCTTTTTCAACAAATGAAGTCCTTTAAAGTTCAAATGGCCATACCTTAAATGCCATAAGTATGATTCATCATTTTTCGCACTTTGCAAAGCATATTCTTCACTAAGTGGTATAGATAAAGGAAAAACTTTATTCATGCTCATCTTGACCTTTGCAACAATACAATTCTTCTTCTTATCAGTAATAATGCATTCTCCATTATCAAAATTTACCACATAACCTTTTTGCAATAATTGGCCAACACTCAACAAATTTTGAGTTAATTTAGGGACATAATGAACATCATAGATCAACTTAGAATTACCTCCCTTCGTATTAATAGCAATAACTCCTTTTCCAGAATTTTCATGACTTTTGCCATCTCCAAGTTTCACTTCAGATTTAAACTTATCATCGAACTCAACAAATAATTATTTATTCCCAGTCATGTGATTACTACATCCACTATCAACATACCATATATTCTCAAATGATTGCTCAGCATTCATGCAAGAATAAAATACCTGTTTATCTTGATTTTCCTCAGAAAAATTTGCATTTTTATCATCATCTCAATCTTTATAGTAGCAATCTCTTTCAGAATGATTGGGATTTCTGCATCTTTTGCATTTGAATCGACAATCCTTGGATTCATGGCCAAATTTTTTGCATATTCGGCATTGAGATGTATTGCATCTCATGTTGAATTCTCTTCCTCTACCACGACCTCGGGAATTCTGGTATCTACCACGTCCATGTGTAGAGTTCGATGAACTTCCATAATTATTTTCATATCTATCTTGCCAGCTTTTTTATTGCTTGTTGATATTAACCTTCAAATGGAAGGCCTGCTCGAGATTTTGAGTAGAAAATCTACTCAAATGCTTTTCATGGGCTTCTAAAGATCCCATAAGTTCATCCAAAGACAATTTTGATAAATCTTTGGATTCTTCAATGACAGCAACAATATGCTCAAATTTTGTAGGCAAACTTCTCAAGACTTTTTCTATAATTCTCTCATCTGGAATTGTATCTCCATAGCCTCTAATTTGAATGATGATAATTGTAGCTTTTGAGAAGAATTCTTGCACCTCCTCATTATCTTTCATAAATAAATTATCAAACTCTCTCCATAGATTCTGGAGTTTGATAGAGATAACTTTATCATGGCCTCCATATTGCTTCCTTAAAATCTCCCAGGCATCATTGATGTGGTTGCACCCATAATTCGTGGTAATATTGATTGACTAACCCCTTGTTGTATGAAAGATAATGCTTTGGGTCTTTCATAGCATTTTCTTTATGCTCTTTTCGTTGAGGTACTGTCCAGGTTGCTTTTACCTCTGGACTAGTAATAGCGGTTTCATAACCTTCCTCAACAATTTCCCATAAATCTTGTGAGATAAATAATGTCTTCATCATTGTGCTCCATATATCATATTTTTCTCCAACAAACATAGGAATACCTTGTTGAGAAAAATTAAAAGTGGTATTACTACTTGTTGATGCCATTGCAAAGGTTTGTATGTATGGTGTTTAAATGTTTGGGTATATGTATGAAAAAGGGGTTTGGCTCTGATACCAAAATATGTTGGGTGCAATTATAATTGATAATATTGGAGGATAAATAGTAGTGAATTTCAAATACAAATCATAATATATTCATATGTTTTTCATATATAATACATCTATTACAAATGCTGTATAACATGTCCTTATATAGGACTTATAAGGCGGCAAAAGAAAGCTCTAGCAGATTAATACAAAGCTGAAGGCGGTTAAAAAAAAATCCTACAATTTTACAGCTCATATTCTTAATATCCTAAATGGTCTAGAATGAGCTTCATCGTTCTTTGGAAAACGGCCGCCGTACATTCCTTCTTAACAAATAAAATTTCTCAAATAAAACAAAGCATTCCACCGCCTGTTAAATAATATTGCAAATTATTATTATTTATTATTTTAACATGTTGATGATGCTCATTAATTAGAATTTACTATATTCTGTTTGTCGAGTTGGAATCTATCTTATTGCACATCTCATTGACATCCTATCCCATCTATTTTTCCTCTCAAGAATTCATTATACTAGTCCTGAGTTTTTCATAAAATAAGGCTTGCTTAATTCTCTCTTCCAACATTAAATTTAAATAGTGCATCATTCACATGTAAAATGTGTCTACTACTAAATGAAAGAAATCAATAAAGGTCTGATACCCGTATCAACAATATGAAGTCTCAGTTATTTTCATAGAAACAAAATTGGTTGTTGCTTTGTAATGCACTAGAACATTCGGCAATGGAGAGAAATGCAGTCAACAGTGTGTAGATATGCTGAATGGTTCAATTAATTATATTTCTATTGAATGAATGTATAAAATACACGATGATGCGATGGTTGTATCACGTGTGAAATAAAACATGTGTTCCAACTTCCAAGCGAATTCAGATTGGTATACTTTTGAGTCTCTTGGAATTGTATTCTCCTCCACTCTGAGCTGGTTGGATTAGTAAGATGGTTGACCCCTAGAACTTGTTAGTGGATGCTGAAGGGTGTATCCGGTACCAATATGATCATTTTGATACTTAAGTCAGTATGTGGCCAAGGATGTATGGTAATAAGAGAAAGAGTGAACTTGAGTCTTTAACTGATTAGACCTTTCCTATATAGCGTGGTGCTTCCCCTCAGCAGTAAAGTAAATCTTCCAAAGATATGAAACTTTCCTTCCCTAAGGAAGCTTTCCACGATAGCAAACGGGGCAACTACCCCATTAATTTCTTATTCCCTTAAGTATACATTATGCATGTAAAAGATTGCCCTACAGATTAAGTTTTGATATAATTTGTTTATGAACGTTGTTCCACTGAATAAATTGTTTGTAATTCGATGTTGTTTCATGTATTTGAGGGAGTTTCTTTGGTATTAAAGACGGGTACTTTAAATAAAATGAATAGATAATAGTATGACAAAGGTGTGCAACAACAAATGAAAGGTTTTTAGATTAAATATAATACATAGATAGATTGTATAGGAATTATTTATCTATATTAAACTATAATTTATATATGATATTTATATATTATAAAGACTATAAATATATATAACTTACAGGGTATATATAAAATATAAAGTCTATAATATATATTATTTATATAAATATATGTACTGATGGTTGCACAATCGCATTGCATGTGCAAATTTTAAATAAAGCAATATTAAAAATAATTATTAAACCTCAACTTTATGAAACCATATACAAGATAAAATATAAGACAACGATGTATAAAATTTATGGATTATCAACACCGGGAAATTTTATAATAAAGTAGGGGGAGCTAGTATATTTTGTAAAATGTGTCTACTGCTAAAAGGGCTTGAACAATATAAACATATGTAAAAAATTTTATAAAAAATGAACCAATTAAAATGGACAGTAATAATAATACAAATATATGTTTGGTATGTTACTAAAATGGCCTAAAATGCGGAAAAAATATTAGGAAAAAGAAAAAAATCGTATCGTAATGCATTTAATACCATTTTAAATATGGAATATGTGAGAGAGAAATAATTAATATATATATATATATAAATTGCTAAAATATCTTCATAAACCTATACTTATAATAAAAAGAAAGAAAATACCTCATTTGATACCTTAATTTTCAAGAAAAGATCAATTAAGCACCTGAATTTTTAAAAAGTCCAATTTCATATTTTGTTGAGCTTTTAGTGCCCACAATTACTACCTCATGGTAAATCCGTTCACATCATACATGTACGTGACTCTAATAACCAATGGTAGACTGATACTTGTCGATGACATTAAATAACCAAAAAAAAAAAAAAATGTAAAGGAAAGAATAGAAGAGAGAGAAGGAAGAAGAAGAAGAAGACTCCAAGCTTCTATCAACTTGTTCTTTCTTTAAACCAACAAACCAAAAACAGTGCGAACTTGAACTATCTCCTTCAGCCTCCCTTACAAGCCAATACTCACCAATATTAGTGTTTTCTTATTCTTGAGTTAAAGAGCTTTAAGGATCTATTTCAAAGTATTTCGACGACTCATCGATTCCTTTCATTCCAAGCCTCCTTTCGATATCTTTGTGGATAATAACACTCTACTCTGTATCAAGGACAATCGCTCTATGTATTCTTGAGCTATTATTTGATAGATTTATGCTTTACAAAAGCAATAGCCAGTTCAACGAATCGATATATGTCCTTGTTAGCCCTGGACTCTACAAAGAGGCAGCTCTCAAAAGCTGAGCAGTGGCGGACTTGGTCGAGGCCCATGAGGCACTGAATGATGCTCGACGTACATAACTGTTTATTAGAGCAATCATCGGGTTGTGGTTGTTGTTGAGTGCAAATCTCTTAGGGATAAAGGAAGCTTTTAGCATCAATAGTGGCAAAACTGTCAAAAGAGAGAGACCAGGAGGGCTTCTTTGGAGAACTTTCATGGGAATGGGAGTGTGGTGTAGGGAGTTTGAATCCAAAAAAGGGAATATGGGTGATTTTGCAAGAGCTGATGGTGGTTTTGGTAATGGTGATGGGATAATGTGAGTCGTTGGATTTGTTTGATTGGTGATGGAGATGTTGGTGTTCTGGTTGTCTTAATTAATTGGTTATAGCGTCTCTCTCTCTCTCTCTCTAATCCTCTTGTCATCGTCTTTCTCTATCTCTCTCTTTGCACTTTCACTCTCTCTCATCCTCATCTTCCTCTCTCTCTCCCCATTCCCTTTGTGCAATTATGTCTCGTAGTTTTTTTCATTTATGTAAATGTGTTAGCCAATTATTGGTGGATGGATCCACGTAGGTAAAAGAATTGACTATGCTCTGTAGGGTAGAAAATGTGAGCACGAAAATTTTCAATTAAATATGAAATTAACTTTTAAAAATTTCAGCACTTTATTGATATTTTCGTCACAGTTCAGGTATCAAATGAGATTTTTTTCTAAAAAAAAAAAAAAAAGATGGCAATGGATCAAGTTGCTTTATAGGAAATAAAAAAATAAAAATGACAATAATCTTTATTGTGATAGGAATACTACTTACATCCTTTTTTAAGATGCAAATGTTGATAAAATTTTATTAAAACTACTTTCACAAAGTTGAATATATGATGCGATATTTATATATAAATCAAAAGGCCAAGTACTAAAATATGTTTATAAGCCTATACTTATATTAAAAAGAAATGATGACAATTGATCAAGTTGCTCTGTAGGGGGGAAAAAAAAATGTAATGATCTTTTTAGCGTTAAAAATAGACATATAATGTAAAAGTTTATATTGTTTTATTGTGATAGTAATACTATTTACATCCTTTTTAGGATGTAAATGTTGATAAAATTTTATTAAAACTACATCCACAAAGCTGAATATATAATACAATTTAGGTAATGACATAATGAAAATCTCGAATCAATAAATAAAGCGATATGAAAAAATCAATAAAATACCTATCATGCTTATTGTCTACTTACAAAAATTCCTTATATTCTTAATTTATTTGTTAGGAGCATAAAACTAAATATTATTAGAACCAATAATTAATAACGATGGAAAATTTTGTAGTTTCATATTAGTTTAATGAATCAATCCCATCAGTTATTTAATTGCTCATATTCATACTTAATTGTGATCATTCTACTAAAATACTTAATTTATCACTTATAATGTTTATTTTAATGGCCAAATGATTAACTACACGGTCTCACGACGAAACCATAGAAGTTCCTCGTAATAACATGTTTACCGTTCATTTTCTTTAGTTCATTAAGATACATGTTCCAGATCAATGTGAATGGTCAGTGTGCTTTCAAGAGCAGCAAAATTATTGTGGTATATATATCCATTTTTTTTCATTTAAAGTTTAAAACCAGATTGCACTTGAATAAGTATTGGCCAAATTGACAATTTTTTAATAACAAATATATAAGACATAACTATAGGCCAAATTGACATTCTTTTAATAGCAAATATATAAGGAAAAAAAAATACAGGAAAGGAAAACATATGGCTTAAGTACTTAGTGTAAGATCTAACCTAATGTGCAAATTAATGACATGACTTCTATTGAACAAACACAATAAATTCATGTTAAACATTTGTAACCACTGGCAAAAACATAAATAAATGAATATCCATTCGATTTTTTTCCAAATAAATAATCTTATCTTCCAAAAACTCAAAGGAGCACATCTAATATACATGAAATTTCAATTGGAAGGGCATCCTTTCACTTGTTGTCTTTTTATTTGAAAGAGAACAACGAAGATTATCCAATGCCCATCTAAACTTGCTGAAATAAAAACAGTCAAATTAGGGAAAAAAAAAGGTATATTTTACCTTAACTTCATTAAAGAAAAATACTTGCATAAGGGTGTGTAAAAGAAAAAATAAATAAAAACACTTAACAAATAAATGACCATACAATTCACTTATGTCATACCATTCATTGGATGTATTTGCTTTAGGGAAACCAAATTTCACAAATAAGAATTGCTTATAAAAACATGCTTTATACAATAATAACAATATGGTTAGAATTTGTCAACCTGAAAACGAATTGCACAATAAGGAAATGGAGCAATGAACAAAATATATACATAGGTTTGTGTTGCCTGCTCGAATCTGAAAGAGGCTAAACTAGGGATGGGCTTATACTATGGAGTTAAGGCCTACTAAACAGAGATTCGATTAGTAGAGCGTTAGGCATGGGCTTGACATAGCCACTTTAATATTTAAATCAAACATTGCCATAGAGAGTCTGTAGGAAAATTTAAAAGAGGTGATTTATGTGACATTACCTGGATCCATGACAATCCATTTGTATTTATAGGCGATTGACTTGGTAATTTTTACTAGTCATGAGAAGGTGGGCGAATGGGCGATCATAGATCGTGGTGATTGTGGGGTACCGCTTTCTAAAGGGTTTATACCGACCGAGTCACTGGAAAAATCTATGGTCCCATCACTGTTTTTGACGGGACCAATCCCGTCGAATAATGACCAGCTACTACTGGTAACAAACTAGTAAAATGATGCAAAGTCATTGGAAAATGAAATTAATGGAAGAAACATTAAATTGAATTTGTCCAGTAGAAAAGTCGTGGGAGCCTGATGTCCCAAAAAAATAAATAAATAAAAACAACTAAATTTAATATGTCAAGTTAAGACTATGAATTTTTTTTCTTACAAATATATGTTATACATTACTTTAACATCTCCATTACATATCACTCACAGCAAATCAAACATATAAACATAAAATATTTTTTTATGTTTTAAAATAAAATATACAATACACATAAAAAGGTATATACTATAAAACAATTAAGATATCACACATTACTATAATATATATAAATATCCTATATAACACATAAGAGTATATACAATTCAACATATTACTAAAATAAAACAATTAAGCTATCTCTTATAACAAAACACACACACACACACACACACACACACACTATAACTTAGAAGACCATTTGGGAACTATATATTTTGCTATAACATGTGAATATATATATATATATATATTAATCTATTACTATAACATATAACAAATATCCTATACAACATATAAAAAATTTAGAAATTTTTATATGATGCTTAAATTAATCTTATACATATTTGATACATTACTACGACAATTGAAATATGCATACATAATATATAACATATAAGATATATGTATATATATAAGATTTTTTTTTTATCTTATATAATGAAATATATGATATACAAATACAATTTTATAATATACAACATATAAAATATATATTACTTGCAAATTACACGTATCAAAATTTTACATATTAGTATAACATATAAATTATATGCATCTTACATTATATATTGGAACATATAAAAATTATTTTTTATATAATGATTTAAATTAAGAAAATAAATATTTAATACAATATTATAACGTTTTAAATATACACATACATGATATATAAAATATAAGATATACATATATACGTATGATTTTTTTTAATCTTATCTAATGAAATATATGATATATAAACACAATTTTATCTACAACGTATAAAATATATATTACTTACAAATTATATGTATCAAAATTTTACATATGAGTATAACATATAAATTATATGCATCTTACATAACACACGGGAACATATAAAAAATAATTTTTATATAATATTTGGATGTGTAAAAACACGAATACATACTATGTATTTTATATAACACAATAGAGCATATATAAATTTTTATATTGTTACAACATATAAATTAAGTACATATTGATATCGGAACATAATACAAGTAATTATATGTTGCATAACATAAAAATTTCATTTCTTATATAACATGTAAGATATATATAAACATATGGAATGTTTTTGCGTTTTTAAATAAAATATCAAATACTCACAAACAAATATATTATATATTATATATAACATATAAAATATTTATAAAAATATATATATTCAAATTTCATTCATTATATATTTTACATATTACTATAACATATATATTATATTATACTATACTATGGGGAAATTCCTTGTTCTAAATGTACATTTTACCATACTAGAGGGAAATTCCTCGTTCTGGGGTAATTTTACCACACTATAAGAAAATTCCTCATTTGGAGGGTCATTTTACCATACTAGAAGGAAATTCTTCATTTTCAGGGTCATTTTACCATATTAGGGGGAAAATCCTCGTTCTATGGGTCGTTTTATCATACTAGGGAGGAATTCCTTATTTTGAGGGTTATTTTACCACACTAGGGAGAATGTCACGACCCTATGTGGGGCCTAATAGGATTGCCCTAAATCGTCATATCACGTGTGCACCCGCAACATGAGGATCACCTTGCAAGTCAGAGTTTACAAGACTCTAATTAATTATCCTCTCATTGTATTATACATATATAAGTTTATTATGAAAATAATTTATTGGATATCGAAACTCCACAGATCACAAGACCGCAGAGAATCAGATATCCTACCAAACGACAAGATAAGGTAAACCCAGGTTTAACACAAAATATAAACTAGGTTTAAGTTAAGAAAAAGACTACATTTTCATGTTTATTCTCTCAACTAGGTTTAACCTATCAAATTCTCAATCTTCTATCAGTCTCGTACAACTTGATCTTTGTCACGCTCTACACTCAAATCCTATCCCATCCATGTATTCAACTTACCTGCAAAAACAAACTGTTGGGGAGTCAGCTACAACTAGCTGGGTGAAGTATACCCTCGCTCCATACTGTTCAAGAAAAAGCAAACAAGTTATTAAACAAGCATATGCAATGCAGACAATCAAATGAACAAATATATATGGCCAACCGGTAACCATATATATATTCGGATTTACGCCCTCCGAATCTGGGGTTGGGGTACATCCACACATCAGCACCCGGACCGCTACTACTTCGGGAATCAAATTTATGCAAGGAGTTTTTCATATATAGAAAATAATATACATATAACAACATCCCATTAAAGCAAGATATCCTTAACAATGACCCGACGCGATCCTAGGAGGTGGGCCGTCTCCCCAGGACGACTTAGTTCCCATTCCCCTAGAACAAGGCCCATAGTACACACTAGGTATATACCACTTCGGTCCTCCATGTTCACCGTCCTCACGGGACAGTGTGGCCCATCCAAGTCAAAGTGTAGTGGTGATGGCCTTCTACATGTAATCGTGCAATGCATGATCAATATTATAATTATCACACCAATAGTCATTAAATCCATTTATTTGGCGATCAGACAATTATCAGACATTCGCAAGGATCAAAATGATTAAACACCACTCAATACTTAACGTTCAGAATAATGTATAGTATTTTCAACATAGATAACAAACACGAGCAACCACAGGTGTAAATTTCCCAACCCCATACTTGAATCATTTAATTTATATTAACAAAATATCATACTCTAAACCTACAAGCACAAGCAGATATGAAGGTCATCGGAATATACTCACCTGTTTATCCTTACTTAATGATCGTAGAAGTCTACAAGAAAACTTGAAGACGGGTCTGTCTCCCCTGAGAATTTAGATAACGAATACCCCATTACTATACTCTTATTCATACAAAGAAACCTATTGTGTCTTTATATCTTAAACTCGAGTTTTAGCATTTCTTAATCTAACCTTAACACATAATTAGTCATTTCGAAGCTTGTAAAGGCTACGCTTCATAAATTAAACTATAAAGTTCGTATAATCTTATTTTTCTTAAGAGAAGTATATTAAATGTTTTCAAATATCGAGTTAAATTACGAAATCTTAAATTGGGTATATTATACTCGTTTTAACTTAGATTTTAGCATATGAGTAGTCATTGGAAAACTTATCGAATGTAGTTTTTAATTGTCAGGTTAAACTAATCATTTTGTATATTTTTCCTATGTCACTTTAGGGGCTCGAAAGGTATCATAATGTTGCCTAGCTTTCTTGTTTTATATTCTTAATTATTATTTCAAGTTCGATTCCTTGTTTCATGTTTATTTCATCAAGTATTAGTGACTAAACTTAATTTAAGTTCATTACTCAACTTTTTAGTTAAAGTACACATATTTATACTTATTTTCATTTTGATTGTCTTGATCTTATTTTAAGTATGTAACTCTAGTTAATTTGATTATATCAACTAATTTTTATGATTTTCATTAATCTATACTCTATATCCTTATAGTCTTATAAGCGTTGAATTTTATACTTAGAGTTACGGAGTTCTTGGTTAAGTTTAATCTTTCGATTACAATTTATATTATCTTGATTTTCCAATTTGTAATTGAATTACTTAAATTATATTTTAGGAATCTTATTCTTTTATATGTGTTGAAATGTTCATATGTCTATATAGGTTTGTTATTGAGTATATCTAATAGATTTAAAGTTAAATATCTTTTATCTATACAAAACTTAAATCTTATCAAGTTTATCTATTAATATCATATTTCTGCGTATGATATGAAACTCATATTTGTATACAAGGTCACATATTGAAGTTTAATTACATATCCAATCTTCTTATTGATCGGATAATTAAATATGTTTCATTTATCAAATTCAAGTAAAATTTTTCTTAAGTTTTTTTATAGGAATGAAACTTTTATTATAAGGTTCTAGGGCTTTCTAAGTTTTTATTTTCCTCCTTAATTCCATTTCTACTCATGAATATATGTTGTATGTGATTTAAATTATTTAAACTTGTCATAAAGCATCTCTATTCTTTTTAAAGATCAGAACTATGCTATAAGTTTACTTTACTTAATTCTAATTGTTTCTTTAGTTAAGTTTTACTTCATAAAACATAACGAGTGTTTATATAAGTTAAGAATATTTTTGTTTTAGTGTTTTGATATTAAAATCTTAGTTTGAGTTTATTTATGTAAATTTACCTAATATCTAGTTTTAACGGTTACATCTCAATCCTAGCGATTTATCTTTAAATCATCATTTGCTAACATATACTTTAAGGATCTAATAATTCAATTCTAAACCACTAGTTATTGTCTTTGAATTATATTTATCGAGATATTACTCGTTTTGGAAAATTACTATTCATTTCCCAGGAGGTCACCCATCCTAGGTCATGAGCACGCTTAACTTTTAGTGTTTTGAGAATTTTTCAGTATTACACTATATATCTCTATAGTCAAGTTCTATATTTTTCTTACATTGTTTTCAAGTTGAAACTAAATTCTAAAATTTACGGAATCGGATAGATTTAGGTTTTCACCTACGCGATTAGAGTTTCCAGATCTATAGGATAAACTAGGGTTTAGTTTATCTATGATTGAAATATTATAACTTTCATGTTTGTGAAATCAGAATTTTATTTGGGCTTTAGATTAGAAGATTTTGATCAGTTATTGATCCTATCGTATATTTCAACTCTAGCATTTATCTCTAAATTTCTATTTACTAATAAATAGACTCTAAATATTAATTATCTAAATTATAATCAATTTTCTATCATCTAGTTTTTTATTATCAATTTATTATCATTGATAAGCGAAATATAATATCAACTAGTCTAAATACACATACTAGCATGACATAATTTTATATTATTATCATTATATATGCATGTAAATATGTATATTTATAATAAAAACTAATATTAAAACTCTTAATATTACGAAAACTTCTACGTATACCGGATCATAATAGTAAAATTTTAGAGTGATCGAAACTAACCTTGTGTGGTCTTGAATTGAAGAGCGCATTGCCACGATCACAATACCACTTCCGGAATTGGAATCGGTTGTCGTATGTGAAAGATACGAGCTTTTAAAGATCGAAGGAGCTTCTAGATTCCTTTTCGATTATTTTATTATTTTTCTTTTTTTTTTTCTTTTTCTTTTTTTTCTTTCTTTTTTTCCTTCTTGTCGGAGAAGTTGATTTCCTTTTTTTTTTTTTTCTTTTTGTCTTCTCCGTTTCGGAGAAGCTGCCTTTCATATATATATATATATATATATATATATAAAGTCTTCTGTGAAGACTTTCGCCGGAGAGAGAGAGAGAATTGAGAGCGATGAGAGAACGAGAGAGGGAGAGAATTTATAGAAATTTTTCAGGCTTATAGGAGAAGTTTTATTTTTTCGGGTTCTAATTAATACGTACGATAAATACTCATTTGATAATATTTTTAGATGAAAATTTACGTACCTTCTATATTAAATATTCTGAACACTATGGTATACTTAAAATTTTCAAATTAAGATTTTTATTTTTCAACTTTAATATATATTATCGTAAATTATAATTTATCCTTTAAGATTTAAATTATTAGTGTTTTAGGATTTTATGACTTGTTAATAATTAAATTGTCTTTAATTTGACTTTATTTATATTCTACTATTATAAATTTATAGTATTTATCTTTTGTTTGTATCTTTTGAATTATTTATGGGATCTAATTTATTATTTTATTTATCTTTATTGGTTTTTAGTTTATATATTAATCATATTATTATTGTTATATCTTACGAAAAATTTTTCTTTGATATAGGTATAGTTTATACTTATATTTTTATTTTAATTAAGTCTTTTATTGTCCATATTGGTAATTACCAAAATTAAATAGACGTATAATTCAGGGTGTTACAGAGAAATTCCTTGTTTCAGGGCCATTTTACCACACTAGGGAGGAATTCTTCATTCCAGAGGTCATTTTTCCACACTAAGGGGAAATTCCCCGCTCTAAGGGCCATTTTTCCATACTAAGAGAGAATTCCTTGTTTCAGGGGCCATTGTACCATACTAGAGGAAATTCCTTATTTCAACGACCATCTTACCACACTAGAGGAGAATTCCTTGTTCTAATGGTCATTCTACCACGCTAGGGAGGAATTCCTTATTTTAAGGGCTATTTTACCATACTAGGGGGAAATTCCTCTTTCGGAGGCTATTTACCACACTAGAAGGAAATTCCTCGTCCTATGGGCTGTTTTACCATACTAGGAGGAAATTCCTCATTTTAAGAGTTATTTTACACACTAGGGGAAAATTCCTCATTTTAAGAGCCATTTGACCATATTAGGGGGAAATTCCTAGTTCCGAGGGCTATTATACCACATTAGGAGGAAAATCCTCATTTTAAGGGTGAATTTACCACACTTAAGGGGGAATTCTTCGTTTTAAAGGCTATTTTTCCACACTAAGGAGAAATTCCTTGTTCCATGGGCCATTTTACCAAACTATAGGGAACTCGTTCCTAGAGCCATTTTATCATACTATGGGAGGATCCCTCATTCTAAGGCCTATTTTGTCACACTAGGGGGAATTCCTCATTTTGAGGGGCATTTTACTACACTATAGGGAAATTCATAATTGTAAGGATCATTCTACCACGCTAGGGATAATACCTCATTCTAAAAGTTTAACTACCACACTAGGTGGAATTCCTTATTTTGAGGGTCATTCTACGATACTAAAAGGGAACTCCTCATTTTGAGGGTCATTTTACCATCTAAGGGGAAATTCCTCGTTCTAAGGGTCATTCTACCTCACTAGAGGGGAATTACTCATTCTAAGAGCCATTATATCACATTAGGATAGAATTCCTCACTTTAAGGGTCATTTTACCACACTAAAAGGGAATTCCTCATTCCTTGGACCATTTTACAATACAAAAGGAAAATTCTTCATTCGAGGGGTCATTTTCCCTCCAATTATGGTAGTAAAATGGATCTTAGAACAATGAATTCTCCCTTAGTATGGTAGAATGGCCCATGGAACGATGAATTTAATCTCCCCCCCTTTAGTGTAGTAAAATGGCCTTAGAGCGAAGATTTCCCTTCAACTATGGTAAAATGGCCTCTAGCATGAAGTTTTTCCTCTTAATGTGGTAAAATGACCATATTGTGGTAATATATATATGTATATATATATATTAAATTTGATGTATTACTACAATATTTTCATTATATATATCCTATATAACTTATAAGAACTTATCAAAATTTTATATTTAGCTGTAACATATAAAACCATACACAAATTTAATATGTTACTATAACCTAAATAAAAATTATTTGTGATATTATATATCATGTGCATATACATAAAAATCCTACACAAATTTTGTATATAAACTTTTATATATTACTATAACATATGAGCAAATATATCATATATAACATTTAAAATATATTTATACTTTGTAGTTTCATTTATAGAGATTTTTTCCTATTACTATAATATATACATATGTATTCTATATAACATATACGAATTTTATATATTACTAACTTCAAAATATTTATACATTATATATAACATAATAGAAAGTTCACAAATTTTTTATATTAATATACCAAATTTAAAGTATATATAATATAACATAATTAAGATATATATATATATACATTTATATATGTATTTTATATTATAAAAAATGATACGTGATATATAAATAAATATATATCCTACATAACATCTCATATAACGTATAAGAACATTTAGAAATTTTATATATTGTCATGTCATCTAAAAACATATACAAATTTATATATTACTATAACATATAATCATATCCTATATAACATAGATGAAAATCTAGTAATTTTATATGTAGCTATAACTTAAATATATTCAAATTTAATATATCACAATAACATTTTAAATATATATATCCGATATAACATATAAGACATATATATTTATGACATGTTCTTTTATCTTATATGATGAATATATAATATACAAATACAGTTATAACCTGTGTAGCGTATAAAACAAATATCATATACAAATTTTATGTATAAAAATTTCACATATTAATATAAAATAATATATATACATCTTATATAACATAAAAGGAAAATATACAAAATTTAGCTAATACTCTAACTTGTAAAACATGTATATATATTACACATCATATTTTATGTATAAAACTTTTACATATTAATATAACATAATATATATACATCCCATGTAACATATAGCACTACAACAAAATGAGCCTTTGGCTACGTCTAATAAACGTGGCTAAACATTAATTAAACGTGACCAAAGATTTATGGTCACGTTTTTTTACACGTGGCCTATAGACGTCGCAAAAAGTCCGTCGCAGATTTGATAAGTAACGTTAAAAATTGAAACGTCGCTAATGTTAGTTTGGCAGTTAAATACACTTTGTTAGGCAACGTTTAAACATGGCCCATTATCATGTTTTGGTCACACTTATGTGTGGCTAAATATGATTAATCTCCATCCCGCTAAATATAAAAGGAGGGAAACTTGTGATCAGCGACGTTTAAACATGGGTAAATATTTTTATTAGTAACATGTAAACGTAAGTAAATTGCTTAATTGGCGATATTTAACCGTGGCCATGCACAGGTTGAATAAGCTTTATATGTGTTTGTTGGACAATAATGACGATTTATAAACGTGACAAATATCATATTTACCACAATTTAAACGTGGCTATTCTAATACATTGGCGACGTCTACATATAGGTATTCAATTAAAATAGTAATTTCTAAATGTGGTTGTTATTTTAATTTAGCGACGTTTACACGTGGCTATTCTTATCAAGAAGAGATTAATGTTTAACTCGGTTTAATTTGGCAATATATACTTGTTTATTATGTAACATATGTACAATTAGCAATATACACTTGTTTGATCACAATATAATTGATACCTGCTATTACTTCTGTACATGAAATTTATGTATGAATAAATATCATTAATACATTTTGGAGCATACAATGCGCTCGATATGTAATAAAAACTAACATAAAAATTACTTAAAGATCACCATGACTATCCTTGCATTAAAGGAAAAAAAAAAACACAAAACAATATGGTTTAGTGTCCTTAAAAGAAACATAAGCACAAACTCCAAATTACATCAAAATGAGCATATGTACAAACTTTATCACATTAATTTGACCCCATTCATGTCAATTGCTTCAGCCAAAAAACAAAAAACTGAGTTTTTAATTTTCTTCCTCATTGTTGTCATCATCATCTCCAAGTGATGGATTTGATGAAGTATCTCGTGCACTTGCAGAAGTATTTCTATTTGGATTTGCTGTCACAAAATACATAAATATAATTATTGAATGGTTAAAAAAAGACACGAATGAGATAATGAAAAATAACCCATGATAACTAACCTGAACTACTGGGAAAACTTAATACAAGTTATTCTACAAGTCGAGTTAGTTGAGCAAGCTATAAACACCATTGAAGAGCAAATTTAATTCAAGAAAATCGAAAAAAACCTACTCACATGTGGATTTCCCGAAACCAATCTCATTATATATGAATAGGAAAAAGGGAAAAATAATATTGTAGTAAGTATTAGGATAAAAATAATTCAAAGAGACGAACTTCATATAATCTACTGATTTCGTCTCTTGAAAAATCAAGTTAGTTCATAACTTATATTTTTAAGTTGCCTAAAAATAAAATTATTTCACTTCAATAGCAGTCACTTACACTTGCAACAAAGTAATCACTCTAGAATTACATATAGACATAGATTTCACTAACCTTAAAATACCAAATAAGAATGCTACTAAGGTGAGTGCTATATCTATTTTATGATCTGGTTCTGGCTAAAATACACATATAAGGATCGGACATCTAAATCTTAGAAACAATAATACAATGTAAATTTGCTTGACATTGTTTGATAGAAAAAATGGCCAAAAATATTAGTTTCAATGATATACCAAATCCTAGCTACAATACAAAAGTACCGTCACATGGAAAGGAAAAATATGTTGACTCAGAAGTTAGTAATAATCAAATTTCAAATTTTGTTTCCATGTATCAACCAACTAACAATAAACACAAGCAAGAAAGGACCCCAATGAAATTACAATCTCCAGGATGTTGATTAGCTTCAACAAATTACATAAATCGTTGAAGCAGTAGAGAAATAGTTTTTGAGTTGATCTATTAATATCCAAAAATTTTCATTACCTTGTCTAGTGTAAATGAAAACTGAATCAATTGGCCACTTTAAGAAGCATGCACAACTTGCAAATGGATTGAATAAGACATATTTCAACCAAATTAATAATAAGGACCACCCAAAATTATCATCGAAAAGAACTATAAACTAAATTACATACTGATGATAAACCTTGCATCATAATATTTGCACAAAACAGAGAATGAAATGGCATCCACGTTCAAGTGATATGTACCCATAAAAAGCCTATCTTTGAAAAGGCTACAATATTACTTACCGTAACTTCTTTTGATTAACTAATTTCAAAGCTTATAGGATTACCAAGCAAAAGTTTAGAAGTATACTGGGGCAAGAGTTTCCTTAGGTGAATTGGGGGCAAGAGTTTTCCTATAATAAATACAATAATAGTCTACATCAAGCCATAGGTTGAAAACACTAGCATTCCAAATAATGTTTAGTTACCCCACCTTGTTGTACTCGAAGCAATTGTTTACCGTGGTTGGATTGTCTGGTGTGATATAATCAAGCGTGCTATGTATACAAAATAATGTAAAAATCATTATTGATTGGAATAAAAGGCATTTGGTCCACCGATTCCTTATCCTGAATACATATTAATAATACAAAATTTTTTTCTTATTCCTATTATTACTTTGAATACCACCATCCATACCCTATACTGACCAATGCTCAACCACTAGCCTCTTAAAACCTTCGACCATCCAGCTACTCAACTGGTCGACTATTTTTTTTCATTGTCACCATCATACTCAACTAGCTAAATCATCAATTTAAGGGGAAAAAGAAAAACAAAAATAAAACATTTGACATGTTCCAAATGTGCCTGACACTTCTCTATCTATATTGGACAACACCGATCAATACTTGAGTTAATTAACATAGCTATCGCTAGCTCGTAATTTAGCATATGAACTACACTAAAACATTACTTGATACATGCATATAGGAGATAAAAATGGAACAATTAAATAGAAGAGCAAGTGACACAGTGATATGGTGAAATAGAAGATGTTACCAGAAGAAGTCTTAACTGAGGATGTAATTGAGATTAAGCATACAGGTAAATAGGCATAAGAATTGACATGAAATGTGGATACTTGACCATGAGCTCTCTTTTCTTTTCCATTTAATCAAGTTAGGCAATATATTATAGAGTAAACTAAATATCCTTCCATCATTTTCCATTTTGGGATGAGGTTTGTGCATGGACTAGATTTTATGTACTAGAAGAAAACCAAGATGGAGGCTTTAACTCCAAATAATTACATCAAAGGGGAATTGGCAGTTCCTTTAAGTTAAAACTAAACTGAGAAATTCTACCAGCATAGTCTTGGGAGCTCAAATGAAAAATACCTTGAAGACCTCAAGCAGTGATGAATGAAAAAGGTTACCAAAAGATAACCAGGATAGATGGTATGACTAGTACATAATGATGAAAAATGCAGCAGATAATATTAGCCATTATGACTGACTATCCACAGACACTTAAACCATCCTACAAGAATTGTGCACCAATTGAGATAGCCCTCTAAACTTTCTTCACGAATCTAGTATTTCTTTGCATTCTTAGCAAATTGGCCTTCATGGGTCAAAGAACATAAGAGTACCAGGAGACTAAAAATTACAGCAAATAGACTAAAGACAAACCTCACAACCATCCATAAGTTTCTTAGGAAGATTTAGCTTCAAGAATTATAAAGAACAAATATCCAATGCATGCAAACTTCTAGTATTCATTGAAAATTAAATAAATTACATCATAAGAAAATGAAATGATTAGCACATAATACTATACAAAGAATAGTGGTATATCTTTCCTTGCTAACTAGTATCTAAACTCCACATTTTTCTAAGGTTGCATAAATTAGTATAATACACAAAAGTGAATTTAAGGACCAAAATAATGTGAGAAATCATCCAAGTCAAATTTGATATTCATAATAAGATTCAAAGAATGGTAGAATTCACATAAATGATGCCCTATCATCAGCTCATATAAACTTTTGAGTCTATAAAAAAGGACTAAAGCCATCAACTATTCTTCCACAAAAGGGACTGATGATTTTTTCTATTTTATAATCAAATAACTGCAAAATGTACCTTAATATCACTCTCTCAAAACAATAGTTTATGCAACATCTGGCTACATGGTGGAAGACAATCAAACAATATGATTATGAAAAATACTCATGACAACTAACTTAAACTACTGGGAAAACTTGAGACAAGTTGTTTTACAAGTTGATCCTACATGGATCTTATACTTTGGGCAAAGAAAGTTTATCATTTCTAATCATTAGATTTTCCGGCATCCAATACAATAAACACATGAGACATGCTTTTGACAGTGGATGAGGAAGTTAACTTAACAAATTCATTGATATCTAGTTCAAGCCTCATCACAAATATAAAGGATTATGTTTAGCTTAAATACTTTAGCACATAAGCAGCATAATCTCTCAAGTAATTTAAATGTCAAGGCTAAGGAAAGAAAAGGCAAATCTTCTCCACCAGAAGCGGGTGTATTTGAAGGAGCTGAATCTTAGCATATAAGGTAAAATCCAAGCCCTTAGAGGAATTGAGTTCTATTAATAGTAAAGATAAAGCTAATACAATGCAAAATTAAAGAAACAAAAAAGTCACACCTACTTTGGAGGAATTGAGCTGGAAGCATTGAACAATAACCTAAAACAAAAGTATTTTCAATTTGCTCCATAAAGCAAAGATTATGTATTACCAAAAGCTAGAAAACTGCCCTTCGTCTATATTTACACAAAATGACAATATTGAAATAAAATAGCATTCAAACTCAACAAGATGTATGAGGATGTACTGATCTAGAAAAGTAGATTATCATAAAGCCATAGACTAAGTACTTTTCCCCCTTTTTTTTTTTTTTTTAAATTTTGGCAATAACAAACTTGGTTCATTAAAAATGATAAATCATTCCATATAACAGCACTACAAACTTTTGATATAGCATCAAGTGGTAGTCATATTTTATTTTATTTATCAATTATGGTCCTCGGATTGGATGTCAAAATTTTTTTGGTTAAATGATTAGATGTCAAATTTGTATGATGAAAGCCTGATGAATGCATAGGTGAAGAGAACATTAAAAGAAGATGGGGAAAGTAGATGAGTAGCAACAATGGCAATGGCTATGACTACAAACCATCATGAAATCATCCAAATTGCATGCATTAAATATAACCATAACCACACACACAAAAAAAAAAAAAGAAGAAGAAAGAACTTGAAAAAACGGTCTCACTTTCCCTTATACCTAAAACTTTTTTATGAAATATAAGAGACAACATTACACTATCAAAAATTCAAGTATAAAGTAGGATCATATAAATTTTCACCTGTAGTTGCCAATTATTCAACCCCAAGGGATTTGATAGCTCATAGCCTTTTGCCTATTTGAATATGCAGCAACCTACAAAAAGAAGCCCATGAACCAAACCGGGAAATACTTTTTTCTCACCGCTATGCTTAAACTATATTATCTTTATTCAAAACTAAAATACTGGTTAATGAGGTGGAAAACTTGTAACAAATTAAAGAATATCAGAAAAGCAAATACAAGTTTACATGAATCTTGTATGGAAGCAAAGATGATATAAGACGACCACTTTTTTTAAAAAAAAAATTTGGCTAGTAATTATGCATTAAAAGAGATTAAAAGAAAAAAAAAGAAGCTATCTTGCTTATAAGGATATAAATCATAAAGACTTTATATTAAGCCCTAAAAACCAAGACATTGCATTATGTGGGATTGATAAATGCATTAGCCTGTCATTATAATGATAAAGTTAGGTTAAAAAAAAAATCTAGGAGATGTTGACTATCACATCTAATTGAACAAAAGATGCCCCAACATAAATTGGATGAAAAAGGGGTAGGACAGGGGGAACTATGGGAAAAAAAATGAAGGCTTGGGGACATATTAAGGAGAAAATAACCAACGCAAACCTTTTCCAATGCTTCAACAAAATAGTGTAGCTCTAAGACATCACTAGATTCCTCAATAACCAAATTTGGAGCAGAGAAATAGCAAATTTAGTTGCAACTTCTGCAACTGGGGAGAAAAAGATTTACACGTAGAGTACAGAGAACAATTATCAACAAAAAAAATTTATGTCACGTAATTGTTTATCCCACCATCTATCATTTAAGCCATATGCACATCATATTCAATGAGGTTTACTAATTCACAACGGATTAGACCTAGAGTAATATCTTTATTGGACTTGTGCTCCTCATCTAAGAGAACAACCTACAAAAAAGATGAAAATCAACCAACTGTATAAGATCATGATTAAGAATTATGATCATATTAAGAGAACCCTCATAATTAAAAATTCATATGAAAGGCATCATATACAATTGGAATCACACAAATTAGAAGAGTGAAAAAAATGAGAATTTTATATAAACCCATGCAGTATTACTCACATAATGGTTAAAAAGCTGTTTATATTTGTAGACAGCCATAAACTTTATAAAACAATAATAAAATATAACACCTAAAACCCTTAACAAACAGTTAGCACAAATAAGTGAACTTTCCTTGTTCGAAACCATTTAAACAGCTAAAAAATAATTTAAGATGGTCATACCATCGTTAAACCAGAAAGGGCAATCACACCAGAGTTTCACCTAATGAAAAATCACAATTACATCAGTACTAATGTTGTATTCATGAAGAGTGCTAAAGACAGTCTTTAGTAAGTGTCTTATATCAAAAATCAATGCCACTATTAATTAAGACAAATGAATCTGGGGTGCTTAATCATTGATCATAAAGTTTATCAAGAAGAACATGGCAGCAATAATCCTCTCCAGGTTGATAAAAAAAATTAGAATGTCTAGTTATGTTACTTCCCAATTCACTCCAACTACCAAAAATTTGATTGAAGCAATGGTCATCTTGGATTGAAAACATCCTGTAGTTCTCTCCTTTAAACAATGAACAGATATAAAAGAAACAGACAATGCCACACTAATTTACACAAATATGTTCAGCATAACTGACCTTGAAATATCTGAAAAACGGAGTCGCCACGAGCCTTTGAAGAAGCAGGTATAGGGGAATTCACAGTCTCATAGTCACAGCAACAGTCCTCAACAATCCCTATATATTTTCCTACATTCTATGAACACAGAAAAAAAAAATCATATGACCAAAAAGTAGCCTTAAACAAACCAAAATAGCTATAGCACTCCCACCCTGGTATTAACAATTATTTCCTAAAAGGACTTGAAGGAATTACGATGGTCATTTTTTATTTTATGACAAACAAAAAGGCACCATTACCATTATTCAACTATTTTATTCAAATATTTTTATCTAATAAATTACATGTTACAAATGACATAACCCTAGATGTTTCTCTTGCTTTCCCAACTGAACATAACCATATCAATCAATTCCTTCATATTAAACTATATCTCTAATCAACTACCTTAGTGAGAACTAACTATAAAGATTGTAAAAGAAATTTAGATACAATTAGTCTATCCACTTAGCTTTCCCAATTGAACACAACCACGTCAATCAATTCAACCATTTAACATTTCAACATAAATCAAACAACAACCAGACTCAATCATTCTTACTCCACTGTTTAATTACGTGAATGAGTAATCAAAACTGCTATTTCAACACACTCGGATTCCTTTAAGGAATGGTTTCCACTTTGTATCAAATGCACTTTCTTCTTTGAACCTTTGAAGTGAAGTTGCTTCATTAACTAGCCCCAAAGAATCCTTCACATAAGAGACTTAGAATCACTTGAAGCCTCAACCTTTGCTTGAAATAGTTCACATTCAGGTTTTGAGTAAATATCAAATGTTTCAGGGAAATCATTCCCGAAATCCGAGTGGGGTCATTCCTCTCTGCTAATATCTTCTTCCTTGAAGCATTAACTTTTGAAGCCGCAGAGATTGTTGGAGACATAAAGTTCTTAGTACCACCCTTCACAACTAAAGGCGACTTTAGCTGACTTTTGCTTCAGGAGTTGGTCTTTGCCATTCCTTTGTCCTCAAAATCTCTTAAAGAAGTCAGGTTTTCTCTAGTCATGAGGCCCTTGAGGATAATCTGATGGACTATTGGCAGGAGTGATAGGATTTAACCCTCTCGAATTTATGACAACAGAGGGTTTCATGAATGGGCTAGCCCCGAAACTCCTTCTCATCGGGTTATTGATCTCTGAAGATCTTGAAGTGGAATTTTGTCTGCAAGAATTTAGATTTACTAGTTCTTAGGTGTTTATGTGCCATGTATTCCCTAGACTTCAGTTCTCTCCATCCAAACATGCCAAGAAAAAGGAGAAAGTCTAATATGGGTGATAAGAAAATGTTTCTAGTCATAACTAAACTAAATTTTTTTCTAAAATAAAAGCCCTTATCATAATCTACTCACTGGGCATAGAGTAATAAGCCTAATAGGGTAGCTAATATAGCATGCAAAACAGCCATATAAAGAAGTTGTAATACCACTGTTACTCACCTTTGGCCTCAAATCAAAGTCCTGCTTATGAAAGCCCAAAACAACAGCATGTACTGCAATAAAACAATGCCAAAGATCAACATTTCAATAGCATTGAATTTGGAAACCAATCACATCTATGGTTTGTCATAAACCCATATAATTCACCTCCGTTGACTATAAAGTTCATCATATGGAAAACCTTCTATGTTGTACCCATATTCTGGCACTCTCATCTGAATCCTTATTAATTGAATTTGCATAGAATACATATTTCCTTAATGCACCACTGCCATAATCTGGAAGGCATCTAAATCATGTAAAAGATAAAAAAGTTTCGGGGACTTCCATTCAAATCACATACTTATTAGTCCATGCCTTTAATTGAATAAGCAAACAAAATGCGAACTCAACGGACAGCTAAATTACAAATTAATCACATAAAAATAAAACATATACACTTTTGTTAGAGTTTATAAGATCGATATCAACGTGAACTAGCCTAATCAATATAGAAGACTCCCATAATTTCATCTTATGAGCTCAAAATTCTATACTAATTTCATATCTCTATTACAAGCAGATAGTACCTCCAGGCTCCACTCATTATACGTACAAGCAACCAAAATGCCACAAACCGTCTGATCAAATCAAATCAAATGGAACTAAAACAGAGTCGAAATTGAATAGAACCAAACCAAAACTTGCAAAAAAATTTGTACTATATGCACCTCACACTAGAGCACATCGCAAATTCATGAATGTAATGAAACAAATCGCCAAATTATCAAAATTCCAAACCCAAATCCAAAGAATCAAAATTCATAAACAGATTATTATTCCTACAATTAACACTCTCAGCCAAAACACAACAATCTTTGGTGAATAACAAGTAGAGAGAGAAAGAGAGACGGACAAGGGCAACGAAGGCGATGAGGGCATAAGAGGCTCAAAGGAAGTACTAGATACCATCTTGCCACTGAGTGGACCTACTAGATGCTGCTCTGACGAGGGAGTCATTTTGTTTTGTGGAATAGGGGCTAGTAATGGTCCGATTGAAATGGGATTGGAATGAATGATGTTAGGGTTTGGATTTAGGGATTTTATTAGCAGATGCCATTGGTGGCTATTGATGGTGGTTGTAAGATCGAGAAACAAAGTAGGAGAAGTCGTGACCAGCTCTTGCAGTGGCCATTTCAATGTTGATGGGAAGCTTGTTGGTTGTCTGGCTTGGGTAGTCCAATCATGAAGAAGGACGAAGGAAAAGGAGGAGAAGTGAATAAAAAGGAGGGGGAAGAAAATGACAAAGTAAGGGTAGCCTAATTTGGGATGGGCATGCAGTGGTGGATTGAGATTAGGCTAGGGTTTCACGTCATCATTTGCTAAAGGGGTGTCTAATTATGTCAAAAGGGTGAAAGGGGAATTGTGAAAGAGTGAGAGCGGACATTATATTTGCTGAAAGCGGGCTTTGAATATATCAAAAGGGAGAGAGGGAAATTGTAAAAGAGAGGGGAAGATTTTTATTATTGTTGTTATTATTATATACTACCAACGTAAGTTCTAATTTTTAAAGTATGGCGGGATGTTAAAAATTGTGCAGGGCTTTTTTATTTTATTTTAATTTATATATTTCTTAGATTCTTAAACAAAGTAATAAAATGTTGTACCGATTATTTTATTTAATATTTATTTAGCATATGATTGGTCAAGTTATATTTAAGAAAAAGTTACAAATTAAATCAATGGTTTATAAACGTAACCAATCACATATTTTAGTTAACATTTTATAAACACCTCTAAACCATAATAGAAAGGCGACGTTTGCATAATATGCAGATGTCGCCCTACATCAGAATTCTTGTAGTGTAGGAACATATACAAAATTTATATAATACTCTAACATTTAAAATATATATACATATTATATATCTTATATAACAAATAAGAACATTTACAAATTTTATATGTTGCTATAAGATACATATTAAATACATATATGGATATATGCAAATATATTCTATGTTACTATAACATCTAAATTGTATATCATGTATAACATATAAGTTATATATAAACAAATGATATTTTTTTAATGTTTTAAAAAAAGCATAAACAATATACATAAAGAAAAATATTATGTATAACATGTAAGGTATGTATTAAATATTTATACTTTACAAATTTCATGTATAAATATATTACATATTACTATACATATAAATTATATATCCTAAATAACACATGAGATCATATACAAATTTTTTATATTAATACAGCATATAGTATATACCTTAATTTAATATATTATCGTATATACCCTATTTTAATATATTATTGTAACATATAAACTATATTTGTCTTAATTTAATATATTGTTATAACATATAAAGTATTTATATTCAATATAACTTATGGTATGTTTATTTATCTTATATGCTAAAGCATATGACAGACATATACGAATATATGCTATATTACTATAACATGTAAATCATATATCACATTCGACATGTAAGACATATGAACATATGATTTTTTTTTTTTATGTTTTAAAATAAAATATGCAAGACACATAAACAAATATATCATATGTAACACATACTATATACACATATTGTACCAATTTCATATGTAAAGATTTTACATATTACTTGTAATCCCCCTAACTTTACGTAACCTGATTTTAACAAATACTAAAAATGTAATACAAATTTTTTAGAATATTTGGAACAAGTAGTAAAAATCACTCCAAATTTTTTTTCAATTTAAAAATGTTAAATTGTAAATGAATTTGATTAGAAAGATTAAAATCATTACAAAAAAAAAATTGAAAATACAAACTGAACTTCTATGATATCAAATAATATAAAATGACGATAAAACAATCGTTAATATAAAATTACTAAATTCTTCTTTCTTAAGTTCAATACTTAGAAAATAAATCCTACGCTTGTTAAATAATGAAATAATAGCGTTCAAGCTATCTATTAACAATATTGAGTAACCCTATATAAAAATAGGTTGCTAATAACAAATTAGTGTAAACAGACTCTATACAGTAAAATATAATATTGGTAAAATAGATTTATATTTAAGAATTTCGATCTTAAATAAATATTCAAATTACACTAACACTCTAGTTAAAAGATCTACAGATTTTAGAAATTTAAAATCCCGAATTGTCAACATAACTTTTAATAATTTTCACAACTAGAAAAATAAACAAATTAGCAAATGTGAAACTAATATCAAATATATGATTCAACAAAATAGATCTATGAATAAACTCATTCGTAGCTTGAAAAACCCAAATAAAAATTTCCTTAGCCATAATAGATACCAAAAACGAGATTTCGTATCTTAAGCTGATAATTCAAGATATAATTAAAAGTAGCTCTAAATTACAAAAACGATGAGATACAATTTAATAATAGAACTTATCGGTATAAAACAATAATTTAAAAAAGAAATACTACGATTATAAATATATAATATATACTAATACCGATCAATAAATATTAATCTAAATCTAACATTAAAATTTCAAACCTGCTGTTATATTTGTTAGAAAATTCTAAATTCATTAAGACTTAGTTCTTAAATTGGTTTATTGAATTTGAAAAGTTTAATTAAAACATTAAAAGTAATTAATCGTGTAAACTAAAAATTTATTAATACAAACAATCTAGAATTTATTTTGGAACTTAGATAATTTTATTCCGGTAAAACTCTTATCTAACCACTATAAGTATATGTTATAAATTAATGTTGGTTAAATTATTTTAGTAACTATTAATTAGATAATAATAATAATAATAATAATAATAATAATAATAGTAACCGAAGGAGCAGCAGTGGAATCGCTGCAATTTCCTTCACACGTGCGGCTGCTGGAATGGGGAATCATCAAGCGAAAAGAATTCCATCCACGCACAGGAGCAGCCGAGACAAACCTTCACATAGGCAGCAAGAAACAGAGGAAGTTGTCTCCACGCTTGAAATGAAGGTGCAACGTGCAGAATCCTCAGCCGATGCAGGGACGGGCAGCACACCTCAGCAGCAGTCTTCGCGCGCAGCGCTGGATCACGTTCGACTGCCAAATCCATCCGAAGCCCACGTAGCCGCTGGAACAGAGGCAAAGTTTCCACGCACATCTCCACACACGTACAACAGCAGCAGGCCAACATTCTCGAGCAGCTGAAATTCTCCACGCGCACAGCTGGAGTCTTCACGCAAGCAGCAACTCCTTCTCCACGCACAAAGCAGAATTCCAAGCGAGAACAAAGAATTGCTTCACGAACAAGGAGGAATCGGTGGCAGCAATCTCCACGCGCAGGACAGCCCACTTCTTGAACGCTGCAGCATCCTAATTTCACGAGCAGAGCAGCCTTTTCCACGCACGGCACATGAAGCAAATTCATCAGCAAGGAGTTGAAATCCCAGCTGGAACAGAGCAGAACCAGAACAGAGCACCCCTAGCTGACTTTTACCTAACTTTGATCTGAATTTCAGTTCTTAATTTCAAACGAAAATGACATACAATACAACCAAAATAAACCACATGTAATCAACATTAAATGCCAAGAATTACAGCTCAAATAATCAACCCAACTAACACCGAATCTGTCTTGGAAATCCCAAACTAGCAGCTGAAGCAAAGGAGAATTCAAAACAGAACAAGCAACATTCACACACACATTCCAACTCGGTTTTGACAAAAATATAGGCTTAGCTTGAGTTGAAAATTTTGTCCAAATAAACACCAATAGTAGGCCTCTAAATGTACACCTCAAGCACCAATTTTTAGATAGAAAACAACAAAGAAAATCTTATCACAAAACCATGTAAACAAAGATGGAAAATGTCAACAAAAACTGCAGCAGAGTTTCAAATTTCAACTTCAGATTTTGAGTCGATTTTTGACCTAATTTTCCTGCAAATGGATCCCCTATTTTCCACACATAAGCAACCTTAATTAACTAAAAAACAAACACAATTAAAGCTCCTTGAAATTAGCTACAAATTTCATATAAATTCGTCCAAAAATCAAATTCACACCGTAATTCTTACCCAAGAGCAACAGCTGGAACATGATCCATAAGCCCTTCATTTGCTCCGATTTTTCTCAGCCTACTTGTACTACAAATGCACTGAATAAACCACTATTTAATAGCCTTAATTTACTAGCAAACAAACCCCATAAATATCCTTTAAGTAACTACAAAAATCTGTCAAAACTTGCAACCCAAAGTTGACAAATTCGTATGGAATTTCCAGCTGCAATTGTGAATATTTTTCAAACCCAAAACCATTTCCTTAGCCTCTAAAACTTAGCCTATACTTAGTATATGTATATAAGCTTAAGTTAGACACAATTTGAGCTCATAATTTTCACAAAATCATCCCAAAAACACAGCTATAAACATAAGTGCGCCCAACCCTTTTCCTTTCCTTTTTCCCTTACTACCTTCAACATAGAAGTTTAGAAATCTTGTATAAACAACCATAAACCCTAGCCTACCTTACAAACACACTAAGCTCATCAATAACAACCAAAACCAAATCAAAAATCCCAAGTTACCTTAAGGATCAAGAGGAGGAGACTAGCTTGTCAAGGTGAGAAAATTAGATTACCTTAGTAAACTTTTATTATAGTTAATGTTGTTTAGTTAGAAACTCATCCTCTAATCTTTGATCTAGGTTTAATTCTTGCTTTAAGAGAAATTGAACCTCCTCCTTCCATTCCATTCCAAGGTAAGTTCCAACTAAACCTATCCTTATTATACTTGTGTATAGACTTTAAGATAAATTGTTGAACATTAAAAGAAAGTTATGTAGTTGGAAGAAGTTGCTAAATCATTGATGAATTCAAGTAGATGGATTGTTGATGTATGAGGAATGTTTAGATATTGTCAAACTAAGGAAGACAACAACTCAAAAATATTATAGATATGGTAATAGTAAATTCGGATTTTGGAATAAAGTAGACAAAACAAGACCCGAATTTCATCTAATCTAGTTTAAATTTATGTCTAATGCTTCTAAGACCTTACATGAACATAAAACTTGATAAATTAAGCTTTAAAGGCATGATTAGGAGTTCTACATTACAAGAAGAGTATTATGAACAAATTCATAGAAATTACACATATCAATACCTCTATAAATCATGAATGAACTTAGGATATGAATGAAGGCTTAAATGAGATCCTCTAAAATAATATACAATCAAAAGAAATTAAAAGAATTAAACAATAAAAATTCCTTTACTATAAGAATCAATACTTAAGAAATCACAAACTAGAAAATCATTCAGTTTACAGTCTTAATAAACCAACATCAACTTTACTGTTATTCTTATAAGTATGATTATAAGTATTGCTATTAATATTACTACTGAGTATAGTATTCAGTATTGATGATGTTTTCATCACGAGTCATAAACGATTATTAAAACTGTTATCTTCATGTAAACGCTACTGTATTTATATATCGATACTATTATTTTGTCACTAATAGTATAAAAAAATGATTATTATTATTATACCTATAGTTACTACTAATATTGATATTAACGTTTCAAAACTAATATTAATGATAATATTGTAGTATTAAACTTAGCTTGTTTTTGCAATAAGAATGAAACTACAATATAATAGAAATTTGATATATTTACATATGATTTTTATAACTTTTGAAAGATATAGATACAAAAACATACCCTTAAATAAATAAAAATACCAAATTGAGAGACAGATAAGGTTGACGGACAAAGAAATAATAAGTAAAAATTTTCTACTAAAAGCGATAGAAATTAAGGCAAAGACAAATCCTTTAAATAAAAATATAGAGAGTAATTAAGATCAAGAAAAGCGAAATGAAAATGAATAACAACAAAATATTCTTTACTATAAGCATTAAAACCTTAATAAAAACTATACCAAATACCGATACAAAATAGTTAGGCACCTATAAGGATTCAATTAAATCATTTAACGATACAATAATTAAAGTAACGGGTTTAGTCTAATATTCGGTGATTAGAATCAGCGCCTTTAATTATAGGAAGACTTCTCTTACATAAATAATTCAATAATAAATCTCTGTTATTCCTTTCATAGGAAAATAGATCAATTCCTGAATTTCCGGTAGCTTATACAACAACTTAGCGAGGACCATAGGTGAGTAACTTAGACTTGTTACATTGTTTGTGCTTGTAGTATAGTTGCATTTGGAATAATATATATATATTCAATGGATATGCATGCGGGATTGGGATACAGCATGATACGTGGTGTATGATTGAATGGCAAATTATCATAATATAAGCTATAATCCTATTGAATGATAAATATTGTATGAAATATGTTGATGATTGTCTGTAAATTGTATGATCGCCTCAAACTTGATTAACAACTGTCGGTACTATAAATGAAACGGACATGCATTGCACGATTTGCATAAACTGTTATGTTTTTACGAATGCCTACTACGTGTTAGAATTTCGGTTCTCTGGTAATGCTTGGTTTTTCTAGGCAGAGGCTATTAGTTCTACGCAAGCTTACCTTTATTCTGTCGGTTCCATGGGAACTAACTGGTAACGAAGGGCGCCGCCATGGTATCGCTGTGAAATGTCTAACACTTAGTGGAGTTTCTAAGGTAAAAAACATGAACTGAGTGTTTAAAACATCATTAACATAAAGAGATAATAATTGTGAGGATTATGGTTTCCTGTGTACTTAGTTTCTCCTGGGTAGGTGATTTAGGGATTGGTTCCTTCAACCCCGATGAGAGGGCGTAAATCTCCATCCTGTTTGGATTCCGGTTTGTCCAAGCTTGTAATTGTTCATATGTTTGATTGATGCATTGCATATGATTGATAATAACTTGCTTGTTGTGATAAGTCTGGTTATTCACTGAGCCCGTGGTTCGCTCACCCCCCTATAGTTTTTGTGCAGGATTCTTACTAGCTGGGATTGGGCTAGGAATGTGTGAAGAGAGCTTCTCCAATGAACTTTATTGAAGATAGAGATATAGAATATGGAAACTTAGAATGTAAATCAGATGAATTTTGAATTTTGTATGTTGTAGTTTAGAAACCCAATTTCACTATTTGGTGGGGGATACCGATTCTCTGCGATCTTAGTGGAAATTGGAAAATCGAATTCCATAGTTGAAATACTATAATATATTATATCATTTGTATGATAAACTTTTATAAATAAATAGAGTCTTGTACACTCTGACATACAAGACGGTTATCATGTTACGGGTGCACACGTGATATGATGGCTTTAGATAAATCCTGTTAGGCCCCCATATTAGAGTCGTGACATTACTATAACATATAAATTATATATATATATATCGTAAATAACATATAAGAACATACAAGTTTCTTATATCAATATAACATATAATATATTCCCTAATTTAATATATTACTATAAGATATAATATGTTATGCTATTTTATGTTTTGAAAAAAAAAAATACAATACACATAAACAAATATATCACATATAAGACTTAATATAAATATATATATATTATACAAATTTCTTACAAAAAATATTAACATATTAATATAGCATATAAAATATATACATTCTATATAACAAATAAGAACACAATAGATTATAAAAGTTTTACATATTAATATGACATAATATAGATATTTTATATTGATATAACATACATATTAAATACATATAAAAACATATGTAATATATCCTATATTATTATAACATATAAAATATATATTATATATAACATATAAAACACACACACACACACACACACATATATATATGATATACTATTTTATATTTTAAAACAAAATATATATATATATATATAATATGCATAAATAAATACATCATATATAAAAAGCGGTTGTAAGATTAAGATTAATAGGGAGAAAATAAGGTTACAGGAAAAAAGTTGATGCAACAAAAAAATAAAAAAAAGTGAAATAAGAGAAAAAAATAGTTCAAAAAAAGAAAAGAAAAGGACAGTCTTCATTGAAAGAAAGAGAAAAAAAAAAAAATAAACATGTGTTTAACCAAGTTAAAAGTTAATATGATCAAAGGCTATAATTAAATCTAAGTAAATTAACGGTCTAAATCTTGACGGGACCGATCCTGTCAAATTAACTGACGAGATCATAGAAGCCCCTCGAGTCACCACGTGATCGAGTGGGAGTGCCCTTCATCCATTAGGGCGGAGTGTTTGGGTCGGCTGGGAGAGGAGTCTAGTCGTTGGGTCTTGGGTTGAGTTTCGGCCCAGCCTAGCAAAACGGAGTGTTCGGCTAGAAAAGACCCAAGGTCGAGATCATATCATCAACAGTTGTCCCCTCTACTCCCATGGGGGGCAAGGGGAGTAAGTTGTTCAAGAAGGGTCACCAAGCCAAGCCAAAGAGTTGACCGATTAATTATGTTTTTTCTGAGGTCGACTGACTTTATTTTTTTATATAGTGTCTATTCATATTCTAGGTAGGAAGGCGCAATGCGTGACTTTATTTATATAGATCCATTATTTTTTTATATAGTATCCATGAGTGTTAACAGGTTACCATTTCGTACTCTTTATCATGTGCTGTTATCTTACGCGATTTATCTTGGGTCATTGATCCAATGACCAAAACACATCCAATGGTTGCGGTGCACTTGCCTTTCGTTCCTTATCATTGCCTTCTATTTCCATGGTTCTTCCCTTATAAATATCCATCAACTCTGATTACTCATATCTTTTGCGTTTTGTCAAGCCTTTGTCGCTATTGACCTCTCAGTGGTCTTTAGTTTTCTTTCTCGATAATATTTTGTTCCCACTTTTTTGACAATAGCGGGCAAGAGTTGAAGTTCTTCATGTACACTGATTGAGGCTTCTCCTAGTGAAAACCTTAGGGTTGTCTCTCCTATTGCTTCCATAACATAAATAACCCTCATTGCCCCAGAAGCCATATAGGATAGGGCCAAGACATATAGCCTCGCAGTGGACGATTATTGTACTCCCTTGTACGAAAGTGCTAAGCTGTTCGTAGTGGCAGATTCCTATAATAGGGATCTTTACAATGTGGCCGGAGTGGATGCAGGAGATCTTAGGAACGTATTTGACTCCCCTTTTGATTTGGGCACCGGCAGTGGGCTCAACAGTTATCATAGTGAGGTATCGAATGATGTTTTTCATAGGGTGCGAGACCACTATCTTGTGGAGGCGCCCTCTGTTATCCTTACGAGGGCAAGCGATAGAACCCTGTTTTATGGTTCTCGTTTCTGCGTTCACACAAGTGCCTAGATTTCGGCTTGCGGCTCCCACTATCTGATTTTCAAGAATGTTGAAGGTTGATTCCTAAGTTTGATACACCAAGAAGTGATCTGAATAATGAATGCTTCTGACTTGAGAGTGCCTTTGTGAATATGTCTGCAACCTGTTCATGTGTACTACAAAACTTCAACACAATTTCTCCTTTTGCAACCAACTCTCGGATAAAATGAACTCGGATGTCTATATGTTTTGTTCTTCCATGATATCCCGGATTTCTTGACATTTCAATGGCTGCTTTGTTGTCACAATAAATTTCAGATGGATTATCTTGCTCTTGACACATATCTGCTAAAAGTCTTCTCATCCAGATGCATTGACAAGCTGCAGAAGTAGCAGAAATATATTCCGCCTCTGAAGATGACAGTGCTGTTGTAGCTTGTTTCTTCGAACACCAAGTAATTGCCCCTGAACCAAGACTGAAAACATGGCCAGAAGTACTCCTCCTATCATCCAAGCAACTTGCCCAATCACTATCAGTAAAACCAACCAGTTTGAAATCTTTGACATGAGAATACCATATCCCATAATCCAATGTTCCAGCAATATAATGTAAAATCCTTTTTGCTGCACCAAAATGATGCGTTGAAGGACTACTCATGAACCTTGAAACAACACCAACAGAGAATGAAATATCTGGTCGAGTGTGAGTTAAATAAATTAGACCACCAACTAAACTTCTAAACCTTCTTGCATCAGCCTTTTCTGTACCATCATCCAGCTGCAATTTTTCATTCACATTCATAGGTGTAGCTGCAATGTTACAATTCACCATGTTGCACCTTTTGAGAAGATCTGTTGCATATTTCCTTTGTGAAATAAATACACCATCTTCACATTGCATCACTTCAAGCCCAAGAAAATAATGCAACTGACCTAAATCTGACATTTCAAATCTATTCATCATACTAGATTTGAATTCAGCTACAAGAGAAGTACCTGAGCCCATGTAAATTATGTCATCAACATAGATGCAAACCACAAGAAAATCCTTGTCTCCTTGCTTCTTTAAGTAGAGAGTGGGCTCATTTTCACTCCTTTTAAACCCATTTTGTAGAAAGTATGAATCAAGCTTGTTGTACCAAGCTCGTGGCGCTTGTTTAAGCCCATACAATGCCTTCTTTAACTTGTACACTTTATCTTCTTTACCATTGATTACAAAACCTTCTGGTTGAGCGACATAGACATCTTCTTCTAATTCTCCATTCAAAAATGCCGATTTCACGTCAAGTTGATAAACAGTCCATTGCAATTGAGCCGCCACGGCCAAGATAGTTCTCACGGTTTCAAAGCGTGCAACAGGTGAAAACGTTTCTTGGAAGTCAATTCCTTGCTGCTGTGCATATCCCTTTGCTACCAACCTAGCCTTGTGCTTTTGAATACTTCCATCTGCATGAAACTTCGTTTTAAATATCCATTTCAAGCCAATTGCATTTTTATCACTTGGCAAGTCCGACAATTCCCAGGTCGCATTTCTTTGTATTGCCATGAGTTCTTCCTCCATTGCCCTTTGCCACACTTCCATTGTTGCTGCATCTTCATAAGTTATAGGATCTGAGGCAAATAAAGCAAATGCATCATATTCATATATCTCCCTCAAAGATCTGAATTTTCTAGGGGGTGTTTTATTTAAGACTGCCTTTGTAGGGGAGATGTTCAGCAAATATACTGAAGCAGCAATTGCTTCTGCCCAATACTTATTTGGAAGCCCCTTGCCTTTTAACAAACTTCTCGCCATTTCTACAACGGTGCGATTTTTGCGCTCTGCCACTCCGTTTTGCTCAGGTGTGTATGGTGCTGTCAACTCTCTCCTAATGCCATTTTCTTCACAGAAGTGATTGAATTTGTTAGATAAGAACTCACCACCTCTATCCATGCGAAGAGCGTTGATGTAGGACCCACTTTGCTTCTCTACCAAAGCTTTAAACTTCCCTTGCATTTGAATCAAGGGGGGATGTTGAAGGTTGATTCCTAAGTTTGACTTGGTCTCAATCTGTTATATGTGCTGCAAAATATTCTGCATATATTCCGTACTATTAGTTAGTCAAATAAAATCTCAGTATAGTGGCAAGAATTTCTGATTTAGTTGAGATATTTTTGGATTTCAGTTTTTCCTTGTAAGCCTATATAAAGGGCACATCTTGTTATGAATAAAGTAAGCATTCTTCATATTTTCACGAGTTATCTGTTTACTCTCTGTCTTTATTCTTATTGCTCTGGTATTTCATTATTTTTTTCTCCAACAAAGAATACTTACTAAATCACTTTAACTAGATCCCTGCTCAATTGATGCCAAACTCTTGGAGGTTGCCGATTGCCTTCAATGCCTTGTGTGTAAGCCTTTCTTGGAAGCCTTCTCCGCAGTTGCTGCAACATTGCTTCATGATAAAATGCCCTAAAAATGAATGGGTTCGACTACAGCAGGGAAAGGAACTTCCTTTCTATACCAGGTCGGATTTCAATGTAAAAGACTAGAAGGGAAAAGATCATCGTTGTAGAGATGGAGAAGAAGGCTTCCTTCACGACTTGTTGGGTGCATCTACCCCCTCGTCATCCTCAACGTGCTTTGTTGGCGAACGATAAAAAAACCTTGGCTGATGTTCCTTCTTTTACGGAATGGCACCTTTTTGTTGACATTGGCCCCTTTAATGCTAAGGAGTTTGAAAGGTTCTACGTGGAGGCCTTGTTTTATACCACGGCCCTTATTCATGGAGAGGGAAAAAGATGCTCGAACTATGATTCAAGCGTGATTTTCGGGCATTTAGGGTTGTTGGAGTGTTGCTAGGGAAGGAATGGTCGTGAGCATTCTCCAGTTCATCCCTTGTCGTGGTTACTGACCGCTTTTATTTTGCAAGTGGCATTAGAAGAGGCAAAACCAGGGATATCGGACTATTTTTTTATCCGCGCCCGTCAAGAGGGAAGGGGAGAAGAAGGCTTTCAAGCTAGAGACGGGACTCGCAAGGTGGTCACTTATCTTCTGAGCATCCAATGGCTCATAAAAGGAAGGCATCCTTAGCGTCGTCGGGTTCTAAGCGAGGGAATGCCGGGCTTGGCGGCCTTACGCCATCCCAGGCACCTACAAAGAGCCCAAGGGAGAATAACACTCCCGTTCCTGTCCTTCTTGCTAGCCATAGGTCCCCTCCTTTTGGTGGTGATGAGGATAGGGTTGGTATGACTATTGGTACAAGGGACCTTTCCGGTACTGGTCGCCGACCGAATGATCTAGTGGAAATTGATTCCAGTCATCACGATGAGTATGTTCCAATGCCTGTGGCAGATGAAGGGATATCTGGGTATTTTTTCCTGTCCCATAACTTTAGTTTTGCCTAAGCCAATCGGTCATATCAAGTTGCTGCGAGAAGGTCGACGGCTTTTTTCCTTCGGAATCCCATCTGAAAGGGATGATCGGCTGGACACTTTGCCTATGCAAGTCTTCTTGACTATCAACTTGTTTCTTTTAGTTCGTTCTTCTCCTTCTTCTTATAGGTGTAAAATAATTCCTTGCAGAAGATTGTTGAGAGTGCTGCTGAGGTGGTTTTGCATGGTTGGGTATTTCAACAGGAGATTGATCATTTGAGATCAGAACGGTCCAATCGTGATAGGTCCTTAGGGGAGGTAGGTCGGGTTCCTGCCATGAATTGGTTTTATCACGATACCTGTGCTAAATACCACTACCTTTATTCTAGGTTAAAGGTTGATCATACTATTCTTGAGCACAGATTCTGGATGAGAGATCTACAGGCTAACCGTTACAAGGAGGAGAAGTTGGCTACCGACCGGAAGATTGAAGAGTTGCAGTCTGAGTTGAGAGGCCGTGAGGAAGCTGCTCGAAATGAGATAAATCATTTAAACGAGGAGAGGTACGGGCTCCAGAGGGGGCTGGCTCCTACTCCCTTACGAGAAGTCCAGCTACTAAAACATCCGCTCGTACTCCACAATATTGAGAATAATCGGCTGAATCAATTGCTGGAGGATAGTCAGATGAAGTTAGTGGAACGCCGGTCAAATTTTCATTCCCGTAAGGTGGAGATGATGTTGTAACGAGAAGAGTTCCAAGCTTCGGCTTCTAAGGCCAAGCTGGACCTGGAAAAGTCCCATAAAGACCTAAATAAGGCTTAACGGGAGCATCCGAGCCGACCGAGCGTGTTAGGGCTCTTGAAGCTGAGGTTACTGCCCTAGGTACGGGTCAACGGAGATCTGCCCTTAATGATTATTTCGGTGGCGAGGCCTGGGCAGAGTAGAATTTGAAAATCGAGCAGAAGGCAATTGGTGGGATTATCCAATACACATCCATGATCAATGTCCTTGCAGCATAATTTCGTAAGCGAACTTCCGGTTTTATCTCTAGAAGGGTACCATGGCGTTGAAGGAGGGGGAGGGGGAGGGGGAGGGCGAGGATGATGATGATATTGAGGGAGAGCAAGTTGCCAGTGGTGTCCTAGTCTCGAAAGCAGCTCTGAACGTTTTGTCTACTGATCGAGTCGATCAGCCCCTGGCCAGGGGGACCCTTTCGACGGAAGGAGACCCTAAACAACCAGACCCAGTCTACTTGGCTCGAAGGCTTCGATGGCGAGCTCCCTGAGTGGCGTAGCGAGTCAGGGGATACCTGCCTCCCAGATTGATCAATTTGTTGAGGTGCTCGCTTAGGAGTTCGCAAGGTAAGAAGGATGATTTTTCCTTTTTCAGTAGGGATGTCGGTTGTCCTTTGTAAATCTTTTTATACCGATCACTTCTATTAATGAAAAGTATCTCTTTGTCCTTTTGCTCGTTGTACTTCGTTTCTATAGTTTGTCGTTTTCTGTGTTCTGATATGCCCTTTGCTTTTTCAGTAGTCTCTTGCACCGTAATCCTGGGATTCGTGTCGTAGCTTTATTAATCGTCATTGTTCGAATCATGGGACTGTGATTGTATGAATTGGACGGCTAGGATTGAGTGTTATTGGACATTCCCGAAACATTGGGGAAACCTTTTGATCATTATCCTTGCACTCAGTAGCGGATTGCTTTTCAGTTTTTCCCCCACATTATTTTCCTTCCCTTCATTTGTTTTATAGGGTTTCTTTGTTAGTGATTACTTCCCATATTCTCTCGGTTTTTTAAGATTCTTATGGAGTTTTGACATTGAGTATGGTTGGAGAGATCAAACCCTCAGGGCATTCTTACTTTGTTTTCCTCTTGGATGATTCAGAGTTTTCCTAATGGGCTTTTGCCTAAAGTAAGTCTTCCTATTCCAAGGTGGTAGGATCATTTTTCTTGCATAATGGAGGTTGCAGGTCTCATATTTCTTTGTTATGCAGGGAATCTGCCTGCGGGGGTAGATCATCTGTGCTTAGACTGGGTCGAGAGCCCGCTATTCCCCTAGTGTTCTTTCGTTTCCTTCCGGCCCATTGGTGATTAAGATAGGTTCAGAATGCCTACCCTTCTAGCCCATTGCTGGGATGCTTGGTGCAGCTCGATGATACGAGGTGTCTCAGGGTCTTACCCTTTGCTAAGTGGAGCTAGTAAATTCCTTTATTAATTTCTCAAGCTTCCGCGAAGTGTAGGGGATCGACAACCCTCTCATTATGCCTTTTTGGACACAGGAACTTCCCTTATCATGCCTCGTCGGGCCAAGGAACTTCCCTTATCATGCGTTCTAGGATTTGGGCGTTTGATATTTGATCTTGCAGATTTTGAAGATTTCCTAAAGAGCTAGGAGTTCGGTTATTGTACTCGGGTGCTTAAGTAGGCCGATCGTGCTTAATCAGAGTTCGGTTATCGATATCCAAAAGGTCATGTGTGTTGAGTGCATTAATTTGTGATGTACGACCGTTATACCGATTAAATTATTCCGGCTGTAAAGCTAGTCAAAACTATGGTATCTGTTTGGATTAATATATGAATCCGAGTAAATTCTTTGCTTTTGTGAAATTTAACTATACGTGCATCTTACTTGCTTTCTTGTTGTGTGAATTTGCTCGCCTTTTCGGCACTTATTTGTAGTCGCATCTTACTTGGCAGTAAACTCTTCTATCTTATTTGCGGATCTCATTTTCTTTGTACTTAGGTGCTTGAGCAACTTGGTTGTTTGGTCCTAGGGACTCATGTTTTTTATAGGACTCAGGTGCTTATTTAAGTAGCCCAATCATTCGGTCCTTGGGGCTTTAGCCATATCATTTGTCACGAGACGGGAGTGAATCTCATGCGGCGCTTGATCATGCTTCCAAGTATCGTTTGTTGTTAATTTAGATGGCGAGCTAGCATAATCTTCCTTGACTTTCCAAATCAGTTTTGAGCCCCACATTCTCATGAGGAGCGCCCTCTTGGCTTTGCCATGATCCCTTGTACGTTTGGAAGATTCAACTCCCAACCAATTTGTCCACGGGAAGCTAAACCCGTCTTCAGAGACAACCCGCACCACGAACAAACCTTCTACTAATGCCATTCATATCTCTATATGCTCGAGTTAAACACCTCCATAAAGTCCTCAACTCTTGGACCGTGACACACTCCCCCACTTAAATTCATGACGTCCTCGTCATAAGGAAAATTTGATGCAGTCACTACCCACTCTCAAGCTCTCACCTCTTCTCCACACCCATTGTCAACACACCCAAGATCATCTCACCAGGACTTCGGGCTTCCATAAGCTTCCTCTCGCCCTCACCCATTCAACCCTCCTGCGAGATTGCCTCTTGTTGAGTTGCCCAATGATAGGGTTTGAGCATAAGATATTTCATCAACCCCAACTTGTGACATAGCTGCCCTCAAGCAACGATGTCCTCACTCCGGTGGTTGCTCTGCTTTAAGTTCATCTACACGAGCTGAATCGAAAACAAGATTAAGGAAATCCTTGTCTCAACGAATCGTAACACAGTTGCCCTCTGACAACAATGTCCTATCTCTGGTGGTCGCTCCTCTTGAGCTTTGCCCATACGAACCGCATCCACAACAAGAATTACCCACTTATTAAGAACTTTGGGTAGCATCTAAGCGGTTTGATGGAGTTGGGAACTATCGCTCTAATATCATTTGTCAAGGGACAGTAGTTTCACCTCTTAAAAAGTTCTCGTGCAGCGCTCGACCATCTCTCCAAGCATTGTTTGTTGTTAATCTGGATGGCAACCAGCCTAATCTTTCTTGACCTCCTAGGTTGAAATGAGTTTTGATGAGATTAATGTATAAAACAAGAAGTAGAATCTAGATGGAAAATTTTGAGTTAGTAGTCAACATATGAAATTCGTAATATTGAATGTAGGCCATAAGGACACCTATCATCTAAGCTCAAAATAAAAGTTTTATGTATTAAATGGAGTCTTTAAGTAATATGTATCTTAAAGTCTTAAGTTTTAATGCATTAAACAAGTTTTTCCCAAAAGAATCATTCAAAAATTTAATTTCAAGAAATTCGGATTTTTGGATAAATCCTATTTGAAAACATATTTGTAAAGTGTAAAATGCAAGTTTTTATGTAGAAATGAAGGCTTGAGTAATAGGTATAATGAAGACTCAATTTGAACAAGGATAACTTTATTTTCTTAAGAAAATATATCCAAAACAAAGGGGATGGTCAAAATTAGGAAACTAGTTTTCTTGAAAGTAAATAGTCATGGAGTTTTATGAATAAAAAGTTTCTTAAATTTCCTTTTAGTAAATAATGTCAAGAGCATGATGCATCAAGCTCCATATCATGTTATTCATGATAGGAAATCATCAATATTGCATGTGTAGTTAAACTATATGCTAGAAACATCACAAACATTCACAAAACTATTTCTCGAAATTGGAATTTTAGACTGATCAGAACTGATCATCTTATTTCATGACCTAAACATTTTTGAAACTTGAAAATAATGTTAGAAATAGATAGATCTTTTGAAGTAGATAGAAATCAATATATAATATGTGCAATTCCAAGTTAAATTGAGTTAGATATGACCATTTTAAGTTAGGACTTCATCTTAGGCGAAAATTGACGAATTTAGTAAATAGAATTGTTAAGTTTGTTAGAACTTTATAAGAAATACTCATTGAGGGTATTCCTTGAACTTAGGTAACTTGGAGGACGGATTTCCACTCCCTGAGGACTACTACGACTGGTGGATTTCTTTCCATGGCCGAGTGAGTTCATTTCTTAAATAGTTGTGCTCATGTATGTGCTTGTAATTGTAGTGGCATTAGAATTCTGAAAAGATAAATTTTTGATGATTTGTGATCTAATCTTGGTTGAATGAATGATAAGTATATTGAGATGAGACTTGTTGAAAAATCATAGTATGAGCTAGTATAGACTTGGATTGTCTGAAATTCTCTATGATCGCACTTAATCTACTTAATTAACATGCCACGATTATATGAATAAATTGTACATGCATATCACGTAGTGAGTCACATTGCATAGGTTATTATACCTTTGTGGGAAGAAGGCATAATAATTGGACAACGAGGAGCCTGTAAACTCGAATGATGACGTATATGCCTGAATTGAAAATGTGTGTGGGTGGGCACCTGTATTAACCACAGTAAAATTTAAAAGTGGTGGCTGGGCACTTGTATCAACTACAATAAGAAGTGAGAAGAATTTAAATGCTGGTCGTATGGGCCTGAAACACCTAACCTCCAATAGAGGTCGTAAATCCATTCAACATAAGATTTCCAGACGGTCTTATGTATTGTATGCTCATGTGCTTGTGCATTCATATGGTTGCTAATAACTTGTCTGTTATATACTGTTGTTGAGTATTAAATATATGGAAATGAATATCACTAAGCCTGTTAGCTTACACCCTGATAGTTTTGTTGTGGTGTTCCTATTTTTGGTTGTTCTGAGAGAACACTTTTCACAGGGTTATCTTTTGGATGAAGGAGCTTTTGAAGAAGTCGGGACCTAGCTAGAGGCGTGGACTTCTAGGAAAATCTCTTTAACATAAACCCTAACGTTTTAATATGGTTTTAGACTGGATAGACTTCTATTATTATTTTGGCAGGGGTATGCCCTCTTGACTTTTGTAAAGACTTAACTTATTTACCTTGTTGTGATTTCTATTCTTAATGCTATTGTATGCCTTCTTAAGACTATTCGATTCAAAGTGTGATCCTAAAAGTTGTGCAAGTACACCTTACACCCGTTATGTAAACTTATGGGATGACTAAGGTTGTCATACTTAAGTTTAAATATCGAGCGTGGTGAACTATCGCGTTTTGAGTACCTTTTGGAGCGTGACAGATGGAGTTGGTGATAGGCAAATTTTGGGACCAGAATTAGTACAAGATGCTAATGATAAAGTTAAGTTGATCAGACAAAGGTTGCAAGCTGCTCAGAGTCGTTAGAAAAGTTATGCTGACAAGCGAAGAAAACCGTTGGAATTTCAAGTAGGGGAGCACGTTTTATTGAAAATATCACCAACAAAGGGTGTTGTTAGATTTGGCTTAAGAGGTACATTAAATCCTAGATATGTGGGACCATATGAGATTCTAGAAATGATAGGCGATGTGGCGTATTGATTAGCTTTACCGCCTAATTTGGAAGGGGTGCATAACGTGTTCCATGTGTCTATGCTAAGAAAGTATGCCAAAGATCCTAAAGAGATAGTAGCGTTGGAACCATTGGATATACAATCGAATCTATCTACAATTGAAAAGCCAGTAAGAATTGTGGATACCAAGGAATATATCTTAAGAAGGCGAGTAATCAAGTATGTAAAAGTGCAGTGGATGAATCAATCTAAACAAGAAGCTACTTGGGAGTTAACAGAGGAAATGAAGATCAAATATCCAGAACTTTTGTGGACGAAAGTTCTTTTTAGGAGGGAAAAGATGTAATATACAAGTAAATATTACATAAAGAAGGACAAAAGTGTCCATTGATATAAACTAGAAGGTTAAATTTGTCAACAAAGTCAAATTTTAATGCAATTTTGGTCACATGACGGAAGATGAAAAGTCACAAATCCCTATATATTCTTTTTTTATTCTTTTCTCCAACAAAACCCTAAAACTAGATTCTTATCCTCCGACAGTTTATAGCTGCCAAAGGATTTAGAAGTCCAGATCAAGTAATTAAATTACTATTTTTGTTTTAAGATCTTATGGATTATTAGATTTCTTAGGGTTTGATTGTTGAATTTGCGATAGAATTGGAAAAAATACATATAAGGTTTGGAGATTTGATTCTGTTGGTCAAAGGAGATCTTGAAAGATCGGATTCAGGTAATGAAAATCATATCTTTCCTTTAAAGGCTTTCAATCTATGAATTATCTTAGGGTTTTCTTTTGTTTTGAAGAAGAATTGGAGAAATGGTTCTAATTTTCTTGGAGATATGAAAAGTAGGTGTTTAAGGAAGATTGAGAATCGGATTAGGTACTTGAATAAACATTTTTCTTTTAAGATATACAATTTTATAGTTCCTTAGAATTTTCTATTGTTTGAAAGGAGATTGGAGAAAACCCTGATCATCCGTAGATCTGGTTTTTGTGTTAAAAGGATCTAGGATTGAATTTAGGTAAGTATTTTAAAGTTTTAATCTTTATGATTTTATAAAAATGGTAGTTGTTGATTCCTGGTATATATGGTATTGAATGAAATTCTAGGGTTTGAAGAAGTGATTGAGGAGATTTGTTGAATTGAAGGATTTTGGTGTTGTGATTAAGGAAAAAGGTATAAATTTGATATTATGTTGAAATTTAGGTTTTAGATATGAATAGATTTAGGTTTATCTGATGAGATGTATTTTGAATTTTATCAGGTTCTGTTGAATTAGAAGTTGTGTTATAAAAACAAATTTTAGTGATTTAGAGTACTGTTCCTGGAATTTGGTACAGATACGATTTTACCTTGTTTGTTGTATGTGCTTGTAGGTTTAGATTTGTTTGTTGTGTGTGTTGGATTAGAATATGAAATTAATCTAATTCTATATAACATATAAAATTGTTTTGTTGCTTGTGTTTGGCTTTGGTTAGTAAAGACCACGCAGAGTATGATACTAACGAAGCATCCTGATGATCTATGTGTGAAGTTGTCTCGAGTGGACTCGTGCATAGAAATGATTCCGGTAGATTAGGTTTTGGTAGAGACCACCGTGTGTGGATGATTCTCCAACACCAATATATTTATAATTACCTATTTTCTATATTGATTGTTTTTCAAGGGTCATGAGAAACTCCAGGTTTGGATCTAGAGTACTATAGTTCTAAACTATGTTGTTTGCTGATTATTTGAAGATAATAAATTGTGTTTGCTGTATTAGGATTAGATGCATGAAAATATATATGTATGTTGTGTGGCATTTGCATTTTGTTTGTGGTTTGGTATACTGGGCATTTTCGCTCATTCTTTTATCATTTTCAAGACCAGGTGAGGATCTATTTATGTATGACATATTAGGATATGACATTTATGTAGATGAGGGAGAGGACGCTAGTGGAGTAGACTATCCTGCTGATATTTAAGATGTTATAGATCTTAAAGATAAACTTGGAAGATGATGTGAAGTTTAGAAAAATTACTTTTTATAAATTTTGATATTGTTATAAATGTTATTTGAGTTTTTGGATTATTAAGTATGTTGGCTTTGGTTTATGCCAACAAGGTGTTTTCTTCAAAGAATTGTTTTCATGAGATAACTTAAACTGATATCTTTTATGAGAATTTATGGAGTTTTATATTGTGTATTGTAAGCCCCAGAAAATTTCAGTAAATAATTCCAAGATGAACTTCGAAAATAAACCCTAAAAATCACTCCAAATTAAAACCGAACTTCGATTAGTCCTAAATCACGAATGAATCCAAAAACTTCTTAATCTTGAGGAAAATAAGAATCCTTAAAAATAGAATAAGAACTCAACATACTTCAAATCCTAGACCACTACATATGACAAATTTCATATTTAACTCCGACTTATAAAATCGGATAATATAAAGCCCAAAAACAAATTATTAAAAAGTAAATAATGATTAACCTTCGAAAATAAAACTCAATTCAAAGAATTCCAAAAACGTCGAGACATATTAAATACTTACAAAAATCAAATTTAAAATAAATTTCTCAAATCAAATATGTTGTATAGACATAAAATATCAGTTTCCAAATTGACAAAGATCTAAATAGGGAAATCACCCGGAAACCCTAAGTGGAATACAATAGGTTAAGTCTGGCAATCTAGCGCCCTTAACTCTAGAGGCCGAGGTGTAGTTTAAATATGTAGAATAGCTCGTAGTAAAATAATTTCGCTTAAAAATATCAGATTGGTAAATTTTTGAACTATTTTGAACCCGTTCGGATACAGACTTCGAAAAGCGTGTCCCGTAGCTCGAGATATAAAAAATATACCATTAGTACCGTTAGGCTCGTAATTTCATAAGATTTCCAAATATATCAATTATATAATTTTTCCGGTTATAAAAGTTACAGTTATAACCTTTTTATCATATTTTCATTACTATTAGTAATTAATCTATGTTTTGCACTATTCACCTCTATTTCATTACACGATTTTATTCTTCTTATAAACCCTTATAATTTTAGATAAATATTTTATATATTACAGAAAATTTTGTTTTTCTAAAATTTAGTTAGTTTCGGGCTTTTACGGGATCAGATTTTGTTTAAGACCCGATCCTAAAAATAAAATAAATTAATTTAATAATTTTAAAATATTTTAAAAATATTGTTATTTTCATAAAATAATTTTTTAAGAATTTTTTAGGTTATGAAAATATCATTTATAGCCCATATTCGCGTATTTTGATCATGCCAGTAATATATTTGTTGAAATACTAAAATAATTCAAATAATTATTTAATTTTATTTATGAAAATTCTGCCACTCATTTAAAAATATTTTTCCTAATTTTATTTTGTATTTTTCTTAATAAAAAGTACTTTTTCCAACCTATACTTCAAGTACACCTTTCACATATCACTTCCTTTTCACTTCAATCTTTCTACACATTATCCCACACTTCATGGTAGATTTTTCCCTTCTTTTTGCTTCCCTTATCCTTGAATTTACTCCCAATTTGACTAAAATAAATATATTCCAATCCTTCTTAAAGAAGCAACACATACACATTAATTACACATTTCAATTTCAAGTCAAAATTCAAACAAATTCCCTCTCTCTCTCCCTCTCTCTTTCACGTGCAGCTCCCCTCCCCTTGGTTTCCCTTGTTTTATTTTTTTCCCTTTCATTTAATACACTTCTCTCTCCATTTAATGCCTCTCAATTATTTCCTTTCATTTCCCTTTGAAACCCTCTCTCTTTTCCTCTCTTTCTTTCTTCATTTTGTTCTTGTTCTTGCAAGAACACAAGCTGCCCCCACTTCTAAACTTTGCTTCCACACTTTATTCTTGAAGATTTTTAAGTAAACTTTCTTCTTAAAGCTTCCATAGATGATGCCAAAATGAAACACTCCTCTTCTCTATGATTATTATCTTGTATCATTATTATTTTCTTGTTAAAAAGTAGTTTTGTTTTTGTAGATCTAACTTTTTGTAGCTTTGATTTTCGTTTATGCCTTAGATCTTGTTATTTGAGTTATTTTTTTTTGTTATTGCTTATGATTTATGCATATATTCATCATTCACATAACCATCTTAGTGTTCATGCATTTATAACTAGTATAGTAAGCTAGATCTAGTTGTTTTAGGTTCATAAATGCATTAGGCTTTTGTTTTATATTCATAAACAACTTATAGTAGCATGATGATAGTAGGAATGTTTTAAAAAGCTCAAGATCTATTTTATTTTCAACAAAAAATCATTTTTGAAAATTCGGATGAAAAAGGAACCATATTTAGAAAAGTTATTTTTCAACTTCAAAATGTGTATTTTTCATTTAAAATGAAGGGCTTAGGAAATAGATAACATGAATGAATGGTTTTGATGAGTAAAGTTTAGATCTATGAGTTTATAGTTTACTACCATGGATTTTTTTTTATATTTATGTTCATATTAAGAGTAGATCTTGGTTTTGAACTCAAACAAAAATAGTGAAATTCGTATTTTTGCAAGACCCCTATTGAAAAACCACTTTCCAAGTGTCAAAATGAAATTTTTACTTGAGATAATGAAGGTTTAATGTATGTATATCATCAAGACTTCTTTTTACTAGAATCAAAGGTGATTTTCAAAAGTTATTTTCAAAATAAAAATCTCATTTTCGGATTTAGGCCAAGGCATATTTTAAAAACATGTTTTCCAACTCAAAAATAAAGTTTTTATTCAAGATATGAAAGGCTCTTAAGATATGATATGTAAGAAATGGATTTTCATAAGTTTAGATAGATTTCATCAAAAGATATGTCCAAAAATAAATTCGGTAAATTGGATCTCAACCAAGACCAATTTTGAAAACCCATTTATCAACTCCAAAACTCATGTTTTATGTGAAGAATGAAGGGTATAGGTAATACATATCATTAAGTAGTGATTTTTACAAGTTGGAATGAGTTTTGATGAGATTAATGTGTAAAACAAGAAATAGAATCAAGATGAAAAATTTTGAGTTAGTAGTTAACTTGTAAAATTCGTAACTTTGGATGATGCCCATGAAAACACTTATTATCCAAATTCAAAATAAAAGTTTTATGTATTAAATGAAGTCCTTAAGTAATAGGTATCATAAAGTCTTAGATTTTAATGTATTAAACAAGTTTTTCCCAAAGGAATCATTCAAAAAGTGGATTTCTAAAAATTCGGATTTTTGAGTAAATCTGATTTGAAAACATATTTGCAAAGTGTAAAATGCAAATTTTAATGTAAAAATGAAGGCCTTAGGTAGTATATGTTATGAAGACTCAATTTTAACTAAGATAACTAGAAATTTCTAAGAATGAATTCCAAAAAACTAGTGTGATGTCAAAGTTAGAAAACTAGATTTTTCATAAGTAGTTGTTATTGTGGTCTTGCAAAATAAAAAGTTATAAAATTTTCTTTTAGCAAAAATCATCAAGATCATGTATACATCAAACTCATCTCATGTCATTCATGTTAGGAAATTATTCATATGCATGTATAGCTAATCTATATAATAGGAACATTACAAACATTTACACAACTATTTTTCAGAATTGAAATTGCTACTGTTCTGATCTAATCCGACTTTTTTGAAGCTTCAAAGTTTTCAAAACTTAAATATAATTTTATAATTAGATAGATCTTTCGAAGTAGATAGAAATAGATATATAATTTGCGAAATTCCGAGTTAAAATGACCAAGTTATGGCCGTTTTAAGTTGGAATTCCTGCTTAGGACGAGAATTATGAATTTGATAGTTTGTATAAGATCGTTTGGATTAGTTTGAGTTGAAATACTTATTAGAGTATTTCTTCCTTTTTAGGTGATCCCGTAATCGACGATTCCCTACTACTGGATTACTTTTACTAAGAGACCGGTGATCCAATGACCGAGTGAGTTTTCTTCTTATTTTGTTACCTTGTTTGTGCTTGTAGCTAGTTGCATTAGAATTATAAGAACAAGATAAAAATTGATATGAATGGGGATGGGATATGTGATGAGACTGTGATGAATGTATGCCAAAGAATACTAAAGCATATCGAAACCACGATTCGATTGGATAACTATACTATTCATATTATTTCTGTTATGTGTATGATATTGGTTGGTCACTCTAAAGAATGTATGAATATTTTGACCTAAGCAAAAAAAAAAAAAATTAAATTGGTCATGCATCGCATCGGACATATTGCATTTGGTAGTGTGCTACTCCTACGCAGGTCGATCGGTATGGTCCGATGACTCGTTTGGATAACGACACTGGTGCCCGAGCTCATTCATAGGGAACTAAGGCGCATTGGGGATGCATTCCATGGGTGAGCCTAGCCGAGTCGAGTGCTATGAGCCGAGGGCTTGGGGATTAGCAGCGGTCGTGTAGACTTTCAATACCATCCCTAACCCAAGATACGGAGGGCGTAAATCCGTTCTGTGTGTGGGTTCCGGATATCCATACATAATTGTTTGCTCATGTGTTTATTCATGCATAGCATATGGATGATTATAACTTGCTTGTTATGGTACGGAATGAAGGGAATTCTCACTAAGCTAGTGTAGCTTATACCCTAATAGATGTTTAAATGAAAAGGTTATCTCAAGAATGCTAAATGGGAACAGAGATAGTTGAAGCTGAGAATGACTTCGGGATTTCGACAAGGAGTAAGAATGCTTGAAGTTATTAGCTAGGTTTTATGTTTTGCCTTGTAATAGTTTTATGTAGTGAAATCTTTTGATGAATTGTAATCGAAATATAATGATTTGTATTTGAAGTATAGTGAATTGAATTTCCTTTATATTGTTACTCAAGTTGTATCAACATAAAATGTATCACTCGGATGTGTCTCTTCCATGTGTTAGACGCCTTGTGCATAGTATGGAAGCCTTCGCGTGACTAAGGCGGTCATTCTTAGGCTTTAATATTGTGTACGACGGACTGCCATGTTTAGGGTATCCTTTGGGGCGTGACATGTATACTTATGGTTGAGATTTTTAGCCTTGGCGTGTTCTTATAAAGAGAAGGACACGTGGCGAGTTGCAATGTCCTTATTTTAGGGCGTTACAATGTGTGTACACCTAATAAAAAAATAATAACAAAGAAACAAAAAAGGAAAAGAGAAAGAGAGTAAAAATAGTGGAGTAATTTTTTTTCTTCTTAAATAAATAAAACGGTTCGGTTCAATTCTAATTGATCAATTGGTTTGCGACTTCGAATCGGCTCACAAACTAAACACCACCTACCGAATCTTAACGGTCAAATAAAATCGAATTTTCAGTTCGGTATGGATTGCAGTTTGATCATTTTTTTTACCCATCCCTAATCTCAAGTAATTAAGTAATTCCTGGGCCATTCTTAGTCCTAATGAGTAATGATCTTAAGCTTTATTTAGATTGTCAGATTTTTATTTATATCGTATCTATATCAAATTAGCATCGATTATATTTGATCAATTAATTAGTAAAACTATCAGTTTTTGATGCAGCGTGCAATGTAGATCCAACTTAGGGTTTATCTCAAGATGTTGATTCACACTAGAATACTGTCCTGTGATCTTTAAAGACCTATTGATTCAATGAATAACTAGGTAATTTGGCATCAAATACACAATCCACACAAAGAATATGATATTTGGAAAGAAAGGAGTAAAATACTCTCAAATATTTAATTCGGCAAAAGATAATAATCTATTTTTCTCGTACTAGGGCTCATATAAAGAAGATAAAAGGAAACTTAAAAGTCTAAAAAAACAAAATAATTTGGATAACTAAAGCTGGATAGTATGCCGGCGGCCTAGGAAAGGATGTCGGTGGCTTAGATTGAAAGGCCATCGGCATAAGCCCAAATGAAGCGAACATGAACAAGTCTTCAAAGCTGCCTGCGAATGCATGAAGGCCAACAACATAGGAATAAAGGCCGGCGGCCTAAGAGCCGGCTTAAGCTGGATTTCGCCACTTCCTTTGATTTTTCTCCACATAGTTGTTGGCTATTACTTCTGCTGCATCATCCTTCCCAAGGTGAACAAAATTCGCCATCGAATTATCATCATCTGAATCATCACCATGATATGGAATGAGATGCTTCACATTAAACAAATCAACCGTCCTAATAGGGCTAGGGAGTCGAAGTTTGTAGGCGTTGGGATTGATCTTCTCAATGATCTCAAATGGACCAATTGTCCTTGTAGAAAGCTTATTATACTCACCCACTAGAAATGTATCCTTAGTGAGAATAGCCCATACAAAATCTTCATCAAATTCCAGGTGACATCGCTTCCGATCAGCCAAGGCTTTATATTTACCTGCAGACTTTTCCAAGTTGTTGCAAACAATCTTATGGATCTCCTGTAGGCTGTGGATAAAATCTATTGCCTTGCCATGGAGTCTAGTGTGATTAGGAATCGTCATAAGATCTAGAGGTCCTCTTGGAATGATGGAATATACAACTTGGAATGGACTAAAACCAGTACTTCAATTGACAACATGATTGTGAGCAAACTCGGCTTGGCTTAATTTTAGATCCCAACTCTTGATGTTCTCCCCTACAACACTTCGTAGAACGTTACCCAAGGATTTGTTGACCACCTCTGTTTGACCATCATTCTATGGATGGTATGTGTAAACCCCGGTTTTCCTAGTAACCTTGTATGCTTCGGAAACCAAAACCCTAAACAGGATTAGCTTAAGCTTAAGAGAGAACCTAAAAACCTTGGATCCGGCTTTCCTTCGATTTTAAACTAAAAGAACTTTTGTAAAATAATTTAATGTGGAATATTGTTCTAAAGTATATTTTAAACCCTAAAAAGATCTGATTTCGAGAAATTTTTCATTCCGAGCCTTCCTGAGATCCATTACGAAAAAGCGGGCCTTGGGACTCGAAATTCGAAAAATATTCTGGAATGCTCTATAGAATCGAAATTTAATAAGGATTTCATAAATATAATTTTTCGGTTTATAAAAATTACAAATATAGCCTTTTCTTGTATTTTCTTTACTATCAGTAAAGTAATTGTCTTGTTTAGTATTTACAAGTACAAGCCCATACCCTACTACACTCATGAGCCACTCACTACTCTTATATCCTTACAAACACTCAATTACATTTTCTTTTCCAAGAAAAATTTGTCTCTTAGGACTTATTGTCATGCCCCAACGGGTACCCTAAATGTGACAGCTCGCCGTACGCAATATTAAAACTTAAGAATGACTACCTCAGTCACTTGAAAGCTTCCATATCGGTACAAGGTGTACATTCACATCAAAGGGAGACTGATGAAGTAATGCATTTTAAGATATTGGCAGCAGAACATGCAAAATAACACTTAATATATTTTATTGGAATAAAAAGTCTTACAACTTCTAAAGGGCATTCCCTAGATAATTTCATAAAAACATGGTCTTGCTAAGATAAATAACAAAAGTTAGAAGATTTTAGAAGAAATCTACTCTAAGACTTCAAAAAAGAATTCCTCCAAAAGCTTCTCAAAATAAAGATTCTACCCGGGTGATCAAGATGGTCTCGGGTGTAAAATGATAATCCTGCAATATCAAAAGTCGATAGGGGTATAAGCATAACTAGCTTAGTGAGATATTCATTATGCAAAAGTACTCATAACAGGCAATTAACCAAGTTTATTAATCAAGCATATGAAATGCAATAACCATATGATCAAACAGTACATACGAAAATCCGATTTCGTATGTGTGATTGATTTACCCCTCCATCGGTGGTTAGGGAATGCTTTGAACTGGGTTCCAAACGACCTCCTTAAAGTTGCGCGCGTCTTAGGGTTCTAAGGAACCGTACTACTAGTCTCTGGGCTTTTCTTACCCAAAGCGATCGATCCGGCTGGCTAGAACTTGAGACCGTATTCCCCGAATGTCCTAAACTCTCAAGATATAGCAAGGCAACTTACCTTTCTGGTCCCACGCTGAGGAGTAGTAGCAAAATTTCAAAATGATATTCTAAGTGATATGCATGAGCAATTTATAATATGGGGATTCCAATATGACATTAAATCATTTAAAGCGATCAAGCAATATTTGCACACATAACAATACATACATAGAAACATTTATATCAATCACAAATTGGGTTCAATATACTTATTGTTCATTGATCGCATACAACGATTCACATACATAATTCTCATGATAGCCTGCATGCATATCAACTTTATCTTTTCCTAACATCTAGTGCTCTATTCTACAAGCACATGTGCGAATACATAAACGTAAAGGAAACTCACTCGTCCATAGCGTTCTTCTAGGAGTTGAAGTAATCCTCGGGGAAGAGAAGATCTTGGTCCTTGACACCTAAACAAAAGAAATACCCGACATAAGTATTTCATCCAAGATCTATTCAAACTCTATAATTCTATCTTATTGAATTCGTCAAAATTCGCGTGAATGGAAATTCAACTTAAAATGGCCATAACTTGCTCATTTTAACTCGGAATTTCACATATTATATGCCGATTTCTACCTACTCGAAAAGATCTATTCATTTCTAAGTTATTTTTATCAAAAGAAGTTATTTGGGTCTTGAAATATTGTTGTACAGATTTGATGCGAAAATTTCAAATTTCAAGCTCAAGTTTTCAACTTTTCTTCATTCAAGAATTCTTGTACAAAAATATAGATATTTTGTATGGTTGAAAAAATCCTTTGAATATATATATATAGACTCAAACTATATGCATGAATTTAGTAGTGTTGTCTCAACAATGATTTTGCAAAACAATGTGTTTTTAAAAGTGAGAAAAGCTAAGACTTGAAAAGAAATTAGTTTTTTTTTAGAAAATTTTCTAAATTATAATAAGTGAGTATTTCCTTCTTTAACTCCATTTCTTAGTTATTGAGAATAATTAAATTTCAAAAAGTAATGTTAATCTTTTAAGATTCCTGCGCTTTATTTCTAATGGCTAGAAAATGTAGTTTTCTAAATATTTCTTGGTTATGAGTTCTGAAGCTTTTCAAAACTTAGATCCACTTTAGATAAATAATATCAATGATTTTATTATTTTTATTTCCTAAGTAAAGCTTATCTTTAAAAAGTTTATTCTTTGATAATTTTGTAAAACTTATCTAAACCTTAGCATGTTGTTGGAAACTTTACATATGAGTTTAAGAAAACTTTTGGTTAAACAAAAAATTATGTTTAAAGAAAATTTCTTATTTCATTGGTTTGAAAAGAGAGTTTGTGATAACTTTATTTTATATTTTCTTTGATAAAATCTCCTATAATATTATTACTAAAACTTGAGCTAACTTATCTAACTTTATAAAATATTTGTTAAGATAAAACCTTGAGTCTTTATGGAAAAATAATTTCTTATGTGACAAAATTTATTTTTAAAGAGAGTTTATTTTTATTACTCAAGAAAACTCATTTTTATTATGTTTGAGACAATATTAACATGTTCATGCATAAATGAGAATATGTAACCATGAGAAATATAATAAAAACAATATAATAAGATAAATTATATAAGATCATAAAAGTAAAGTCAAGTATTGGGAACCTTAGCTTCATCAAGGTATCCTAGGACTAAGAATAGACTAGTCCCAAAAGAAAAGAAAAGCAAATAAAGAAAATTGTTTTGACTTGATATAGACAAGTCTAAGACTAGAAAAACTAGTCTCAATAATTGCATAAACAAGTAAATAAATAAATTGCAAGACATGAAAATAAATAAATAACAAATGAGCTTATATGCTCTAAATAAATGTATATACATAATATATATAATACTTTATATATGTTAAATTAGAAACAAATAATAATAACAATAATAACAACAGCATAATAGAAGACATGAACAAAAACAAAATATGAACGTATTGTTGCTTCTTTAAGAAACATATACTAAGCTCGTGTTAAGTTAAATAAACATGATGAGTGAATAAGAGAAATTTTTACCTAAGGTTTATCTGTTTGTTGAAGAGGAATGAAATGTATTGTAGTATTATGTAGGAAATTGGTTTTATGGAGAAAAGAGAGAACTTGAGAGAGATTTTGAGAGAGGGATTTTTATGGAGTGATTTTGGTAGAGTCTTAATAAGAAATGAGTTGTGTGAAAGAATGAAGGAGGAATGGGGTATTTATAGAATTTTGGAGTGGAAATTAGATGTAATAAAATAAATTGAAAAAGAAAATAAAATGGGATTGATGAGAGAGGGGGAGACGTTGGTTTTGCCTTGTGTAAGAGGGGTATTGATTTATTTTGTTTGTTTTGTAATAAAATAAGTAATGTATAAAGTGTGATGTGATTAAAGTTGTATGGGGAAGGTAAATTGTAAGGTATATATATGGTAGTGTGTAAGAATAGAGTATAAGAAAAAGAAGAGTTAGATGAATAGTAGAAAAGTACTATGAATAGTAGACTAGACAATTAAAATACCGATAGTAAAGAAAATACGCGTAAATAAGCTATATGTGATATTTTTAGTTACCGAAAAATTCTAAAACTGATATTTTTGAAATCCTTATATTTTTACGAGTCTATTGGTGTTGTCGAAATATTTTTACTATCCGGTGCACCAGGGCACGGTTTTTAAAAACTGATCCCGATCGGATCCGAAAGACACTAGAAAAAAAATCTAAGGTCTTACACTTATTACAACTTAAGACTTTTTATTACATAAATTACAAAACAAAACAAATTCAACTTCTCTCTCTCTCCCTCCCATTCCCAACTGGTGCGCGCATACGCCACACCCCCAGCCCCCCAAGTTGCCTTAAATTGTTTATTTTTCTTCTTTATTATAATTAAACAAACCCTAATTTACCTTACTATATAATATCTTTTATGCCTTCTCTCTCTTTCATTCATTTTCACTTTTCAAAAACTCATAAAACCCTCTCTAATTTTTCCTCTCTTGGTCATGACCCACATACACACCACACACACTCACACAAGTTCAATTTTTTCTTCATTTTCCCACTCATTTCAAACTTTAGGTGATGAATCTTTAACTTTTCTACACTAAACCTTGTCATGACAAGACAATTCATGAGTGTTTTCATATTTAAGTCCCCATGAGCTTTTGCTAGGGACAAGAAAATACTATTACATAAATATCAAGCCATTACAAGAGTAGATCTTGTGTTTAAATGTATTTTTGTTGGATGATCTTCATTTTCATGCATGTAGAAGTAGAATAAAACAAAGATATTGAGCAAAAATCTACTTCTATGTTTTCAAACTCCATTTTATATATCATAAGAAGTAGATCTAGCATTTAAATGCTCATACTATACTTGACATTCATGATCTTGTGAATATTTGGTGTTTTAGTGCATTAATGAAGCATAAAGACCTTTGTCTTGTATATATAGATATGGTAGTTAGTAGATCTTTAGTTAGTGGAGACAAGAAACTTAAAAAGGAAAAAATTTTGTTTGAAATGTTCAAATGAAAATTCGAATGACTTCAAAACCATGCATTAAAAACTCTTTTATCAACTCTAAAACTTGTGTTTTATATGAAAAATGAAGAGTATAGGTAATAGATATCATTAAGTAATGATTTTTATAAGTTGAAATGAGATTTGATAAGAAAAATATGCAAAACAAAGAGTAGAAATAAGATAGGAAATTTTGAGTTGCTAAGTCAGCTTAAGAAATTCGTAATTTTAGAGTATTGTCATGAAAACACCTATTTTCCAACTCAAAATGAAATTTTTATTTAAGAAATGAAGTCTTTAAGGGATAAGTATAATAAAGCCTTAAGTTTTAATATATTAAACAAGTTTTCATAAAGAAATTATTCAAAAACTAATTTTTTAAAATTCGGATTTTGGAATAACCCCTATTTGAAAATATGTTTACAAAGTATAAAATGCGAATTTTCATGTAGAAATGAAGTTCTTAAGTAATAGATATAATGAAGACTCAATTCTAGCAAAGATAACTAGATTTTCCTAAGAAATAATTTCAAAACAAAAGAGATTTATCAAAGTCATGAAACTAGTTTTCCTAAGAATAAGTATTCTTGGAGTCTTGCAAAATAAAGAAATTCTAAAAATTTCTTTTAGTAAATATCATCAAGAGCATACATACATTAAACTCATAACATACCATTCATGATTGGAAATCATCAATATTGCATGTATAATGATCTATAAAGTAGAAACATCACAAACATTCACAAAACTATTTTTTGGAATTGGAATTTGCTACTGATCAGAATGTTTCATGACCCAAACATTTTCAAAACTTTGAAATAATATTAGAATTAGATATATCTTTCGAAGTTAATAGAAATCGATATGTAATTTACGAAATTCCGAGTTAAAATGACCAAGTCACGACCGTTTTATGTCGGGACTTCTGTAAATGACGAGGAATATGAATTTAATAGTTTTGTTAAATAGTTTGGATTAGTTAAGTGATGAAATACTTATTAGGGTATTTCTTCCTTTTTAGGTGACCTAAAAATCGACGATTCCCTACCACCGGATTACTATTACTAAAAGACTGATGATCCAATAGTCGAATGAGTATTACTTCCGATTCCGTTTATTGTATGTGATTGTGGTGATAGTCGCATTAGACTTTAGGCAAAGATAAAATGAAGATATATATATATATATATATATATGATGGGGATGAATGGGAATTATGTATGGTTGCTGTTGATAAGTGAAACTGAAAATAAGAATATTAAAGCCGAGTGATTAATTCATGCTTGTATAGATGGATTAGGATTGATTGTCTGAAATTATTGATTGATCACCTAAGGAATTGGCATAATTGACTATTCGAAATTGATAATAAATATGGATTGATTCATATCATAAATGGGGATGGAGGATTAGCATTGATTGATTGCCCGTGATCCGAAACAGATTAAAAGTTGGTTAATCATGATCCATAAACGAAATTAATGAGTTGGTTAATCGTGATTCACAAATGAATTTTTAAGTTAGTTGACCGTGATCTTAAGCGATATATTTTAGTAGTACCGCAATATTCGTTAATCTGCTAACCCAAGATGGAGGGCGAAAGTCCATCCACATATGATTTTGGCTAGTCATATGTCTGTTGATTCCATATGTTTGATGCATATCACTTGTCTGATTAATCACTTGCTTGTATTATGTGTTATGAATGAAATTTTGGAAGTTCTCACTCATTAAGCTAGAGTAGCTTACATCCCTACAGTTTTTATTTGTTGCATCACTCATTCATATGGCTTAGACAGAGGCAACCTACAGCTTAAGTACAGGAGCTATGCATTTCCTTGTGAAGTTGTATTAAATTTTGTTTAGACTTCCGTAGGAAACCAAGAGACTCTGGATGACTGTAATAGACCTCTTAACAATATTCTTTTGCAAGGGAATGCCCCTTAGATTTTGTAACTATTTATATATGTGTTATGATTTATATTCTAATGCTATTGAATGTCAATTTAAACTCTTTATCTCCATCAATTTGAGTATTCTGTTGTCGTAAAGGGACGTTTTACATCTATACAAGATTTCTGAAAGACTAAGGTAGTAATTCGTGAGTCTTATATGGCATGTGGTTGACTGTTACGTTTAGGATATCCTATAGGACGTGACAGTATGCACTACTGAAGTTTAGTTGGGTGTTGACCATCTTCCATAGCTCCTCCAAAAGTGGCTTAAAAACCTAGAATCCTTGTCAAACACAATAGAAGAAGGTAAACCATGTAATCAATATACCTCCCTAAAATATAATTGTGCCACACACACAGCATTAGCTGTCTTTTTGCAAGGGATGAAGTGCACCATCTTTGAGAATTGATCCACTACCACATATATAGAATCGTTACCCCTTTATGTCCTTGGTAAACCCAGGACAAAATCCATGTTAACATCCACCCATGGCTGAGATGGCATGGGTAGGGGTAAATATAGCCCAGCATTGGTAATTGATCCTTTAGAGACTTGGCATACCCTACATCTCTGCACAAATCTATCTACCTCCTTTCGAATAGAAGGCCAAAAATAAGATGCCAGGACTAAATGTAGTGTCCTATCTCTTCCCACATATCCCTCACAATGTAGCTCTTGGATAATCTTAGCCTTTAGGCTACAATCAAGAATGCAAAGTTGATTTCCTTTAAATAGAAAACCATCTTGCAGCAGAAAATCAGTATTCTCCCCATCATGAATACAGGTCAAAATACGTGAAAAGAATGGATCAGATTCATATAAAGCAGAAAATGAATCAAAACCTAGTACCTAAACTTGCATCTTGCTCAATAAAGTCCTTCGCCTGCTTAAAGCATCTGCAACCTTGTTTGAAGCCCCACTATTGTGTTTCACAACAAAGGTGAAATGCTCTAAATATGCAACCTAGGAGGCGTGTCTGGTTGACACATTATCTTGACTATGAAGGCATTTTAAAGCCTCTTGATCAGTATAAAAGATAAACTCTCTGTGGAATAAATAGTGCCTCCAATGCTTCACTGCCTGCACCACAACATAAAACTCAACATCATAAGTGCTATATCGTAATTTCGCCCCTGTCAAGTTCTCATTGTAATATGCAATAGGCATATTATTCTGGCTTAATACAACACCGATTCCCACTTTTGATGCATCTAAGTGAAGCTTAAAAGGCTGAAAAAAGTCTAGAAGCACTGATGGTCTATTTCTTTAATTGAGTGACTGAGTTTTAAATTTATAATCCTATATTTCTTTTTGCTAAACACGGTCAAAGCCAGGTAAGTGCACCTGTCGTTATGTAGTCTAGGATTAAGCATAAAGTCTCCTATAAAGAATGAAATAAACACTAGTACTAACATTCTTCTCATTATCTAGCCTAAAATAAATCATATTTTAATGATAGTATTGAATTACTAATTACTATTGATTAACTAAAGATGCAAATACACTTGTTAACACATAATAATGTAATGCAAACATAAAACAGGCCTACAAACCATGGCTAACATGTAGTTTCACACCATTAATATATTTTTATTAGTCTTAACTGTGGAATTCAGTAAGCTGCCTTAAAATCTTTCTCAAGATCAGTAAAGCATAATCTTGATTTTATCTATTGGAATCTCTTCCTAGGCTAATAGTAAATCAATGACCGCATTAAGTTTAAGAATTCCAAAGAAAATTGCAGAAGATTTCACCATCTTATTTCTAAGACTATGAGCAATCCCTTTCAATAGTCTAAATCTATTCACTTAGAAGATTTCTCAATCTATCCAAGTGAAATATGTCAAAAATCCCTGTCGTGCACTACATAAACTAGTGCTTTATATATTACCATTGAAAATAAGAAGTCCAATAAAAATATTATGAATTTAACACATTTCTACATGAAATTTGCATAATACAATACAACAGACATTAACAAAACATGATAAGATTGAGATGAGAGATAGAAAGACAAAACACATTTATTCCATTTCTAAAATTATTTGAGAATTGTCTACAACAACATATTGAAGATCCTTCATTGGTCTCTCTCGAGTTCCATGGATGAATCATCATAAATACATCACTCACACATCACTTACACTTACAATACACACACATACTCCCCTTGCAGGAAGGAGAAAATGTCTATATTGTTCCTACACTAATCGATTACAATGAATGAATTAATGGATAAATCTCTAGATGATAATTTTATTCCTCTTGCAGATAGGTATGTTTCTTTTCATATCTCCTAGACTCTTGGGCAAAACTGTCATGCCCCAACGGGTACCCTAAACGTGATAGCCCGCCGTACGCAATATTAAAGCTCAAGAATGACTATCTTAGTCACTCGAAAGCTTCCATATTGGTACAAGCGTACACTCATAACAAAGGGAGACCATTGAAGTAATGCATTTTAAGATATTGGCAGCGGAACAAACAAAATAACACTTAATATATATTTCATTGAAAAAAGTCTTACAGCTTCTAAGGGGCATTCCCCCGATAATTTCATAATAACATGGTCTTGCTAAGATAAATAACAAAAGCTAGAAGATTTTAGAAAAAATCTACTCTAAGACTACAAAATAGAATTCCTCCAAAAGCTTCTCAAAATAAAGGCTCTACCCGGGTGGTCAAGATGGTCTCGGATGCAAAAAGATAATCCTGCAAAGTCAAAAGTCTATAGGAGTATAAGCATGACTTGCTTAGTGAGATATTCCTTACATAAAAGTACTCATAACAAGCAATCAACCAAGTTTATTAAACAAGCATATGAATGCAACAACCATATGATAAATAGTACATATGATTATCCGGTTTTTTATGTGTGATGGATTTACCCCTCCATCGGTGGTTAAGGAATACTTTGAACTGGGTCCCGACCGACCTCCTTAAAGTTTGCTTGTGTCTTGGGGTTCCAACGAACCGTACTACTAGTCCTCGGGCTTTTCATACCCAAAGCGATCGATCCGGCTCGGCTACACCTTGAGGCCGTATTCCCCGAACGTCCTAACCCTCAAGATGTAGCTAGACAACTTACCTTTCTGGTTCCACGCTGAGGAGTAGTAGCAAAACTTCGAAATGATATTATAAGTGATATGCATGAGCAATTTATTATATGGGGATTTCAATATGATATTAAATCATTTAATACGATCAAACAATATTTGCACACATAACAATACATTCATGGAATATTTATATCAATCACCAATCGGGTTCCGATATACTTATTAGTCATTGATCACACACAACGATTCACATACATAATTCCAATGATATCCCACATGCATATCAATTTTATTTTTCCTAACATCTAGTGCTCTATTTTACAAGCACATATGCGAATACATAAGCGTAAAGGAAACTCACTCATCCATTGTGATCTAGGAGTCGAAGTAATCCTTGGGGAAGACAAGATCCTGATCCTCGACACCTAAACAAAAGAAAGACCCAACATGAGTATTTCATCCAAGATCTAATCAAACTCTATAACTCTATCTTATTGAATTTGTCAAAATTCGTATGAATGGAAATTCCAATTTAAAATGGCCATAACTTGCTCATTTTAACTTAGAATTTCACATATTATATATCGATTTCTACCTACTCGAAAAGATATATCTATTTCTAAGGTTATTTTTATCAAAAGAAGTTATTTAGGTCTCGGAATAGCAACATACAGATTTGATACGAATTTCAAAAATAGAGTTTTCAAACCTTCTTCATCCAAAAACTTTTGTACAAAAATATAGATATATTTTATGGTTGAAAAATCCTTTGAATACACATATATATATACTCAAACCATATGCATGAATTTACTGGTGTTGTCTCAACAATGATCTTGTAAAACAATATGTCTTAAGAGTGAGATAAGCTTAAGACTTGTAAAGAAATTAGTTTTGTTAAGAAAATTCCTTATTTTACTATAAGTGAGCATTCCCTTCTTTTAGCTCCATTTCTTAAATAAAAGTAATTTTAATCTTTTTGAATTCTTACTACTTTATTTCTAATGTTTTGGAAAACATAGTCTTTCTAAATACTTCATGATTATATGTTCTATAGCTTTTCTAAAGTTAGATCCATTTTAAAAGAAATGATCTTATAAATTAATTTTGAAAAACTTATCTAGACTTTAGTATTTTAAAGTGTTGGTAGAAAACTTTGATAAAGGAGTTTAAGAAAACTCTTGGTTAAATCAAAATTAAGTTTAAAAAAACTTTCTTATTTTATTGGTTTTAAAAGAGAGTTTGTGATAACATTACTTTATGTATTTCTTAGTGAAATCACATATTATTACTAAAACTACAGCTAAACTTATCTAACTTTAAAAAAATATTTGTTAAGATAAACTTTAAGTCTTTATGGAAAATAATTTCTTATGTGATAAAATTTATTTTTAAAGAGAGTTCTTATTTTTATTACTTAAGAAAACTCATTTCCATTATGGTTGAGACAATATCAACATATTCATGCATAAATGAGAATATGTAACTTTATGGAAAAGGTAATAAAACAATATAACAAGATAATATAAGAGCATAAAAGTAAAGTCAAGTATTGGGAACCTTAGCTTCATCAAGGTATCCCGGGACTAAGAATAGACTAGTCCTCAAAAGAAAGAGAAAAGCAAAGAAATAAAATTATTTTGACTTGATATGGACAAGTCTAAGACTAGAGAGACTAGTCTTAATAACAACATGAATTAAATAAATTTCAAAACTTGAAAGTAAATAAATAATAAATGAGCTTATATGCTCTAAATAAATATATATACATAATATACATAATACTTTATATAAGTTAGAACAAATAATAATAATAATAACAATAACAATAACAACGTAATAATAAAGAAAAGAATAGGACATGAACAAAAACAAAACATGAATAAATTGTTGCTTCTTTAACTCAATGAGTCTAAGAAACATACACTAAACTCATATTAAGTTATATGAACATAATGAGTATATGAAAGAAACTTTTACCTAAGGTTTATCTGTTGGTTGAAGAAGAAAAGAAATGGGTTGTAGTATTATGTGGGACTTGGTTTCCTAAAGAAAAGAAAGAACTTGAGAGAGATTTTGGGGGAGTGATTTTGTGGAGTAATTTTGGTAGAGTTTTAGTATGAATTTTGTTGTGTGAAAGAATGGAAGAGGAATGGGGTATTTATAGATTTTTGGAGTGGAAATTAGATGTAATTAAATAAAATGGAAAAGAAAACAAATTGATGTGCATGAGGAGAGAGGGGGCGCCGATTTGCATAGAATAGGGGGAGAAAATTGATTTGTTTTGTTTGTTTTGTATTAAAATAAGTAATGTGTAACGTATGATATGATTAAAGTTGTATGGAGAAGGTAAATTGTAAGGTATAGAAATGGTAGAGTGTAAGAAAAAGTAGAGATAGGTGAATAGTAATGAATAGTAGAAAAGTACTATGAATAGTAGACTAGACAATTAAAATACTGGTAGTAAAGAAATATGCGTAATTAAGCTATATCTGATATTTTTAGTTGCCGAAAAATTCTAAAACTGATATTTTTGAAAACCTTATATTTTACGAATCTATTGGTGTTGTCGGAATATTTTCACTATCGGTGCACCGGGGCACGGTTTTCAAAAATTGATCCCGATTGGATCCGAAAGACACTAAAAAAATTCGAATCTTATATTTTTAAGCTTTCCTATACTATTATGAGCCATAATCCACAATTATTTCAATTTCGTTTTCTGAGGCTTAAGAACACGGGATTGCCGGATATAGATTCACTAGACTAATTATATAACTAGGTTAACTTTAGGGTTTCGTTTTAACTTCCGGTTCTTAGGGTTTGCTTATATTATCGAAAAATCTAGGGGCTTACAAAAACAGTATAACACTTAGAGGAAAATTGTGTCTTTTGTCTGAACCGATACAACACTTAAATGAAAAGATACAAAAAATGTCGGATAGCAAACAATATATGACGGGTGACCAAAGGGGAGTTATTTAGGCTGTGAGCGAATTTCGTTGAATAACCAAATCAATCACAGGCGACCAAAGCACTGCGATCCTTGTTGTTCCTTACTTTTCTTCAAATCATGGGCGACCAAGGAGGTTGGATTATTTCTGTGTGCGATTTTCTTCTTCCTCACTTGATATCATAGGAAACCAAAGCTCCCGTGATTGCTTCTGATGTTCATATTCTTCTTTCACGGGCGACTAAAGCCTAGTGATCCTTATTGTGGTGTTGTTTTGCTCCTATCTCGCTCGTGATTTGTATCAATTTTGCTCCAAAATGTGTTGTTATGATTAGAAGTCAGTTGAATTGAAAATATTATTGATTTAAGTATCAATTCTTAAATGAAAACATAATTCAAGTCCTAAATTTTACTTAAATAGCCATTAATAATTATAGATAACTCATTACTATCAAGCAGCAATATTGGGGCTGAAGTCAAACGCCTCTTTATAAGCTCAAAAGATTCTTCTGCACCCTCTGACCACTCAAACTTCCTACCTTTCATGCAATCTGTCAATGGAGCCATAATACTGCTGAAGTGAGGAATAAACCATCTATTAAAAGGTGTTAAACCATTGAAGCTCCTTACCTCTATAATGGAAATAGGTCTAGGCCATTGCCGAATGGCATCCACTTTTGATTGGTCAACCTATAAACATGCATTAGAAATCACATAACCTAAGAAAGCTACCTTGGTAGTCATAAAAGTACACTTCTTAGCAGTGGCATAAAATTTCTCTCTACGTAGAATAGTCAAAACCTCTCGTAAGTTTTGCTGATGTTGATCATGATTTACACTATAAACTAGTATGTCATCAAAATACACAACAACACACTTGGCAATAAGAGGTCTCAGAATCTAGTTCATCACTCGCATGAAGGTGCTAGGGGCATTTGATAGCCCAAATGGCATAACCAACTATTCATACAATCCTTCTCTGGTCTTGAAAGTAGTCTTCTATTCATCACCAACTTGGATGCAGATTTGATGATAACCACTCTTCAAATCTAGCTTCGAAAACATCTTTGCCCCACTCAGCTGATCAAGTAAATCATCCAATCTAGGAATAGGAAATCTGTACCTAACTATAATTTTGTTGATGGCATGACTGTCTACACACATGCGCCAAGAACCATCATTCTCGGGTGTCAATAAGATAGGAACAACATAAGGAATCAAACTTTCTCGAATAAAACCCTTCTCTAACAAGCCCTCTACCTGCCTCCTCATTTCTTCATGCTCAGATGGGCTCATTCTGTAATGTGGCCTATTAGGAAGAGAAGCACCAGTGTCGCCCTCCAAGGGATACCCTAAATGTAACAGTCCGCCACATGCCATATAAGACTCACAAATCACTACCCATGTCCTTCGAGAGTCTTATACAAATGTAAGGTGTACCTTTACGATAATAGAATACTTGAACCGATGGAGTTAAAGAGTTTAATTTGGCATTCAATAGCATAAGAAAATAAATCAAAACACATATGTAATTAGTTACAAAATCTAAGGGGTATTCCTCCGCAAGAGAATATTAATTAGAGATCTATTCCAGTCATCTAGAGTCCCTTGGTTTCCTCCGGAAGTCTAAACAAATTTGAATACAAATTCTAGAGGAAACGCCTAGCTCTTGTACCTGAGCTGTAGCTTGTCTCGATCTAAACCATATGAATTCGGGATGCAATAAACAAAAACTGTAGGGACGTAAGCTACACTAGCTTAGTGAGTGAGAACTTCAAGATCACAATTATAACACATCAATCAAATAAGTGATTAATCAAACAAGTGATATGCATCAAACATATGACTAGCTGGAAATCATATGTGGATGAGCTTGTGCCCTCTATCTTGGGTTAGCAGATTCACGACTATTACGGTACTACTCAATATGCCGTTTAGGATCATGGTCAACCAACTCATAAATTAATTTATGGATCACGATTAACCAACTCATTAATTCATTTATGGATCATAATTAACTAACTTTTACACCATTTAGGATCACGGACAACCAACCAATGCTAATGCTCCATCCCCATTATGATATGAATGAGTCCATATTTATTTTCAATTCCAAATATTCAATTATACCAATTCTTTAAGTGATCAATCAATAATCGCAAACAGTCAATCCTAAATCATCTCCACAAGCAATAGTTAATCACTTGGCTTCGATATTCTTAAATTCTATTTCTCATATCAACGACAACCATACAAAATTCCCATTCATCCCCATCATGCATATCCATTTTTATCTTTACGCAACTATCATTACAACCACATACAATAATTGAAATTGGAAGTGGTACTTACTCAGTTATGGATCACCGGTCTTTTAGTAATAATAATCTGGTGGTAGAGAATCGTCGAATTCGGGGTCACTGAAAAAGGAAGAAATACCTAATAAATATTTCATCACTTAACTAATCCAAACTATATATCAAAACTTAGAAAATTCGTAATTCTCGTCATTTGTGGAAGTCCCGACTTAAAATGGCCATAACTTGGTCATTTTAACTCTGAATTTCACAAATTATATATCGATTTCTATCTACTTAGAAAGATCTATCTAATTCTAATATTATTTTCAAGTTTTGAAAATGTTTGGATCACGAAAAAGTAGGATCAGTTCTGATCAACAAAAATTTCCTATTCCGAAAAATAGTTTTGTAAATGTTTGAAATGTTTCTACATGATAATTAAATTATACATCCATTATTGATGATTTCCTAACATGAATGACATGCGATGTGTTTAATGTATGCAAGATCTTGATAATATTTACTAAGAGGAAAATTTAGAAACTTTTTATTTGCAAGACTCCATGATTATTTTCATTTAAGGAAACTAGTTTCCTAGCTTTGATCATCTCCATTTGTTTTGGAATTATTTCTTAGGAATTTCTAATTATTTTAGCTAGAATTGAATCTTCATTATATCTATTATTTAAGACCTTTATTTCTACATAAAAATTCCCATTTTATACTTTGTAAACATGTTTTCAAATAAGGTTTATTCCAAAATCTGAATTTTTGGAAATTTAGTTTTTGAATGATTCATTTGGGAAAAACTTGTTTAATACATTAGAATTTAAGGCTTTATTATACCTATCCCTTAAGGACTTCATTTATTAAATAAAACTTTCATTTTGAGCTTGAAAATAGGTGTTTTTATGGTAATAATCCAAAATTACGAATTTCCTAAATTGAGTAGTAACTCAAAATTTCCTATATTGTTTCTACTCTTTGTTTTACATATTCCTCTTATCAAATCTCATTCCAACTTATAAAAATCATCACTTAATGATATCTATTACCTATACTCTTCATTTTTCATATAAAACATAAGATTTAAAGTTGACAAAAGTGTTTTTAAAGCATGGTTTTGAATTTATACGAATTTTTCATGTGAACATTTCAACAAAAGTTTTTCTTTTTCAAGTTTCTTGTCTTATCTACTTAAAGATTTACTAACTACAACATTTATATACACAAGACAAAGCCTTTATGATCATTAATGCATTAAAACACAAAATATTCATGTGATCATGAATGTCAAGTATAATATGAGTATCTAAATACTAGATCTACTACTTATGATGCATGAAATAAAGTTTAAAAGCATCAACGTAGATTTTTATACAAGATCTCTACTTTACTCTACTATTATATGCATGAACATGAAGATATTCCAACTAAAACTCCTTTAAACATAAGATCTACTCTTGTGATAGCTTGATATTCATGTAGTGGTATTTTCTTGTCCCTAACAAGTGCTCATGGGGACTTAAATGTGAAAATACCCATGAATAATTTTTCCATTACAAGATTTAATGATAGAAAGGTTTAGGATTTATCACCTAAAGTTTGAATCAAGTGGAAAATGAAGAAGAAATGAGCTTGTGTGTGTGTGTGTGTTGGAACAAAGCTCACGGCAAGAGAGGGAAATAAGGAGAGAGTTTGTGATTTTTATGAACAAATGAAGTGAATGAAGAGAGAGAAAAGTAAAACATTACATAGTAAAGTAAATTAGGGTTTGTGTAATTATAAAAAGGAAATAAAATAAAACAAATTGAGGCAAAACTGGGGGGTGGGGGAAAGGAAAAAGGAAGTGGGGGGGGGGGGGGGGGGGGGGGGGGGGGGGGAGGGGGAGGAGTTGCACCAGTCACAAGGGAGGGAGAAAGAGAGAGAGTTAAATTAAATTTTGTTTTGTAATTTCTGTAATAAAAAGTATTAAATGTAATAATTTGTTAAGAGACAAATTTTCATTGAAAAAGAAAATATAATTGAGTGTTTGTAAGGATGTAAGACTAGGATATGACTTGTGTGTGTAGTAGGTTGTACTTGTGAATAGTAAACAAGACAATTACTTTACCAGTAGAAAAGAAAATACGAGAAAAGGCTATATCTATAATTTTTATAACCCAAAAAATTATAAAACTTATATTTTTTAAATCCATATTAAATTTCGGTTCTATAGAGTATTCTGGAATATTTTTTCGAATTTCTAGTTCTATGGCTCACTTTTCAGTAATGGATCTCGGGAAGGCCCGAAATAGAAAAATTTTTGAAATTAGAACTTTTTATGGTTTGAAATATACATTAAAACAATATTCCACATTAAATTATTTCATAAAAGTTCTTTTAGTTTGAAGCCGAAGGAAACCGGATCTAAGGTTCCTAGGTTTCTCTTATAAGCTTAAACTAATCCGGTTTAGGGTTTTGGTTTTTCGGTTTTCGAAGTTTACTTGGTTACTAGGAAAACTGGGGTTTACAACCTTCCCACCTTAAATAGAGTTTTGTGCTCAAAACTGAACTGATATACCTTGTCTTTGAAACAACTCAGGATACTTTCTCCGAATCTCCGAATCAGCTTCCCAAGTAGCTTCCTCGAAGGCATGGTTTCTCTACAACACCTTAACGTATTGAATTTCTTTGCTCCAAAGCTTTGGGTTTTCTTGTCCAAAATCCTTATGGGATGTTCTTCATAGGTCAAATTCTCCTTCAGCTGAATGGGTTCCAATTCCAAAATCTTTTCATTGTCGGGTACATATTTCCTTAATACCAACACATGGAACACATTATGGACTTCTGATAAGTTTGGTGGTAAGGCTAGTCGGTACGCTAAGTCTCCCACTCTTTCCAAGGTTTAAAACGGTCCAATATATCTCAACTTAGTTTCCCTTGGGTTCGTACCCTTCTTACACTCTTAATTGGACTTATCTTTAGATACATGTGGTCACCTACTTGGAATTCGAGCTCTCTTCTTTTTAAATCTGCCCAACTCTTTTTCCTGTCTTGAGCTTCTTTCATTTTTCGTTGGATCACCCTTACCTTATTGGCTGCTTCTTGTACCAATTCTGGCCCAATAGCTAATTTTTCCACATCATTCCAAAATAGAGGGGACCTACAACGCCGTCTATACAGGGCTTCATAGGGTGGCATCTGAATAGTTGAGTGGTAAGCTATTGTTGTAAGAAAATTCGATGAGGGGTATATGGTTATCATAGTTCTCTCTTAATTCCAAAACACAGGCTCTTAACATGTCTTCCAAGGTATAGATTGTCCGCTCGAACTGTCCATCGGTCTGAGGGTGGTATGCAGTACTGAAGTGCAACTTTGTACCCAAACTCTTCTGTAGAGTTGTCCTGAACTTGGACACGAACCTCGAGTCCCTGTCTGAAATGATTCCTGGTAGTATGCTGTGTAGCCGTACAATCTCTCAAGTGTAGATCTTAGCTAACTTGTCCATTGAATATGTCATGTTAATGGGTAAGAAGTGCGCTGACTTAGTTAACAGATCTACTATTACCATACGGCGTCATAACCCAAGGAAGTCCTTGGAAAACCACACACAAAGTCCATGGATATCTAATCCCACTTCCATTGAAGGATGGGTAAAGGCTTTAATAATCCTCCTGGCCTTTGGTGTTCTACTTTCACTTGTTGGCAGACCGGACACTTCATTACATAATCTTCTATATCCCTTTTTTATGCCATTCCACCAATAGTAGCTTGTCAAGTCTTGGTACATCTTGGTACCTCCAGGGTGCATAGTGTAACCGGAGTTGTAGGCTTCACTCATTATCTCTTTTCTTAATACCCCATCTTCGGGCACATACAATCTGCCCTTCATTCTGACCACATCCTTGTCATCTATTACAAAGTCCATGTATTTTCCTTCTTGAGTTTCCTTTTGAATCCTTTGTATTATTTCATCATGCCTTTAGGCTTCTTTGGTTCTTTCAATCAAGGTTGGTTCTAATACCAGATTAGCTATTTCAAGCTCTACACTTTGGTCTATGAACTTAATTCTCAGTTTCTCAAAATCTCTTATTAGATCTCTTTGACTTGTGATTAAATCTACTACTTCTCCATAACTTTTCCGACTTAGGGCATCTGCAGCAGCATTCACTTTCCCTGGACAGTAATTTATTCCTTAATCATAGTCCTTTATCAGTTCCAACCATCTTCTTTGCCTCATATTTAATTCCTTCTGTGTGAATAAATATTTAAGACTTTTGTGATTGGTGTATACTTCACACCTTTTCCCATACAAATAATGTCTCCAAAGTTTTGAGGCAAAGACAACTGTGGCCAAATTCTAGATCATGCGTAGGATAGTTCTGCTCGTGGGGTCTTAACTGTCGAAAGACATAGGCAATAACCTTCCCTTTTTGCATTAGCACACATCCAAGGCCATTCCTTGAAGCGTCACTATGCACCGTATAAGACTTTTCTGGGTTTGGTAGAACTAAGATTGGTGTGGATACCAACCGTTGTTTCAATTCTTGAAAACTCTGTTCACGTTTATCCGTCCAAACAAACTTCTCACTTTTTTGTGTCAATTGAGTCAGGGGCTTAGCTATATTTGGAAAATCTTTCACAAACTTACGATAATAGCCAGCCAATCCTAGGAAACTTCTTACTTCGGTAACTGTTTGTGGCTGTTCTCACTCCACTACAGCTTTAATCTTTTCTGAGTCAACTGATTTCCCTTCTCCTGTTATAACATGTCCAAGAAAAGATATTCTATCCAACCAAAAGTCACATTTAGATAATTTGACATACAACTTGTTTTCCCTTAAAGTTTGTAACGCCATTCGAAGATGTTCCTCATGTTGTTCCTTGTTTTTAGAGTATATCAAAATATCATCTATGAAGACAATTACACACTTATCAAGAAGTGGCTTGTAGACCATGTTCATAAGATCCATAAATGCAGCTGGTGCATTGGTTAGTCCAAATGACATCATCAGAAATTCATAATGTCCATAATGAGTACGAAAAGTCGTCTTTGGTACATCTTTAGGCTTTATTCTTAGCTGATGATATCCTAAGTGCAAATCAACGCGTGAGAACACACACACGCCTTGCAGCTGATCAAATAAATCATCAATCCTCAGTAAGGGGTATCGATTCTTGACTGTAACCTTGTTTAGCTCACGATAATCGATACATAATCTCATAGATCCATCCTTCTTCTTTATAACTAGGACAGGTGCGCCCCATGGCGACATACTTGGTCTTATGAATTTCTAATCTAAGAGTTCTTGTAATTGGGTCTTTAGCTCCTGTAACTCAGCCGGTGCCATCCGGTATGGTGCTTTAGATATTGGTTTGGTATCTGGAGCCAATACAATTTCAAAGTTAATTTCTCTTTTCGGTGGTAACCCAGGTAAGATTTCTGGAAACACATCCAAATACTCATTTACCACTTGTATGTCTTTTTCCTCCTAAATTTCCTCATCATCCAAAATACCTTCGATAGGCACTATCTCTTCATCTTCCATCACCAACTCAAAAGAATTTAACCCAAGCTTTCTTAAAGCCATGGTTTCTCTCATGAACTCCACTCCTTTTCCTGATTGATCATTGAAGTTCATCATCCTCTTTTGGCAATCCACTATAGCTTTAACCTTACTTAACCAGTTCATGCCAAGTATAACTTTGTACTTATTCATCTCCAATATTATCAAATCACTCATGGAGTGATGCCTTTGGATCTCCAATGGACAATCCCTTATTACTTCTTAAGTTGAAACGACATTGCCGATGGGTGGTTTAATTCTCAGGCTAGCGGTAGTTGTGGCTATAGGTAATCCAAGTCACCCAGCTAAACTAGTGGTGACGAACGAGTGGGTCGCTTCCGTGTCAAACAAAACATAAGCCTCAATTTCATTCACCCGTATGTGCCCTGTGGTTAACAAACATCCATCACTACTTGATCTAAAACACTCTCACTACTACCTATTTGGAGGTTTTAGATTCCAGCTTTCCCTTTTTACAAGTTTTAATTCCTTATAGAAAACTGTTAAATAAATAACTTTTAACTTAAGAGGGTTTTCTTACTAAACTATCACTAGGCTACTATCTATGCCATCTCCTTGGTCTAGTGTGGTCAACTCCACATCCTCATCGCCATCCTCTGCAACCATCTACTGGCCCTCGAACTTGCCGAGTCTCATCCCATGCATAGCTGATGCTGCACGACTCCCACTTTTACTCTCGAATCTCATAGTGTTGGCATTGCTCGAAGTCCCAAAAGGTCGAGTAGCCACACTTTTCCTTTATGAGCATTCAGAGGCCAAGTGCCCTTTTTCTTTACAGATAAAGCAGGTCACGGCCATTTTCTTTGGACATGCGTGGACCATATGGCCAGACTCGGCACAATAGTAACACTTATCCCTCAGCTGTGGGTACTGCCTAGGGAAATGGGCCTCCTTGCACTTCCAGCAAGTGATACTGGCCTTTTACTGATTCGGCCTCCTACTAGCATTGTCCTTAAATTCATGATATGGCTTGTACCTTTTTCCTTTAAACCTTAAACTCGAGGCATCGAATGGCCTCCTTCCGAACACTCTTTTGTCAAGTTCCTGGTACTTTCTCTTCTTGGCTCCTTCAATCATTCGAGCTTTTTCTACCATCTCTGGGTAGGTTTTCATTCCAAATTCTTCCAATTTAATCCTCAGATCCTCATCCAAACCTCCCAAAAATACTTGTTTCTTCAACTCCTCGCTATCCCTGAAGGATTCGGGTGCATACTGTAGCAGATGAGTGAACTCAGTCTCATATTGTTCCACAGTTCTACCTCTCTGCTTGACATACAAGAAGTTTGCACTGTATTTCACTCTTAAACTTGAGAGAAAATAATTTTCCAAGAATTCCCGGCGGAAGGACTCCCATGCAACAGTGGAGCTAAGCTTCTTCTTTTGGAGTCCCACTAGACTCTTACATTATACCTTAACATATACATCCCATATTCAAATTGCAAATATGGGGGAATCTCATAAGCAGAAAAGGAGCGCTCTATTTGAGCCATCCAGTCCTCGGCTTCATCAGGCTTACCGAATACCCCATCAAGATACCAGTTACTCTTTATAAAGTCCGGTAGAGAGCTTCAATGAGACCTTTGATATGGTGGAGGTGGTGGTAACGGTACGTTATAAGAATGCTCCTCCTGTGGAGCGGGGGCCTCGGCAGTCACTTCCCGGTGATCTGTGTGTGGTGGTTGTAGCGGAGCAGAATCCCTAACACTTTGTCCTTGATGTGAGTTCTGATTTTCATTTTGGTTTTGGATGAATGTGTTTAGAAGATTGGCCAACTACCCAATCGCATTCATCATATCATTTTGTGGATTCTGGGGTGCTACTCCCTATTGGTTTGGTTGGGATATAGCGGGTTGGTCGACTTTGTTCGGGAGAGGTTCTTGCTCCCGATTGCGAATCTGTCAGTTTCATCTGTTTACACATTTTTTAGTAAGTTTTAGTGTCTTTTTGACATTTTTAAACTTGCAAAAGTTAATTCATCAAACAAGGTTCGTGACTTTAAGGAAATTCGAGAAATCATAATTTCTGAAATGTAAATCAATCTTATGAAACTTCATATAATCATAAGGAAACCATAAAACAAAGGAACTCATATATAGAAATAAATTCACAAGTTCGGAATAATGGTATGAATGAATGAGTGCTCATGCGACGATATGTTTTTTTTTATGCCATTTATAGCTAATGCATAACCTACTTGATCATAAAAGAATAATAATTTCCTTCCTTTGAAATATAACATAATTCTTCATTACTTTAGCGAGCCATACAAGGAATTACATTGGAATTTTTCAGTTCACAAAATTTGGAGAGCCACTAATCTAGTCTTAGTCCTAGACATCCTCTTTCTAGCTGATAACAAAACAAAGTTACATGGTAAGAAAGGAACAAAACACTAAACCGTCTAAGGAAACCTAAGGCAAATTGGCATCCCACATTGCCTACTATAAAAAAAAAAAAATTCCATTTGGATTCTATAGTTAAACTAGCTTCCTACTTTTCAATCTTCACTTGGATCATCGGCGGTTGGGCTAGGGAGCCGTCCCCTACTAGAAGAACTACCGTCATCCTGACGGACAAACTGGCTGAGATACTCTCTCACGGTCAATCTCCTCCTCCTAGTGGGTCAGACTAAGGCTTCATGGTCATGCTCTTCACTTTCCTCATTTCTTTCCACTCCTTGATCTTCCTCCGGGTTCACTTCCTCTTCACTAACTCTCACTCCTTGCTCATTCTCTTGATTTTCCTCTATCCTAAGTTCTCCTCCTGCCTCTTCCCATAACTGGTCTACTATCTCCCAGGCTTCTCTCCTAATCCTCTCATCCTCAGTCTCTACTTCCATGGGCTCTAGGACCATAGGTTCAAGAATCATCTCATTGATCATTGGAGGATGCTTACCTTTAATATAGATATCTCTCCATACTGTGGGATCTATTTCAGGCTCCTTTCTTCCACTATCGAGGATCTCTAAGTCTTGGTTGAAATTCAAATGATTTGATTAGGCTCAGGGTTCATATCTTCCTCCATTCCTATGGGAGGGGTAGGGGTCCTTGGTACCACATTCTCTGCCCAATAGGGTCCTCCTCAGGATCCTCTTCTTCCTCTCCTTCTTTTACTTCCTCAATCTCATTACTTCCTCCTGGCACAGGTGCATTGTTCAACTGCATGCCTATATCTCTAGCTGGTGGAGGTTGGATATTCATGTGAGGTAGGAGAATATCTAGATACACAACATGCCACACTATGTGATTCCAGGCATCTGCTATATTCCAATCATGATGGTCAGAAAGATTGTCATGAGCATATACATAAAGGGGCCCTATGGTAGTCCATACTCGAAAGTCTGGAGGGGTTAGGTTCCCTTCGTTTTTCAAAATGAAGATAGCTTCCCTAGTCATGGGCTCACGTTCGTACTCCACCATAATTCTCTCTAGAGTGTAGATGGTTTCTAGCTTAGTCCATCTCCTCCTCCTCATAGGGTCATATCTTATTTGATCAACCACAGCTTCCCATCTAGTATACCTCAATCCCTCTTTCCACAGTTTAAACATCTCCCCTAAGGTCTGGGGACTTCTTGCCAATAAAAATCTTCACATAATTCTCTCAACCTCAATCGATACTTCACAAGTGTTTCATCATTCCTCTTTGTAAAATTCTGGCACGCTCACGGGTCTCTCCCAGGGAGACCTACAAAAAGACAAGACTCCTAATTAGCCTAAAAAGAAATTTTTAACTCCATTTTAACCTATTTGTTTAACTTCTAGGTTCAATTTCATTTAGTTCTATAGTCCTGCTTTATAACCTAATGCTCTGATACCAACATAAACTGACACGCCCCAAAGGGTACCCTAAACATAACAGTCCGCCACATGCCATATAAGACGTACGAATCACTACTCAAGTCCTTCGGGAGTCTTGTACAGATGTAAGACGTACCTTTACGACAATAGAATACTCGAACCGATGGAGTTAAAGAGTTTAATTTGGCATTCAATAGCATTAGAAAATAAATCAAAACACATATGTAATTAGTTACAAAATCTAAGGGGTATTCCTCCACAAAAGAATATTAATTAGAGATCTATTCCAATCATCTAGAGTCTCTTGGTTTCCTACGGAAGTCTAAACAAATTTGAATACAACTTCTAGAGGAAACGCCTAGCTCATGTACCTGAGCTGTAGCTTGTCTCGATCTAAACCATATGAATTCGGGATGCAATAAACAAAAACTGTAGGGACGTAAGCTACACTAGCTTAGTGAGTGAGAACTTCCAAGATCACAATTATAACACATCAATCAAACAAGTGATTAATCAACAAGCGATATGCATTAAACATATGACCAACTGGAAATCATATGTGGATGGACTTGTGCCCTCTATCCCGAGTTAGCAGATTCACGAATATTGCGGTCTACTCAATATGCCGTTTAGGATCATGGTCAACCAACTTATAAATTTGTTTATGGATCACGATTAACCAACTCATTAATTAGTTTATGGATCACAATTAACCAACTTTTACACCGTTTAAGATCACGAACAACCAACCAATGCTAATGCTCTATCCCCATTATGATATGAATAAGTCCATATTTATTTTCAATTCCAAATATTCAATTATACCAATTCTTTTAGTGATCAATCAATAATAAAAAACAGTCAATCCTAAATCATCTACTCAAGCAATAGTTAATCACCTGACTTCAATATTCTTAAATTCCATTTCTCATATCAATGACAACCATACAAAATTCCCATTCATCCCCATCATGCATATCCATTTTTATCTTTACCAATATCTAATGCAACTATCATTACAACCACATATAATAATTGAAATCGAAAGTGGTACTCACTCAGTCATGGATCACTGGTCTTTTAGTAATAATAATCCGGTGGTAGAGAATCGTCGAATTCGGGGTCACCGAAAAAGGAAGAAATACCTAATAAATATTTCATCGCTTAACTAATCCAAACTATATAAAAAAACTTAGAAAATTCATAATTCTCGTCATTTGCGGAAGTCCCGGCTTAAAATGGCCATAACTTGGTCATTTTAACTTGGAATTTCACAAATTATATATCGATTTCTATCTACATAGAAAGATCTATCTAATTATAATATTATTTTCAATTTTTGAAAATTTTTGGATTACGAAAAAGTAGGATCAGTTCTGATCAACAAAAATTTCCTATTCCAAAAAATAGTTTTGTAAATGTTTGAAATGACTCTACTTGATAATTCAATTATACATGCATTATTGATGATTTCCTAACAAGAATGACATGTGATGTGTTTGATGTATGCAAGCTCTTGATAATATTTACTAAAAGGAAAATTTAGAAACTTTTTATTTGCAAGACTCCATGATTATTTTCTTTTAAGAAAACTAGTTTCCTAGCTTTGATCATCTCCATTTGTTTTGGAATTATTTCCAAGAATTTCTTGTTATTTTAGCTAGAATTGAATCTTCATTATATCTATTACTTGATACCTTCATTTCTATATAAAAATTCCCATTTTATAGTTTGTAAACATGTTTGCAAGTAGGGTTTATTCCAAAATCCGAATTTTTGGAAATTTAGTTTTTGAATGATTCCTTTAGGAAAAACTTGTTTAATACATTAAAATTTAAGGCTTTATTATACCTATCCCTTAAGGAATTCATTTATTAAATAATACTTTCATTTTGAGCTTGGAAAATAGGTGTTTTTATGGCAATAATCCAAAATTACGAATTTCCTAAATTGAGTAGTAACTCAAAATTTCCTATATTGTTTCTACTCTTTGTTTTGCATATTCCTCTTATCAAATCTCATTCCAACTTATAAAAATCATCACTTAATGATATCTATTACCAATACCCTTCATGTTTCATATAAAACACAAGTTCTGAAGTTGATAAAAAGGGTTTTTAAAGCATGGTTTTGAATTTATACGAATTTTTCATGTGAACATTTCAACGAAAGTTTTTCTTTTTCATGTTTCTTGTCTTATCTACTTAAAGACTTACTAACTACAACATTTATATATAAGACAAAGCCTTTATGAGCATTAATGCATTAAAACACAAAATATTGATGAGATCATGAATGTCAAGTATAATATGAGTATCTAAATGCTAGATCTACTACTTATGATGCATGGAATGAAGTTTGAAAGCATCCACATGGATTTTTATACAAGATCTCTACTTTACTCTACTATTATATGCATGAACATGTAGATATTCCAACAAAAACTCCTTTAAACACATGATTTACTCTTGTGATGGCTTGATATTCATGTAGTGGTATTTTCTTATCCCTCGGTAAGTGCTCATGGGGACTTAAAAGTGAAAATACCCATGAATAATCTTGTCATTACAAGATTTAATTATAGAAAGGTTTAGGATTTATCACCTAAAGTTTGAATCAAGTAGAAAATGAACAAGAAATGAGCTTGTGTGTGTGAGTGTATATTGGAACAAAGCTCACGGCAAAAGAGGGGAAGTAAGGAGAGAGTTTGTGATTTTTTTGAACAAATGAAGTGAATGAACAAACAGAAAAGTAAAAGATTACATATAGTAAAGTAAATTAGGGTTTGTGTAATTATAAAAAGGAAATAAAATAAAACAAATTGAGGCAAAATTGAGAGGGGGGGGGGGGGGGGGGGGGGGGAGGAGAGGTGGTGCTTCGGTCACAAGGGAGGGAGAGAGAGAGACAGAGAGCTAAATTACATTTTGTTTTGTAATTTATGTAATAAAAAGAATTAAATGTGATAATTTGTTAAGAGACAAATTTTCATTGGAAAAGAAAATGTAATTGAGTGTTTGTAAGGATCTAAGACTAGATTATGGCTTGTGTATGTAGTAGGTTGTACTTGTGAATAGTAATGAATAGTAAACAAGACAATTACTTTACCGGTAGTAAAGAAAATATGAGAAAAATGCTATATAATTTTTATAACCCGAAAAATTATAAAACTTATATTTTTGAAATCCATATTAAATTTCGGTTCTAAAGAGTATTCTAGAATATTTTTTCGAATTTCTAATTCTGGGGCTCGCTTTTCAGTAATGGATTTTGGGAAAGCCCATAATAGAAAAATTTTTGAAATCAGAACTTTTTATTGTTTGAAATATACTTTGAAACAATATTCCACATTATATTATTTCATAAAAGTTCTTTTAGTTTGAAACCAAAGGAAAGCTGGATCCAGGGTTCCTGGTTTCTCTCATAAACTTAAACTAATCCGGTTTAGGGTTTTGGTTTTCCGGTTTTCGAAGTTTACTCGGTTACTAGGAAAACTAAGGTTTACAACCAGGCTCAGCATCAATCTGATGCTGAATATCCTTGAGTGGTGCCAAGCCATCAAGTAACTCCTTAGGAAATACATCCTAGAATTCACTAACAGGGCTGGCTGCTCCCTCAAGAACTACTGTATCCCTAACTAGCTTCTTGCCCACCAAAGCAAACACCACTTTAGATTCCTATATCTCTTCTTCAAACTTCACCAAGGATAACATAATAGAATTATTACCCTGTTTCACAGGCTTGATTTTGCCAACTTTATTTGGCACAAGCATTATCCTGACCCCTTGAATGTAAAGCTATAGGTATTAGCCCTACCATCATGGGTCACTCCTCTGTCAAATTGCACGGTCTACCCAGGGCAAGTGACCAGCATCCATGGTCACCACATCACACCAAACAGAGTCTTTGTATTTAGACCCAATAGAAAATGTGATGAAAGCATGTTTCGAGACACTTACCTCTCCACCTTTCTTCAACCATGCTAGCTTGTAAGGTTTGGGGTATTGCTTAGTCTAAACCCCTAATTTCTACACAGCCTCGGTGGAAATGATATTCTCATAGCTGCTAGAGTCAACCATAAATCTACACACCTTACCCAAAATGGTACAAGTGGATTGAAAGATATTGGTTCACAACCAATCCTCCTTAGCAGCTTTAGGAGTCATGCAAGATCTCCGCACTACTAATGTTTCTTAACCATCCCCTTATAGGAACTCCTCTTCATACTCATCATCAAAAGCAGGATCACCATCTCCTCCAGCTTCAAACACTCCCTTCTCTTCACCTATTTCTTCATTCTCAACAAACATCGCTACCCTCTTCTCTACCTTCCTACACTCATATTCCACACTTAAAGCATTTCAAGCCACTACTGCTATGACCACTAAGGTTTGGCTTATTATTGCGCCACATAGTACTGTTATTAAACACCCTACCACCAACATGATTCAACACTCCACCACTTTTTTCGCTACCACTACATATCATACCACCACTAGAAAACCCGCTACTAAATTGCTTCTGTTGCCTCTCAAGAATCAAAGCTCGCTGATGTGCAGTAGAGACACTCACAAGACCAAACAGATTCACCATGTCCTAGATTTGTATCCTCAAACCACTAATATACCTTGCTACTAATTGATCCTCAGTCTCGTGAATTTCATTCCTAGTAATCAATTGGTAAAACTCATATGTGTATTCATTTACTGACCTGGTACCCTGTTTTAGGTTTTGCAACCTTTGATACATGATTCACTGGAAGTTGTAAGGTAAGAATTCTGCCCTCATATGTTTCTTCATCTTTTCTCAAGAGGTGATCTTTGGTTTACCCAACCTGACTCGGGTTAACTTTGTCTACTGCCACCAAGCTGTGGCCCTATCACGCGCTTGGGTTGCCACTAACTGTACCTTTTTATCTTTCAGTACGCCCTTAAAATCAAGAACTTCCTGTACAGTAGCTAGCCAATCAAGAAATTCCTCTGGTTGTAGATTCCCTATAAACTTAGAAATTTCTATTCTCATACCTACCTCCCATCTTCTCCTATCCTCCTCCACTACACAAACTCTACCATGCTCACGAGGCAATCCTCCATACGAAGCCCTTTTACTCATTAACGATACGTCATCCTCCTCCTCATCAAACTCTGGAACAGGGTTAGGGTTTTGATTACGCTTAGGGTTATCATTACGCTGATTTTTCATCATTGTAGCCATCCTCTCCGTGAGTTGTTCTACCTTCCATCGTTCCATTGTACCTATACGTTCATCCATCATCTATCCAATCCGTTGATCCAGGTCATCTTCTACTACAGCACGATGTTGATTGGCTAGCCTTTTGGGAGGCATCTTCTCGAAGAATGAATGCAATGCTGATACCAATTGACGCACAACATAGATCTAACCTAGGGCTTGTCTTAAACGTTGATTCACACTAGAATACCATCCTGTGATCTTCAAATACCTATTGATTCAATGAATAACTAGGTAATTTGGCATAAAATACACAATCCATACAAGGAATATGATAGTTGGAAAGAAAGGAGTAAAATACTCTAAAATATTTAATTCGGCAAAAGGTAATAATCTGTTTTTCTCGCACTAAGGTTCATATATAGAAGACAAAAGGAAACTAAAAAGTCTAAAAAAATAAAATAATTCGGATAACTAAAGTTGGATAGTAGGCCGGCTGTCACGCCCCAAGGGTACCTTAAACGTAACAGTCCGCCATATGCCATATAAGACTCGCGAATCACTACCCAAATCCTTCGGGAGTCTTATACAGATGTAAGGCGTACCTTTATGAAAATAGAATACTCGAACCAATGCAGTTAAAGAGTTTAATTTGACATTCAATAGCATTAGAAAATAAATCAAAACACATATGTAATTAGTTACAAAATCTAAGGGGCATTCCTCTGCAAAAGAATATTAATTAGAGATCTATTCTAGTCATCCAAAGTATCTTGGTTTTCTATGAAAGTCTAAACAAATTTGAATACAACTTCTAGAGAAAACGCTTAACTCTTGTACCTGAGCTACAGCTTGTCTTAGTTTAAGCCATATGAATTCGTGCTGCAATAAATAAAAACTGTAGGAACGTAAGCTACACTAGCTTAGTGAGTGAGAACTTTCAAGATCACAACTATAACAAATCAATCAAATAAGTGATTAATCAGACAAGTGATATGCATCAAACATATGAAATCATCAAACATATAACCAGCTGGAAATCATATGGGGATGGACTTACGCCCTCCATCCCGGGTTAGTAGATTAACGAATATTGCGGTACTACTTAATATACCGCTTAGGGTCACAGTCAATCAACTTATAAATTCATTTATGGATCACGATTAACCAACTCATTAATTCGTTTATGGATCCTGATTAACAAACTTTTACACCATTTAGGATCACAGATAACTAACCAATGCTAATGCTCTATCCCCATTATGATATGAGTGAGTCCATATTTATTTTCAAATCCAAATATTCAATTATACCAATTCATTTAATGATCAATCAATAATTGCAAACAGTCAATCCTAAATTATCTACACAAGCAATAGTTAATCACCCGACTTCGATATTCTTAAATTCCATTTCTCATATCAACGACAACCATACAAAATTCCCATTCATAACCATCATGCATATCCATTTTTATCTTTACCAATATCTAATGCAACTATCATTACAACCACATACAATAATTGAAATTGGAAGTGGTACTCACTCGGTCATGGATCACCGGTCTTTTAATAATAATAATCTGGTGGTAGAGAATCGTCAAATTCGGGGTCACCTAAAAAGAAAGAAATACCCTAATAAGTATTTCATCACTTAACTAATCTAAACTGTATATCAAACTTAGTAAATTCGTAATTCTCATCATTTGCGGAAGTCCTAACTTAAAACGGTCATAACTTGGTCATTTTAACACGGAATTTCGCAAATTATATATCGAATTCTATCTACTTCGAAAGATCTATCTAATTATAATATTATTTTCAAGTTTTGAAGATGTTTGGGTCACGAAACAGTAGGATCAGTTCTGATCAGTAACAATTTCCAATTCCAAAAAATAGTTTTGTAAATGTTTGAAATGTTTCTACTTGATAATTCAATTATACATGCATTATTGATGATTTCCTAACATGAATGACATGTGATGTGTTTGATGTAAGAAAGCTCTTGATAATATTTACTAAAAGGAAAATTTAAAAACTTTTTATTTGCAAGATTCCATGATTATTCTCTTTTAAGAAAACTAGTTTATCATCTCTATTTGTTTTGGAATTATTTCTCAAGAATTTCTAATTATTTTAGATATAATTGAATCTTCATTATATCTATTACTTAAGACCTTCATTTCTACATAAAAATTCCCATTTTATACTTTATAAACATGTTTGTAAATAGGGTTTATTCCAAAATCCGAATTTTTGGAAATTTAGTTTTTGAATGATTCATTTGGGAAAAACTTGTTCAATGCATTAAAATTTAAGGCTTTATTATACCTATCCCTTAAGAACTTCATTTATTAAATAATACTTTCATTTTGAGCTTGGAAAATAGGTGCTTTTATGGCAATAATCCAAAATTACGAATTTCCTAAATTGAGTAGTAACTCAAAATTTCCTCTATGGTTTCTACTCTTTGTTTTGCATATTCCTCTTATCAAATCTCATTCCAACTTATAAAAATCATCACTTAATGATATCTATTACCAATACCCTTCATTTTTCATATAAAACACAAGTTCTAAAGTTGATAAAAAGGGTTTTTAAAGCATGGTTTTGAATTTATACGAATTTTTCATGTGAACATTTCAACGAAAGTTTTTCTTTTTCATGTTTCTTGTCTTATCTACTTAAAGACTTACTAACTACAACATTTATATATAAGACAAAGCCTTTATGAGCATTAATGCATTAAAACACAAAATATTGATGAGATCATGAATGTCAAGTATAATATGAGTATCTAAATGCTAGATCTACTACTTATGATGCATGGAATGAAGTTTGAAAGCATCCACATGGATTTTTATACAAGATCTCTACTTTACTCTACTATTATATGCATGAACATGAAGATATTCCAACAAAAACTCCTTTAAACACATGATTTACTCTTGTGATGGCTTGATATTCATGTAGTGGTATTTTCTTATCCCTAGTAAGTGCTCATGGGGACTTAAAAGTGAAAATACCCATGAATAATCTTGTCATTACAAGATTTAATTATAGAAAGGTTTAGGATTTATCACCTAAAGTTTGAATCAAGTAGAAAATGAACAAGAAATGAGCTTGTGTGTGTGAGTGTATATTGGAACAAAGCTCACGGCAAAAGAGGGGAAGTAAGGAGAGAGTTTGTGATTTTTTTGAACAAATGAAGTGAATGAAGAGAGAGAAAAGTAAAAGATTATATATAGTAAAGTAAATTAGGGTTTGTGTAATTATAAAAAGGAAATAAAATAAAACAAATTAAGGCAAAATTATTAAATGTAATAATTTGTTAAGAGACAAATTTTCATTGGAAAAGAAAATGTAATTGAGTGTTTGTAAGGATGTAAGACTAGGGAATAGCTTGTGTGTGTAGCAGATTGTTCTTATGAATAGTAAACAAGATAATTACTTTACCAATAGAAAAGAAAATACGAGAAAATGGCTATATCTATAATTTTTATAACCCGAAAAATTATAAAAATTATATTTTTGAAATCCTTATTAAATTTTGGTTCTAAAGTGTATTCAGGAATAATTTTTTCAAATTTCTAGTTTCAGAGCTCGCTTTTTCGTAATGGATCTTGAGAAGGCCTAGAATAGAAAAATTTTTGAAATCAAAACTTTTTATGGTTTGAAATATACTTTGAAATAATATTCCACATTGAATTATTTCATAAAAGTTCTTTTAATTTGAAACCGAAGGAAAGCCGGATCCAAGGTTCTTAGGTTTCTCTCACAAGCTTAAAGTAATCCAGTTTAGGGTTTTGGTTTTTCGGCTTTTGAAGTTTACTCGGTTACTTGGAAAACTGGGTTTGCAACCTTTCCACCTTAAACAGAGTTTTTTTCTTAAAATTGAACTGACGTACCTTGTCTTTCAAACAACTCGAGGTACTTTCCCCAAATCTCCTCTTCAGGTTCCTAAGTAGCTACCTTGGAAACATGGTTTCTCTATAACACCTTAACGTACTGAATTTCTTTACTCCGAAGCTTTTGGGTTTTCTTGTCCAGAATCTTTATAGGATGTTCTTCACAGGTCAAATTCTCCTTCAGCTAAATAGGTTCCAATTCCAAAATTTTTTCAGGGTCAGGTATATATTTCCTTAATACCGACACATGGAACATATTATAGACTCCTGATAAGTTTGGTGACAGGGCTAGCCGGTACACTAAGTCTCCCACTCTTTCCAAGATTTCAAATGGTCCAATATATCTTAGACTTAGTTTCCCTTAGGTTCGTACCCTTCTTATACTCTTAATTGGACTTATCTTTAGATACACGTGGTCACCCACTTGGAATTCGAGCTCTCTTCATTTTAAATTCGCCCAACTCTTTTGCCTGTCTTGAGCTTCTTTCATTTTTTGTTGGATCACCGTCACCTTATCGGCTGCTTCTTGTACTAATTATGGCCTGATAGCTAATTTTTCCATATCATCCTAAAACAAAGGGGACCTACAATGCCGTCCATATAGGGCTTCATAGGGTGGCATTTGAATAGTTGAGTAGTAGCTGTTGTTGTAAGCAAATTCGATGAGGGGTATATGGTTATCCCAGTTCCCTCTTAATTCCAAAACACAGGCTCTTAACATATCTTCTAAGGTTTGGATTGTCCCCTTAGACTGTCCATCGGTCTGAGGGTGGTATGCCGTACTGAAGTGCAACTTGTACCCAAACTCTTCTGTAGACTTGTCCAGAACTTGGACACGACCTCGAGTCCCTGTCTGAAATGATTCCTGCTAGTATGCCGTGTAGCCGTACAATCTCTCAAGTGTAGATCTTAGCTAACTTGTCCATTGAATATGTCATGTTAATGGGTAAGAGGTGAGCTGACTTAGTTAATAGATCCACTATTACCCATACGGCGTCACAACCAAGGAAGTCCTTGGAAAACCACACACAAAGTCCATGGATATCTAATCCCACTTCCATTGAGGGGTGGGTAAAGGCTTTAATAATCCTCCTGGCCTTTGGTGTTCTACTTTCGCTTGTTGGCAAACCGGGCACTTCATTACGTAATCTGCTATATCCCTTTTTTATGCCATTCCACCAATAGTGGCTTTTCAAGTCCTGGTACATCTTGGTACCTCCAGGGTGCATAGTGTAAAGGGAGTTGTAGGCTTCACTCATTATCTCTTTTCTTAATACCCCATATTTGGGCACATACAATCTTCCCTTCATTCTAACCACATCATCGTCATCTATTGCAAAGTCCAGGTATTTTCCTTCTTGAGGTTCCTTTTTAATCCTTTGTATTATTTCATTATACCTTTTGGCTTCTTTGATCCTTTCAATAGGGTTAGTTTCAATACCAGATTAGCTATTTCAAGCTCTGCACTTTGGTCTACGAACTCAATTCTCAGCTTCTCAAAATCTCTTATTAGATTTCTTTGACTTATGATTAAAGCAGCTACTTCTCCATAACTTTTTCGACTTAGGGCATCTGCAACCGCATTCACTTCCTCTAGACAGTAATTTATTCCTAAATCATAGTCCTTTATCAGTTCCAACCATCTTCTTTGCCTCATATTTAATTCCTTCTATGTGAATAAACATTTAAGACTTTTGTGATCCGTGTATACTTCATAGCTTTGCCCATACAAATAATGTCTCCAAAGTTTTAAGGCAAAGACAACTGCGGCTAATTCCAAATCATGCGTAGGATAGTTCTGCTCATGGGATCTTAACTATCGAGAGACATAGGGAATAACCTTCCCTTCTTGCATTAGCATACATCAAAGGCCATTCCTTGAAGCGTCACTATGTACCTCATAAGACTTTTTTGGGTCTAGCAGAACTAAGATTGGTGTCGATACCAACCGTTGTTTCAATTCTTCAAAACTCTGCTCTCTTTTATTCGTCGAAACAAACTTTTCACTCTTTTGTGTCAATTGAGTCAGGGGCTTTGCTATCTTCAAAAAATCTTTCACAAACTTGCGATAATAGCCAACCAATCCTAGGAAACTTCTTACTTCGTTAACTGTTTGTGGCTGTTTCCACCCCACTACAGCCTTAATCTTTTCTGGGTCAACTGATATCCCTTCTCTTGTTACAACATGTCCAAGAAAAGATATTATACCTAACCAAAAGTCACATTTAGATAATTTGGCGTACAACTTGTTTTTCCTCAAAGTTTGTAACTGTAAACCCCAAAGTTTTGGAATCAGTTTAGCTTAAACCCTAATCTAGAAGTCAACCAGAAACCCTAAAAGTCAATAAAACCCTAGTTAGACATAATATCTTAAGTCCGACAATCTCAAATAAGCAACCTTGAGAAAGTAAATAAGAGTTTAGTATGTAGAATAGTGCGTAATTACCTAAGAAAGCTTAAAAAGATAAGATTAGTAAAACCGCAAATCGTTTTGAACCTGAACGGATATAGTTCTTGAAAAATGTATCCCGGGGCTTAGAATAGTAAAAATATTCCGAATATACCGTTAGACTAATAAAAATATAAGGTTTTCAAAAATATCAGTTTTATGATTTTTCGGTAAGTAAAAGTAACAGATATTGCAATTATACGCACATTTTCTTACTATTGGTACTTTACTAGTCATATCTACTTTACATTACACTATTCATTACTATTCTACACTATTTTTTCTCTCTACTTTTTCTTGCAACCTACTCTTACAACACCATAACCTATAATCTTTACTTTTTACCTTTCCATAACTTTATTTCACATCTATCTTACTTATTACTTCATTTAATCAATAAAAATACAAAACAAATCTCTTTCCTCTCTCGTACACAACATGGCCGACGCCCCCTACCCCCCTTCCCTCTTCATCTCTCTCAATTTTGTTTTATTTTTCTTTTATTTAAATCACTCAATAATCACTCTACATTTTCCTATAAATACCCTTTTCCTCTTTCACTTCTTTCACATAATTACTACTCACAAATTTCTCTACAAAAAAATAAAAACTCTCTCAAAATTTCCTCTCAAAACTCTCTTAAAATAATCTCAAACCACTTTCTACCTACACAAAACCCCTAACCACATAACACTTCAAAAACCTTCTTTAGGTGAACTTTTCTTTATATTTTCTTTTTCTCATGTCATGTAACTTTACATGACCATGATGTGAGTTTCCAAAAACTAAATATTATGGAAGCTACACTATGTTCATGTGTTGTTCTTGTTCATGAATATCTATTTATGTTTATGTTATTATTTTACTCTGTTCATATTATTATTGTTATTATATCTAAGTATTATTATGTATCTATATGTATACATATCCATTAGAGCATATAAGCTCACTTGCAATTTATTTATTTCTTGTTGTTTTAAGACTAGTCTCTAGTTTGATACCAACTTAAACTGTCATGCCTCATAGGGTACCCTAAACGTAACAGTCTGCCACATGCCATATAAGACTCACGAATCACCATCTTAATCCTTTGGGAGTCTTATATAGATGTAAGGCATCCCTTTACGATAATAGAATACTTGAGCTGTAGCTGAGCTGTAGCTTGTCTCGATCTAAGCCATATGAATTCGTGTTGCAATAAATAAAAGCTATAGGGACGTAAGCTACACTAGCTTAGTGAGTGAGAACTTTCAAGATCACAATTATAACACATCAATCAAACAAGTGATTAATAAGACAAGTGATATGCATCAAACATATAAAATCATTAAACATATGACTAGCTAGAAATCATATATGGATGGACTTGCGCCCTCCATCCCGGGTTAGCAGATTAACGAATCCTGCGATACTACTCAATATGACTTTTAGGATCGCTGTCACCCAATTTATAAATTCGTTTATGGATCACGATTAACCAACTTTTGCATCGTTTAAGATCACGGAAAACCAACTAATGCTAATGCTCCATCCCTATTATGATATGAATGAGTTCGTATTTATTTTTAATGTCGAATAGTCAATTACACCAATTCTTTAAGTGATCAATCAATAATTGTAGACAGTCAATCTTAATTTATCTATACAAGCAATGGTTAATCACTCGGCTTCGATATTCTTATATTCAATTTCTCATATCAACAACAACCATATATAACTCCCATTCATCCTCATCATGTATATGCATTTTATCTTTACCAAAAATTTAGTGCAACTATCATTACAACTACATATAATAATTGAAATCGGAAGTAGTACTCACTCGACCATGGATCACCAGTCTTTTAGTAATAATAGTCCGGTGGTAGAGAATCGTCGAATTCGGGGCCACCTAAAAAGGAAGAAATATCCTAATAAGTATTTTATCACTTAACTAATCCAAACTATATATCAAAACTTAATAAATTCGTAATTCTCGCCATTTGCGGAAGTCCCGACTTAAAACAACCATAACTTGGTCACTTTAATTCGAAATTTCGCAAATTATATATCGATTTCTATCTACTTCAAAAGATGTATCTAATTCTAATATTATTTTGAAGTTTTGAAAATGTTATGGTCACAAAACAGTAGGATCAGCTCTAATTAGTAATGATTTTTCAATTCCGAAAATAGTTTTGTAAATGTTTGAAATGTTTCTACTTTATAAATCAATTATACATGCAATATTAATGATTTCCTATCACGAATGGCATGTTATGAGTTTAATGTATGCATGATCTTGATGATGTTTACTAAAAGAAAATCTTAGAACTCTTTATTTTGCAAGACTTCAAGAATAACTGCTTTTAAGAAAACTAGTTTCCTAACTTCGATAACTCACTTGTGTTTTGGGATTAATTCTTAAGAATTTCTAGTTATCTTTGTTAGAATTGAGTCTTCATAATATTTATTACTTGAGACCTTCATTTCTACATAAAAATTCCCATTTCATACTTTGTAATCATGTTTTCAAGTAAGATCTATTCCAAAATCCGAATTTTTAGAAATTTAGTTTTTGAATGTTTTCTTTAGGAAAAACTTGTTTAATGCATTAAAATTTAAGGCTTTATTATACCTATCCTGTCACCCCGAGGGTTTTCTAATAATGATAATCAAAAACCATTCAATCACCATTATTAGTTTACCTTCTAAGTATGACATGATTTTCAAAAAACAGGATCTTTTAGTTGCTTGGATGGAATAAACAAACATATATAAGATGTAAATTAGTAAACAACTATTACAAACTACTATATTACAGATCATATGCTTCAGAATTCCTTACAACCTTAACTGATGATTCTAATGCACATTAAATGCATCATAAGACTACTACAGCTATAGATATTCTAATTCTATACTAAACTTTAAACTTCTGGCTTCTATTCTCTTACCGGGACCATGCTCCTGCTAGTAATGAGCCACGGTCGCAGAGTGAACCTGAAAGGACTGTGGGAGTGTGAGCTAAAACACGAGCTCAGTGAATAACCAGAACTTATTACGCATAGCATACAAGTTATTTAACAATCATATGAAATGCAGCAATCACACAAATGAACATTACAAGCTTGGATAACCCGGAATCCAAACAGGATGAAGATTTACGCCCTCCCATCGGGGTTGAAGGATCACAATCTATGGTCTACCTACCCAGGAGAGACTTAAGCTTTCAGGAAATAACAATCTCAAATTTAGTTATCTCTTTATACTTATCATGTTTCATTATTTATTTCCTGTTTAGCTTTAGAAACTCCACTAAGTGTTAGTCATTTCCATGTAATACCATAGGCGGCGTCCTTCATTTACCATGTAGTTCCTATGGTATTAACAGAACAAAAGTAATCTTGCAATTAACTACTAGCCCTCTGGCCTAGATAATTCAAGCCTTACCAGAGATCCGGGAACTAACACATAGTAGGCTACCACTTACTCAATGCTTTTTATGCATAGTATGTAATGCATGATTATTTTCCATTATGGTACCAGTAGTTTTTAATCAATTTGGGGGTGATCAAACAATACAGACACTCAATTAGATACTACATACATTATCAAGATACACGCAATTGGGTTATCACTTATTTTAGAGTGACATGGCAATCAATGGAATACAATACATAACTTTCAGACAGATCACCAATTTTCATTATCTTTGTATTTAAAGTTCACTACTAGTACAAGCACAATCAATGTAATAAGACTGAGTCACTCACCTGCCCATCCTATTTAATCGTAGTAATCTTCAGGTAGGTCCTCCCCAATACCCAAGTCACCTATTGAAATAAATCAGATAATTATTAAAATTTCAGATTATACAAATTAGTTTTTATGAATATTTAAGTGTCCTATTGGTCGGTTGGGTCTCTGTTTTATTCTTAGCTAATTCTTTCGAAATAGCTCTAAGTTCTAGATTCTTGTACTCTCAGTTTTCTTTTAAATTTACTTAATAAATTTTCTTATAGAGTATGGATGTCCCTATACTCACAAATTTGGATTATTTAAATTTCCATTGTTATCTATTTATATACAAATATGCTAGTATATACTTAGTATTTACTAACTCATAATTTATACATATATATATCTTACTATGAAAACATATTTACTAATAAAAGAATTTATTAACTTTATTATAACTACTTTCGAAATTATTTTTCTCTTTTTGTAACTCATAAGAGTATTAATAGTTATCGTCATTAATAGTACCAAAATAATTATAATTTCAATAACATTAATAACAATAATGATAATAGTAATAATAATAACCATTATAATAATAATAATAATAATATAATAATAATAATAATAATAATAATAATAATAATAAATAAATAAATAAATTTTGGATTTAATATTATTATATTATAATATTACTATTACTATTCCAGAAAATAATTAAATGCAGGAAAAATAGTAAACATTCTAAAATTATTTAAATAATTAATTATTATATAATTATGTATACTTAATTTCGTTTTTCTTTTCTTCTGGCCGAGGGGTGCACGGGGTTGAGTACGCCCGTACAAAGTGCTTGCTAAGGGTTGTACGGGTTTAAGTATGCCCGTACAACGAGTTGGCTGAGGGGTATACGGGTTATGTATGCCCGTACACGTTGCTAACCGAGGGGTCTACGGGTCATGTACGCCCATACACGAAGCCTGGGCTCATCGGGAAGCACTGTTCATCGTCTTCTCCGATGAGTCATGGCCATTTCCGACGAATCCCGACATTACCACGTCGGGATTTTTGATCCAAACAACTCCTAATAACCTAATAAACCTAAATATCCAAGAATCATAACCTAAAAACAACATGCTATCCATGATTTCGAATCATCAAGCTCGGTTAGGGTTTAGGAAAAATACCTTCGTTGTAGCTTCTCAGTGAAATCCGAAGCTCCTAATTGTTTTGGTTAGCTTCCTAAAATGTTTATAAGTCAGTCTCAATCCATAAAACTAGAAGAAAATTCACGGAATGAAAATCACTTACCTCAAGCTCGTTTTTTGAACGTTTTTCCAGATTTTTGTTCAAATTCTTGAACTGGGTTTGTCCGAGCGTTTAAAAATCGGTTCTTGGGTTGGTTCTACTTCTAATGAGATGTAAATGAGTTCTGGAAAGTTTGGAGGAATTTGAAGTTCGTTTGTTTAGCCATCCGAGTCCGTTTGTTATATATATATATATATATAAGGTAGTGTAATTTCCGTTCGCGTTTCTTCCTCAAATCCGATACAAATTGCTCTGGCTTGTTGCTCATTTCATTCTTTGTTTGATTATCATAAATATAGGGGATGATTTGGCTGATTTGCATTGGTTGCATTTAGATTTATATTGACTTTATCCTTGCTTTGTTGAAGGATTTTCGCTCACCAATTTTAAGAACATCCCAGCCCTTCACTCCAAGTGGAACGTCTCCAGCAAGCTGAGATTACATATATATATATATATATATATTATATAATAGTTAGATTTTGTTTAGTTAAATTTTCGGGTAGTTTAATACACTATTAGGGTATATTTTAGCTTATATATGTAAATGTATATATATACAAAGGTCTTAAATGAATCCTACAAGATGTTTAGTTTAACAAAAAGTACAAATTTAAACTTTAATAATACGTATCTAATTGTTTAAGAAAAATTTATCCTACGCGATTTGAGTTTTAAAAGCTTTTCGGGTCAATTTTCGTTTTAGGTTCTAAGGGCTTTAGAAAACCCTAATTTGATCATTGGTATGATTCAATTCTATATTTGAGGTCTATATCTCAAGTTATACATCAGTTTATGTTTTTATTGGGTATTTATAATCCTAACCGTTTATCTTGAAATGATAATTTCCTAACTAAAACCCTATTGAGTCATTTACGTAATATTACTACTAATATATAGGCTATACTAGTTATATATTTTAGATTTGGATACTCATTATGAAATCTTATCAATGTAGTTTAGTACTGACTAAAACTCTCAAATTTTAGGGTTCCAATGCAAATATAGATTCATTACTATATCTTGTTTCAATTCCCGGTCTCTATGGAATACTAAGGTAATCACTTAATATCTATATTTAGGTTTTCCTATAGAAACTGTCGATTTGACAAGGATTCGGGTTTAGGACTTGAAGTTTCCTTTGATCACAACCTGAATTATCAACTCAGAATATGAAATCTTGTTTTTGGAAACAATTGGGTAAAAGAAGTCCTTTTATAAAGTCTATGAGTTCCAAACCGATCAAATTTAGAGTATCTATCTAAACTAGGGTTTCTAATTAACTCCTAAGGTTACTAGTCGACTTCATAATTTCTAATCTAGGGTCATATCTTATGATGGAAGTATTCGGGGTTTACATATCCCTTAAGGACTTCATTTATTAAATAAAACTTTCATTTTGAGCTTGGAGAATAGGTATTTTTATGGCAATAATCCAAAATTACAAATTTCCCAAATTGAGTAGTAACTCAAAATTTTCTATATTGTTTCTACTCTTTGTTTTGCATATTCCTCTTATCAAATCTCATTCCAACTTACAAAAACCATCACTTGATGGTTTATATATTACCTATACTCTTCATTTTTCATATAAAACACAAGTTTTAAAGTTGATAAAAGGGTTTTTAAAACATGGTTTTGAATTCATACAAATTTTTCATGTGAACATTTGAACAAAAATTTTCTTTTTCGAGTTTCTTGTTTTATCTATTTAAAGACTTACTAACTACAACATTTATATACACAAGACAAAGCCTTTATAAGTATTAATGCATTAAAACACAAATATTCATGAGATCATGAATGTCAAGTATAATATGAGTATCTAAATGCTATATCTACTACTTATGATGCATGAAATGGAGTTTGAAAGCATCAACATGGATTTTTATGCAAGATCTCTACTTTACTCTACTTTTATATGCATGAACATGAAGATATTCCAACAAAAACTAATTTAAACACAATATCTACTCTTGTGATGGCTTTTATATTGATGTAGTAGTATTTTCTTGTCCCTAATAAGTGCTCATGGGGACTTAATGTGAAAATACTGATGAATAATCTTGTCATTACAAGATTTAAAGGTAGGAAAAGGTTAGGATTCATCACCTAAGGCTTGAATCAAGAGGAAAATGAAGAAGAAAACAAGCTTGTGTGTGTTTGTATGTGTGGGGTGTGAAGGTCACAGCACAAGGGAGGGAAAGAGAGAGAGTTTGTGAGTTTTTGAACAAATAAAATGAATGAAAGAGAGAGAAAAGTAAAAGAATATATATGATAAGTAACTTAGGGTTTGTTTAATTATAATAAAGGAAGAAAATAAAACAAATTGAGGGAAAAAATAGGGGAGGTGCACCGGCTACAATGGGTGGGGGAGAGAGAGAGAGTTAAATTAATTTTGTTTTGTAATTTATGTAATAAAAAGTATTAAATGTAATAATTTGTTAAGAGACACATTTTCATTGAAAAAGAAAATGTACATAAGTGTTTGTAAGGATGTAAGACTAGAGTATGGCTTGTGTGTGTAGTAGGCTGTACTTGTGAATAGTAATGAATAGTACACAAGACAATTACTTTATCGATAGTAAAAAAAATGAGAAAAAGGCTTTATCTATAATTTTTATAACTCGAAAAATTATAAAACTTATATTTTTGAAATCCTTATTAAATTTCGGTTCTAAATAGTATTTTGGAATATTTTTTTGAATTTCTAGTTCTTCGGCTCGTTTTTCAATAATGGATTTCGAGAAGGCCTAGAATAGAAAATTTTTTGAAATCAGAATTTTTTATGGTTTGAAATATACTTTAAAAAAATATTCCACATTAAATTATTTTATAAACATTCTTTTAATTTGAAATCGAATGAAAGCTGGATCTAGGGTTCCTAGGTTTCTCTCACAAGGCTTATACTAATCCGGTTTAGGATTTTGGTTTCCGGTTTTCGAAGTTTACTTGATTACTAGGAAAACCGAGGTTTACATATGTACTCGACCCTAAAAAGATTTTGGAATTGGAACCTATTCAGTTAAAAGAAAATCTTACCTATGAAGAACATCCCGTAAGAATTCTGGATGAGAAAACCCAAAAGCTACGGAACAAGGATATTCAATATGTTAAGGTGTTATTGAGAAATCATGCCTCCGAGGAAGCAACTTAGGAAGCGAAGGAGGAAATTTGGAGGAAGTACCTCGAGTTGTTTGAAAAAGAAGGTACGTTAGTTCAGTTTTGAGGACAAAACTCTGTTTAAGGTGGGTAGGTTGTAAACCTCGGTTTTCCTAATAAAAAAGTAAACTTCGGAAACTGGAAACCGGAAACCGGAAACCAAAACCCCTAAACCGGATAGTTTAATCTTGAGAGAGAAACCTAGAAACCCTGGATCCGACTTTCCTTCGGTTTTAAACTAAAAGAACTTTTGTAAAATAATTTAATGTGGAATATTGTTTTAAAGTATATTTCAAACCATAAAAAGTTCTGATTTCGAAAAATTCTCTATTCCGGGCCTTCTGAGATCCATTACGGAAAAGCGAGCCCTAAAACTAGAAATTTGGAAAAATATTTTGAAATACTCTTTAGAACTAAAATTTAATAAGGATTTTAAAAATATAAGTTTTATAATTTTTCGGTTTATAAAAATTACAGATATAGCCTTTTTCTCGTATTTTCTTTATTACCGGTAAAATAATTGTCTTGTTTACTATTCATTATTATTCACAAGTATGGACCTACTACACTCACAAGCCATATCTTAGTCTTACATCCTTACAAACACTCAATTATATTTTCTTTTCCAAGAAATTTTTGTCTCTTAACAAATTATTACAAATTAAGACTTTTATTACATAAATTACAAAATAAAACAATTTCAACTCTCCTTCTTTCCTCCCCACATCCAAACAGAGACCCCCCCCCCCCCCCCCCCCCCCCCTCGCTTTTTATTGCCTTAATTTGTTTTATTTTTCTTCCTTTTTATACTTAACACATACGCTAATTTACTTACTATATATATTCTTTTACTTTTCTCTCTCTTTTATTCATTTCATTTGTTTCAAAAAATCACAAACCCTCTCTCTACTTCCCTCTCCTTGCCGTGACACACACACACTCACACAAGCTTGTTTTTCTTCTTCATTTCCTCTTGATTCAAGCCTTAGGTGATGAATCTTAACCCTTTTCTACATTAAACCTTGTAATGGCAAGAGTATTCATGGGTATTTTCATATTTAGGTCCCCATGAGCACTTGCTAGGGATAAGAAAATACCACTACATGAATTTCAAGTCATCACAAGAGTAGATCTTGTTTTTAAATGTGATTTTTTTGGATTATCTTCATGTTCATGCATATAATAGTAAAGTAGAGATCTTGTATAAAAATCCATGTTCATACTTTCAAACTTCATTTCATGCATCCTAAGTAGTAGATCTAGCATTTAGATGTTCATGATATACTTGACATTCATGATCTCATGAATATTTTGTGTTTTAATGCATTAATGCTCATTAAGGTCTTGTCTTGTATACATAAATATGGTAGTTAGTAGATCTTTAGTTAGATGAGACAAGAAACTTAAAAAGAAAAACTTTTGTTTGAAATGTTCAAATAAAAAATTCGTATGACTTCAAAAACCATGTTTTAAAAACTCTTTTATCAACTCTAAAACTTATGTTTTATATGAAAAATGAAGGGTATAGGTAATAGACATCATTAAGTAATGATTTTTATAAGTTGAAATGAGATTTGATAAGAAAAATATGCAAAACAAATAGTAAAAATAATATAGGAAATTTTGAGTTACTACTCAACTTAAGAAATTCGTAATTTTGGGATATTGCCATAAAAACACCTATATTCCAAGCTCAAAATGAAAGTTTTATTAAATGAATAAATTCCTCAAGGGATAGGTATAATAAAGCTTTAATTTTTAATGCATCAAACAAGTTTTTCTTAAAGAAAATATTCAAAAACTAAATTTTCAAAAATTTAGATTTTGGAATAAACCCTATTGGAAAACATGTTTACAAAGTATAAAATGAGAATTTTTATGTAGAAATGAAGGTACTAAGTAATAGATATAATGAAGACTTAATTCTAGCAAAGATAACAAGAAATTCCTAAGAAATTATTCCAAAACAAATGAGATTTATCAAAGTTAGGAAACTAGTTTTCTTAGAAGTAAATGTTCTTGGAATCTTGCAAAATAAAAAGTTTCTAAAATTTCCTTTTAGTGAATATTGTCAAGAGTATGCATACATTAAACTCATGACATGCCATTCATGATAGGAAATCATTAATATTGCATGTATAATTGATTTATAAAGTAGAAGCATTTCAAACATTTACAAAACTATTTTTGGAATTAGAAAATTGTTACTAATCAGAACTGATCCTACTGTTTTGTTAGAAATCGATATATAATTTGCGAAATTCTGAGTTAAAATAACCAAGTTATGGCCATTTTAAGTCAGGACTTCCGCAAATGACGAGAATTACGAATTTACTAAGTTTTGATATATAGTTTGGATTAGTTAAGTGATGAAATACTTATTAGGGTATTTCTTCCTTTTTAGGTGATCCCAAAACCGATGATCCATGGTCGAGTGAGTATCACTTCCAATTTTAGTTATTGTATGTGGTTGTAATGATAGTTACACTAGATATTTGGTAAAGATAAAATGGATATGCAAGATGGGGGTGAATGGGAATTTTGTATGGTTATTGTTGATATGAGAAATGGAATGCAAGAATATCGACGCTGGGTAATTAACTATTACTTATATAGATGAATTAGGATTGACTGTCTTCGATTATTGATTGATCACTTGAAGAATTGGTATAATTGACTATTCGGAATTGATAATAAATATGGACTCATTCATATCATAAATGGGGATAAAGCATTAACATTGGTTAGTTGTCCATGATCCTAAACGGTGTAAAGTTGGTTAATCATGATCCATAAAACGAATTAATGAGTTGGTTAATCGTGATCCACAAACGAATTTATAAGTTGGTTAACCGTGAACCTAAACAATATAATTGAGTAGTACCACAGTATTCGTTAATCTACTAACCCGGGATAGAGGGCGCAAGTCCATCCACATATGATTTCCGGCTGGTCATATGTTTGATGCATATCACTTGTCTGACTAATCACTTGTTTGAATGATGTGTTATAATTATGATATTGGAAGTTCTCGCTCACTAAGCTAGTGTAGCTTAGTCCCTACAGTTTTTATTTATTGCAGCACCGATTCATATGACTTAGATCGAGGCAACTTACAGATATTCAAGAGCTAGGTGTTTCCTTTAGAAGTTGTATTTAAGTTTGTTTAGACTTTTGTAAGAAACCAAGAGACTCTAGATGACTATAAAAGACTTAAACAATATTCTTTGGCAGGGGAATGCCCCTTAGATTTTGTAACTAATTATATACATGTTTTGATTTATTTTCTAATGCTATTGAATGCCAATTTAAACTCTTTAACTCCATCGGTTCAAGTATTCTATTGTCGTAAAGAGACACCTTACATCTATACAAGACTCTCGAAGGACTAAGGTGGTAATTCGTGAGTCTTATATAGCATGTGGTGGACTATTACGTTTAGGGTACCCTATGGGGCATGACAAGCGCGTTCTATCACTCGCGCCTTCTCCACCATAGCAGTAAAATTAATGATCTTAAATTGAGCAAGCTTCCTTTGAAAGTTGGGCTCCAATCCAGCCATGAAAGTTTGCCTTTTTAATTCATCACTGTCTTTGTATGCGTCTGAGGCAGACTGTAGTAGTCGATTGAACTCATGTTCATATTCATCAACCATCTTACTCCCTTGGGTCAAATTCATTAAATTAGTACTATACTTTGCTTTCAAGCTGCCTGGGAAATATTCTTTTAGAAATTCCTATCTGAAAACTCCCCAAGTCATGGGATGTGGCAATCCTCTTTGCTTCGAATCCCACCATATTCTTGCCCTTAGTCGTAGCAAATAGGTTCCATATGGTACTTTTAGAGCTTCAGGTATCTGAAAAACATCAAAAGACCACTCAATCTAAGACCGCTCAATCTGAGACAACCAATCTTCTGCTTCTTCCAGCTTTCCTGACATTCCCTCGAAGTATATGTTACACTTAATAAATTCAGGTAACAAGTTCCTTTATGGCCTCAAATGTGGTGGAGGCGGCAACTCATGATCGTATTGAGGTGGTCCTTGCACTTCAGTTATAGATTCAACACGTTGTTCTTGATTTCTCGGTTCTTCCACAGGTGGTTGAACCGATGAAATACGTTCCTCCTTTCTCCTAGTAGATTCTTGAGGCATAGGTGGTGCTTCAGCAGGTGGTGCTATAGGTGGTACTTGTCTACCTTGCAAGGCTTTTAAGATTAATGTATATTGTTGTTGAATTGCATGCAAAATAGTCTCCAAACGATTAGGTTGTGGTGCTGGTTCATTATTAGGCGGATTCATTTGTACTCTTGCAGGTCTTCCCTTCTACTTCTCATTCCTGGTACTCTACCATAAATTACATATTAAATAAGGTAAGTCTCATTTATTGTAGCAATTTCTTATTCAAGTTAATTATGTTCCTTATTGCACTCTTTATAGAGTATCTTATGCATGTGTAAATTTTACATAATTTAAAATACACATGATACTTTTCATAACATGAGCATACTTTATTTACTAACTTCACTTATCTTTACATACACACATGATAACATAGACATATGTACATCAAAACATACTAGTGTTCCATGTTAGAGCCATATGTACAAAATAAAAACTTGCACTAACTGTCATAGCTAATACTAAGTGCATCACATCATATGAGAGTTTCTATAGTTAGTGCTTTATATACAACATCAAAATTTGCATTAACTATCTAACTGTTAGATCATAAAAAAAAAACATCACCATAAGTCATACATATTTAGTCTAGCTTCAAAACATAAAAGAGCACTCTCTCAACTAAACTCTCTAGGGACTGGGGTAAAGTGGTCTCTTTCCCTTATCTCGAGCATCCAACTGTGGGTACTCATCATGATCACTGGAGTCATCGGTGCTCAACTCATGGATCTCAACACGTTGTCCAGGTGGAGCTAAACTAAGCTCAGATCCATCAAGCTATACTCCCTGTGTCTTTGGAGTTTGCTTAACCTCATGTACAAACACTGCATCCTCACCACATATTCAATCTCCATGTGGCATTCCTTTCCATACACCATATTTGCTAAAAGTACTATGTGTGAAATCTAAGAAATCTGATTCTTGTGGAGTTGGCACATCACTTTCTATCCTGGCATTCTTTGCCCTCTCAGTATTTTCTTCTAAATCAATACCAGCTGCACCTCTTTTGTTTGGCCTCCTTCCCCATCCTCTAACTGGTAATACTGTGTCCTGAGTGATCCTGTGAGAAAAAGTGTCACAGGGACCAAGAGAACTCAGGACATCTGGCTTAACTGTCGGTATAATGGCGGGTCGACTCTATAATACCTCCTTGGGAAAATTGCAATTGCTGAGATGATACATCATCCACTCATCATTGTATGCTAAGTGCTGCGTACACCAATGTGGTCCTCCCTAAAATCATAAGCATATATCCAACCTCGACCAATATATTCCCATATCCTAAAATCTGGAAGGGTCGGCCTTCTAGAATTCACTAACACTATGAACACAACATTATCTATTTCTATTGCTCCACCATTTCTATCGACAAATCTTTCAAACCAATATATTAATTCAATAGCAGAACCTGGATTAGGGTGTGCTTTCTCCATTAGAAACAGTCAATCTTTAAAAAGTGGAATCAATCCATGTCTCCATTTACTCAAAATCTGATCCATTGTCTTAGGATTGCCTGCTAATGCTAGATCTTCCACTAGGACTCTCAGTCTTCGCTTATAGTTTGTTAAAGTTTCTAAAGGTAGCATACTCATAGTTTGTGCCGGTTTGGATGTGGGGAGGAGAGAGGGAGAGTTGAAATTGTTTTATTTTGTAATTTATGTAATAAAAGTCTTAATTTGTTAAGAGACAAAACTTTCTTAGAAAAGAAAATATAATTGAGTGTTTGTAAGGATGTAAGGCTAGGGTATGGCTTGTGAGTGTAGTAGGTTGTACTTGTGAATTGTAATGAATAGTAAACAAGACAATTACTTTACCGGTAGTAGAGAAAATATGAGAAAAAGGCTATGTCTGTAATTTTTATAAACCAAAAAATTATAAAACTTATATTTTTGAAATCCTTATTAAATTATGGTTCTAAAGATTATTTCAAAATATTTTTCTGAATTTCTAGTTCCGAGGCTCGCTTTTCCGTAATGGATCTCGGGAAGGTCCTGAATAGAGATTTTTTCGAAATTAGAACTTTTTATGTTTGAAATATACTTTAAAACAATATTCCACATTAAATTATTTTACAAAAGTTCTTTTAGTTTGAAACTGAAGAAAAGCCGGATCCAGGGTTCCTAGGTTCCTCTCTCAAGCTTAAATTATCTGGTTTAGGGTTTTTTTTTCGAAGTTTACTTGTTTATTAGGAAAACTAGGGTTTACAGCGCTAGAAAATATGAAGTGGAAAGGTATAAGAAACGGGGGCAAACACTTGGAAAAAGAATTCATGAAAATGTGGGAACGAGTACTACTTCTAAGAAAGAAAGGTTCTTTAAGCCAATTAGAAATGCAAAAAGAGGTAATACCGAGAGAAGTAATGTTCTCCGTTGGAAATGCAAGGGCACTCATTACCCGAGAGATTGCTCACATCTTAAACATAGATGGCTTTATTGTGGTGAAAGTGGACATAATGTTGCCAAATGTCCAAAACTAGCTAGTAGGACTTGCTTTATTTGTAAGAAGGTCGGTCATATATCAACCTATTGTCCCCAAAGGGGTATTGTAGCGACTGGATCGTCACAATCTAAAGGGGTCGTTGGAATAAAGGATCAGAAAGAAGGCAATGCCAATACCAGCAAAAATACTGGAACAACTAGAATTTATGCTATGTATGGAACTCCAGCTGATGAGGAGGAGATAGGGGAGGAAGATGCTGAGAACATTTAGGATGGAGCTAATTTGGATGATATCGGACTCATTGCAGGTATGTTGTTATATTTAAAGCAATAATATGAGACACGAACACTTTAGATGCACAATAAATACTTTTATAAGTCATAAATAACATGTAATGCATAATTGATAAATAGGAACAATAAAAGTGAAAGACCATTCGGTGTATGCCCTATTTGACATCGACGCAACACATTCATTTATAGACGCTGCATTAGCCAGACAACTAGGTTTAACATGTGAAGCTATGAATAAAAGATTAGCGATCGGTACACCCACAGGAGGCATGGTTATGACTGGGGAGATAGTGAAAGAATGCCCGATATGGATTAGGGATCAAGGATCAATTGTTGATCTAATTGTAGTAGATCTGTACAAATATGAAGTTATTTTGAGAATGACCTGGTTGACCCCCACAAAAATTGAGATCGATTGTTGTCTCAAAATGCTATCCTTTATTAATTGTCAAGGAGAAAGAAAGGAGTACTAAGGAGAAATACTCCGAGACAATGAAGTCAAAATAACAACCATTGAAGTTGATGATGGAATTGAGGATTTAGGCGAAAATATTTTAGGAGTTATGGATGGAGAACCAGAGAAACCTGATATTCATACTATAAGAACTATGTATGAATATCTAGATATATTTCTAGAGGAATTAATTGGTTTACCTCCATAAAGAGGAGTGAAATTCTGCATTGATTTGATGCTCGAAACAGAACAAGTATGAAAAGCCCTTTATTGAATGGCACCTATAGAATTGAAGGAATTAAAAGTGCAATTGCAGGAATTGATGGATAAAGGATTCATCAGACCGAGCGTATCACTATGGGGAGCCGTGATATTGTTTGTTAAAAAGAAAGATGGTTCGTTGAGACTCTGTATTGATAATAAGGACTTTAACAGGGTAACCATCAAGAACAAGTATCCATTATCAAGAATTGATGATTTGTTTGATTAACTACGTGGAGCAAAAATATTTTCCCGTATTGATCTCAAATCAGGATACCATCAAATCCGAATCAAGGCACAAGATATACCTACGATTGCATTTCAAACTCGGTATGGCCATTATGAATTTCTGGTTATGCCATTCGGACTGACTAAGGTACCAGCAGTATTTATGGATTTGATGAATCGGATTTTTCGACTATTGTTGGATATTTGATTAATTGTGTTCATAGATGATATATTGGTATATTCACCATCAGAGGAACAACATGAAGAGCATTTGAGGAGTGTATTGTAGATTTTGAGGGATAACAAATTATATGCTAAATTGACAAAGTGTTGTCACGACTCCAAATGGGGGCCTAATAGGATTTATCTAAGGCCATCATATCACGTGTACATCCGTAACATGAGAGTCGTCTTGTATGTAAGAGTGTACAAGACTATATTTATTTATAAAAGTTTATCATACAAATGATATAATATATTACAGTATTTTAACTATGGATTCCGATTTTCCAATTTCCACCAAGATCGCAGAGAATCGGTATCCCCCACCAAATAGTGAAATTGGGTTTCCAAACTACAACATACAAAATTCAAAATTCATCTAATTTACATTCTAAGTTTAACATATCCTATATCTCTACCTTCAATAGAGTTAGTTGGAGAAGCTCTCTTCACACATTCCTAGCCCAATCCCAGCTAGTAATAATCTTACATAGAAACTGTTGGGGGTTGAGCGAACCACGAGCTCAGTGAGTTCATTCCTCACTACTACTGGTCACGTGAGTTATCAAACATTAATTATACATTCATGCAAATCTATCTACACATAATATGAATGCATACGTGATGAATGCAAGCAACACATCTATAGGGGTCCGAAACCATAGACGATGTAGATTTACCTGTTTACATTTCAGTTGTCTCCCATACTTACCCGCACGGGACACCTCGCCTTACCCGTACGAGGCTGCCCGGTGGTAGCGTCCATCCAGACTCACCTAATGCTTAACCACCATTGGTAACAACAAATATTCCTCAACGTGTTCACGTGATCTATGCTGGTTAATATTTAAATAAATATAATGCCAATTTAATGGTGATTTTTACTAACCATCACCAATCTATGGTGAATCAGGCAAATAGACCCCAACTCAGGTAACATCTACTACCAATATAAACCATCACTTATTAAAGGTGAATCCAGCAGATAGACCCCAACTCAGGTAACATCTATCGCCACGTGACTAGTGGACCCCGACTCAAGCAACATCCACTGTCACAACAATACTCAGAAATGTCCCATGCTCATCTCATAAACTCTTTTAGTATAAATTCTTCCTTTTCAAAGGATATAAAAGTAACCTGGAATATTCCAAGTCGGATTTCTTTAAAAATACATTTCAAAATACTTTTGATTTGAAATTCGGGACATTTCCTACAAGGGGATCAAGCACATGCGACGAATATATCCAATTAGTTTAGTCGAATTATTATTTTTATCCATTTATTTAGGTGATCATGCAGATGATAACACTCACATCAATCAGTCATTCCACATACAAGCAATACAATCAACATAACAGCAAATAGCAGTAATCACAAGCAAATAGTAGATCATCAGAATTCCCTGACCTGTAGTCCTCGCTAATTTGTTGTATAAGCTACTGGAAGTCTGGGAATGGATCTATTTTCCTATGAAAGAAAATAACAGAGATTTATTATTAGATTATTTCTATAAGAGAAGTCTTCTTATAATTAAAGGTATTGATCTCTATTGTCGGATATTAAACTAAGCCTATTATATTAATTACTAGGTCGTTCAATAATTTAATTGAATCCTTATAGGTGCCTAATTATTCTGTATCAGTGTTTGATACAGTTTTTATTGAGGTTTTAGTCCCTATAGTAGAGAATATTTATCTGTATTTTGTTTCTCTTGATATCTATATTTTTAATTAAAGAGTTTGTCTTTTCCTTAAGTCCTACTGCATTTAGTAGAAGAGTTTTATTTATTTATTCTTTGCCTGTCAACCTTATCTATCTCTCAAGTTGGTATTTTTATTTATTTAAGGGTATGTTCTAGTATTTATATCTTAAAATTATTCTAATAAAATTGTATGTAGATGGAGTTTAGATATCTCAAAATTTTCATTATACTTTGATTTCATTTTTATTGCAAAATAACTAAGTTTAATACTACAATATTATCAGTAATACTAGTTTTGAAAGATCAATATCGGTATTAGTATTAAAAACAAGTATATTAATAACAATAATTTCCAGACAGTTAGTAAATAATGTTATTAGTGACAAAAATGGTGATAGAATTGATGACAATATAAGTTTAGTACCTTAACGTAACTAAATACAATATTATTAATTCTAATGAAGATATCAATAATACGGAATACTATAAATAGTATTAATAATAATGGTAATAATCAAACTATATCGATAGAAACAGTAGTAACCTTAGTTTTGGTTTACTGAGGTTGAAAATTGAGTAAATTTCTATTTCTGATTTCTTATTCGTTTTAAATCCAATTTCGTTGTATAAATAGTCGATTTGGTAGTACTCGAAGAGTACTTTATAGTAGTGGAATTATTTTCAAGAAAATACATTTGTACAATTTTTAAATTTATGAAACACATGCATAAATTTCAAGTGAATCCTAACAATTGTAGTCAAAATTTGTTTTGATCATATCTAACTCATTTCTAGTCCGTTTTTAACGAATAAATAGTCGTTTTCATAGAATTTTTCGTGTTCTTTCCATTGGTGAGGTCGTTTTTGGCTTATAACAAACATAACAATACAGTTTATTTGATCTTTTTAATACTTTCTTTATTTGATCTCTTTTTGGGTTCCGAATTTTCTAAAGCTTAGAATTCTAAATTTTCAAGTTGATGTTTCTATAATCCTAAATAACTATGTATTATAAATACAACATTTGTTCTATTATATAATTTAAACCATCATCTAATCTTCTTATCTATTTCTTTAGCTCATTCATGATTTGTAAAATTATCAATATGTATAATTTCTATGAATTATTCATAATATTTTTCTTGTAATGTGGAACTCCTAATCATGCTTTTAAAGCTTTTTTTATCAAGTTTTATGTTCATATAAGGTCTTAGAAGCATTAGATATGAATTTAGACTAGATTAGATGAAATTTGAGTCTTGTTTTGTCCACTTTATTCCAAAATCTGAATTCACTATTACCATCTTTATAATATTTCTAAGTTGTTATCTTCCTTTGTCAACAATATCTAAACATTCGTAATACATCAACAATCCATCTATTTGAATTCATTAATTGATTTAACAACTTCTTTCAACTACAAAACTTTCTTCCAATGCTCAATAATCCATCCTAAAGTCTATGCACAAATTTAACAAGGATAGGTTATAGTTTAGAAGTTACCTTGGATTGGAATGAAAGAAGGATGTTCAACTTCCTTTCTGAGCAAAAATCAAACCTATATCAAAGGTTAGATGATGAGTTCCTAACTAAACAACATTAACTATATTGAGAGCTTACTAATGCAATCCAATGTTCTTCCCTTGTCAAGCTAGTTTTCTCCTCTTGAATCTTATTATAACCAAGACTTTTGATTTGGTTTTAGACGTTGTTGGATAAGGGATTTGATGTTCTTGATGAGCTTGGTGTATAGATAGGGTATGGAAGTAAGCTAGGGGTTTATGATTGATCTTACAAGGGTTTTCTAAGCTTTCTAAGTTGAAGGTTGCAATGGAAAAAAAAAAGGAAGAAGCTGGACGCACTTATGTTTGTAGCTGTGTTTTTGGGATGATTTTGGGAGAATTATGAGCTCAAATTGTGTCTAACTTAAGCTTATATACATATACTAAATCTATGCTAAGTTTTAGAGGCTAAGGAAATGGTTTTGGGTTTGAAAAAGATTCAAAATAGCAGCTGGAATTTTTCATACGAAATTGTCCTTTTTGGTTTGCAAATTTAGACTTTGTTTTGACAGATTTGTGGCTAATCTTTGAGGGCCTTAATTGTGTTTGTTTGGTAGCTAATTAAGGTCATTTATGAGTGTAATTTGGAAGCTCAAGTTACAAGAAAATCAGATCAAAAAGAGGCTAAAATTCGTATGAAACAGAGGCCAATTTTCCAACTTTTCTACAGCATTTTTTTTTGTCGATGTTTTCCAGCTGGTTTGCATGGATTTTTGTTCAAATTCTCTTATTGTTTTCTAGCTAATAAATGGTGTATGAAGTGTACATCTGAAGGCTTATTATTGGTCTTTACTTAGTCAAAAATATCAGCTCATTTAAGCCTAGGAATCTTGCAAAAATCGGAGCTAAATTCGGGTATGTGTGCTGCTGTATTTTATTGAATTTTTCCTTTGTTACAGTTTTTGGTTTGAGATTTTCAAGACAGTTTTGGAGTTGTTTGGGTTGCTTTTTAAGCTGAAATTCTTTACATTAAATGTTAATTATATGTGGAATATTTTAGTTGGTTTTCATGTTATTTTCAAGTTGAATTTTGAAGCTCAAATTCGGATCAAAATTGGACATGAAGGTTAAATTTCTCCTGCTGTTTCCTCTATCCATGGGTGCTCTGTTTTCAACTGAGTGTTGCCGTATGTGTGTGGATGTAAGCCCCGGAAAAATTTAGTAAATAATTCTACGATGAACTTCGAAAATAAACCCCAAAAATCACTCCAAATTAAAACCGAATTTCGAGAAGTCCTAAATCATGAACGAATCCAAAAAATTTCTTAATCATGAGAAAATGAAAATCCTTAAAAATAAAATAAGAACTCAGTGGTCTTCAAATTCAAAACCACGACGTACGAAAAATTTCATATTTAACTCCGATTTATAAAATCAGGTAATATAAAGCTCAAAAACAAATTAATAAAAAGTAAATAACGATTAACTTTCGGAAATGAAACCCAATTCAAGAATTCCGAAAACGTTAAAAGATATTAAATACTTACAAAAATAAAATTTAAAATAAATTTCTTAAATTAAATATGTTGTATAAACATAAATATCAGTTTCCAAATTGGCAAAGGTCAAAACCGGAAAATCACCCGGAAACCCTAACCGGAATACAATAGTGTAAGTCCGGCAATCTAGCGCCCCTAGCCCTAGATGTCGAGATGTAGTTTAAATATGTAAAATAGCTCATAGTAATATGAGTTTGTTTAAAAATATCATATTGGTAAATTTTTGGCCTATTTCGAACCCGTTCGAATATAGACTTCAAAAAGCGTGTCCCGGGGCTCGAGATATCAAAAATATACCAATAGTACCGTTAGACTGGTAATTTCATAAGATTTCCAAATACATCAGTTATATAATTTTTCGGGTTATAAAAGTTACAGTTATAACCTTTTATCGTATTTCCATTATTACCGGTAATTGATTAGTCTTTTGCATTATTCATTTTTATTTCATTAAAAAATTTTATTATTCTTATAAAGTCTTATATTTTTAGATAAATATTTATATGTTATAGAAATTTTTTTTTCTAAAATTTAGTTAGTTTCGGGTCTTTACGGGATCAGATTCTATTTAAGATCCGATACTAAAAATAAAATAAATTAATTTAATAATTGAAAAATATTTTAAAAATATTTTTATTTTCATAAAATAATTTTTTATAATTTTTCGGGTTATAAAAATATCATTTATAGCCCATATTCACGTATTTTGATCATATCGGTAACATATTTGTTAAAATACTAAAATAATTTAAATAATTATTTAAATTTAATTATGAAAAATCTGCTACAAATATTTGGAATAAATTTTCCAATTTTATTTTATTTTATTAATAAAGTACTTTTACAACTCATACGTTCAAGTACACCTTACACATATCACTTCCTTTTCACTTCAATCTTTCTACACATTATTCCACACTCCTTGGTAGAATTTTTGACCTTCTTTGCTGCCATTGTCCTTTTATTTAATCCTAATTTGACTAAAATAATTATTTTCCACTCCTTCTTAAAGAAGTTACATTACACATTAATTATACAATTCAATTTTGAGTCAAAATTCAACAAAATCTCTCTCTCTCCTCCCTTTTTTCACGTGGACAGCAGCCCCCTCCCATTTGTTGCCTTGTTTTATTTTTTTTCTCTCTTTCATTCATTTAATACACTCATTTTCTCTCTCTCCTTCATTTACTCATTTTCCCTTTTTCATTCTTTAGCTTTTCTCTCTCTTTTTTTCCTCTCTTTCTTCTTCATTTCCTCTTGTTCCTCCATGAAAAACAAGCTGCCTCCTTCTTCTTCCATGGCTTCCACACTTCATTCCTAAAGATTTCTAAGCAAATCTTCTTCCCAAAGCTCCATAGGTGATATAGGTAAAGTATAATGAAGGTTTCATGAATCAAATGACCTTCCATAAGCTTAAAAGCTTAGGATGATGATGCCAATAATGAAACACTCTTTTTCTCTACTTTTATTATCTTGTATTTCAATTATTTTCTTATTTAAATTTGATATATTTTGTAGATCTAAATTTTTCTAGCTTTGATTTTGTTTATGCCATAGATCTTGTTATTTAAGTTGTTTTATTTGTTATTTCTTATGATTTATGCATAGATCTATCATCCACATATTCATCTTAGTGATTCATCCATTTAAAACTAGTTTAAAGGATTAGATCTAGTGTTTTGAGTCATAAATGCATTAAACCTTTGTTTATGTTCATGAACAACTTGCTATAACATGATGATGGTAGGAAAGTTGTAGGAAACTCAAGATCTATTTTATTTTCAAGCTAAATGATTTTTGAAAATTCGGATGAAAATGGGACCATATTTAGAAAAGTGATTTTTCAACTTCAAAATGTGTGTTTTTCATTTAAAATGAAAGGCTTAGGGTATAAACATAATAAATGAATGATTTTGAAAAGTAAAGTTTAGATCTATGAGTTTATAGTTTATTACCATGGGTTTCTTTTAGATGTATGCTCATATTATGTGTAGATCTTAGATTTGAACTTGAACAAAATTTGTGAAATTCGTATTTTGGCAAGACCCCCATTTAAAAACCACTTTCCAAGTCTCAAAGTGTAATTTTTACTTAAGAAAATGAAGGCTTAATATATGTATATCATCAAGACTTCTTTTTACAAGAATTTAATGTGATTTTCAAAAGTTATTTTCAAATTAAAAATCTTATTTTCGGATTTTGGTCAAGACATATTTTAAAAACATGTTTTCCAACTCAAAAATGAAGTTTTTATTTAAGAAATGAAAGGCTCATAAGATATGATATGTAAAGAATGGATTTTCATAAGCTTAGATAGATTTTATCAAAAGATATGACCAAAAATAATTTTTCTAAATTCGGATCCCAACCAAAACCAATTTTTAAAACCCATTTATCAACTCCAAAACTCATATTTTATGTTAAAAATGAAGTATATAGGTAATAGGTATCATTAAGTAATGATTTTTACAAGTTAAAATGAGTTTAGGCATGAATAATGTGTAAAACAAGTAATGGAATTAAAATGAAATTTGAGTTAGTGATCAAATTGTCAAATTCGTAATTTAAGATGATGCGTATGTAATCACTTAGTATTTGAGCTCAAATTGTAAGTTTTATGTGCTAAATGAAGTCCTTAGACAATAGATGTAGTAAAGTCTTAAATTTTAATGCATTAAACAAGTTTTTTCCCAATGAATCATTCAAAAAGTGGATTTTCTAAAATTCGGATTTTTGAGTAAATCATATTGGAAAACATATTTGCAAAGTTTAAAATGAAAATTTTTGTGTAAGGATGAAGTCCTTAGTGGTTATGTATGATTGAGCCCTAATTTTTCTAAATATCAAATGATTTTTACTCAAAGGAATCACTCAAAAACCAATTCTTACCAAATTCGGAATTTGGAATCAACCCCACTTGAAAACATGCTTACAAGGTGTAAAATGGAAATTTTTATGTAGAAATGAAGTTCATAAGTAATATATATAATGAAGGCTCAATTTTAACAAAAATAATTATATTTTCTTAAGCAATAAATCCAAAACGAATAGAAATGATCAAAGTTAGAAAACTAGATTTTCAAAAAGTAGTTATAGTTGAAGTCTTGCAAAATAAGGAGTTCCAAATTTTCTTTTACCAAAAATCATCAAGACCATGCATACATGAAACTCATTTCATGCCATTCATGTTAGGAAATCACTCATATTGCATGTATAGCTAATTTATATAGTAGGAACATTACAAACATTTACAAAACTACCTTTCGAAAGTTGAAATTGTTGCTGCCCTAATCTGATCCGAATTTTTCAAAGCTTCAAATTTTTCAAAACTTGAAAATAATATTAGAAATAGATAGATCTTTCGAAGTAGATAGAAATCGATATATAATTTGCGAGATTCCGAGTTAAAATGACCAAGTTATGGCCGTTTTAAGTTGGAATTCCCGCTTAGGACGAGAATTACGACTTTGATAGTTCGTATAAAATCGTTTAGATTAGTTTGAGTTGAAATACTTAGTAGAGTATTTCTTCCTTTTTAGGTGATCCCGAATTCGACGATTCCCTACCACTGAATTACTATTACTAGAAGACCGGTGATCCAATGGACGAGTGAGTTTTCTCCTTGTTTTGTTACCTTGATTGTGTTTGTAGTTAGTTGCATTATAATTATAGGAACAAGATAAAAATCGATATGAATGGGGATGGGATATATGATGAGGCTGTGATGTATGTATGCCAAAGAATACTAAAGCATATCGAAACCATGATTTGATTGGATAATTGCACTGTTCATATTATTTCTGTTATGTTTATGATATTGGCTGGTCACCCTAAAGAACGTATAAATATTTTTACCTAAGCAAAAATTAAATTGATCATGCATCGCATTAGACATATTGCATTTGGTAGCATGCTACTCCTACACAGGTCAATCGGTATGGTCCGTTGATGCCTCGTTTGGATAACGAGCCCGGTGCCAGAGCTCATTCAGGGGTACTAAGGCGCATGTGAATGCATTCTTGGATGAGCCTAGCCGAGTCGAGTGCTAAGAGCCAAGGGCTTGGGGACTAGATGCGGTCGTGTAGACTCAATACCATTCCTAACCCAAGATACAGAGGGCGTAAATCCGTTTTGTGTGTGGGTTCCGGATACCCATGCATAATTGCTTGCTCTCGTGTTTATTCATGCATAGCATATGATTGATTTTAACTTGCTTGTTCTGGTACGGAACTAAGGGAATTCTCACTAAGCTAGTGTAGCTTATACCCCAATAGTTGTTTAAATGAACATGTTATCTCAAGAATGCAAAGTGGGGACCGAGATGGTTGAAGCCGAGAATGACTTCGGGATTTCGGCAAGATATAAGAATGCTTGAAGTTTTTGGCTAAGCTTTTACGATTTGCCTTGTAATAGTTTTATATACTGAAGTCTTGGGATGAATGTAATTGAAGTTTGATGAATTGTATTTTGAAGTATAGTGATTTGTATTTGGAGTATAGTGGATTGTATTTCCTTTACATTGTTACTCAATTGTATCAACATAAAATGTATCATTCCGATGTGTCACCTTTATGTGTTAGACGCCTTGTATTCTTAGGCTTTAATATTGTGTACGGTTGACTGCCACGTTTAGGGTACCCTTCGGGGCGTGACAGTGGAGGTGTGTGCATGAAGTGTGGTGTTTGTTCGTGTGTTGTGCGTAGAGGAATGTCCAGCATGAAGCTCAGCTGTCCATGCATTGAAGTAGAAGACTTGCAGCTGAATCCCACATGTAACCGTGTCCTTCGCTGTTCGTGATGCTACTATACGTGGAGAGGTCTTTAGTCAACCGACTCCTCTGTTTCGTATGGAATCTAACGTCAATATCTATAGCTTGTTGACTTCAATTGCTGCCTGTCCTCTGCTATACCGTGTGGATTTTGCAACGTATAGCACTTTCTAATGGCTCTATTACATGATGGATGAAGGATGTAGATGCGTGGAAGAAGCCTGCTGCACGCTCGATCGATTGCTACTACCGTGTATGAAGTGTGGCTGCTTGCGCGTGCAAGAGAACACATCTGGCTCAAAGGATCCAGTAGCGCGTGGAGAATTCTCTTCTGCCTTCCGCGTTCAATTCTTCCAAATCATGCAGCGTGCAGCGGTTGAACTGTCCGATTATATATATATACATATATATATTTAATAGTTATTAACCAAAATATTTTTGCTAAAAATAACTATTTGCATATAACTATACTCGTTATATTTACGTTTTATCGAGATAAAATTATCTAAGTTACCACAAAACTTTAAATTATTTATATTTTCAAGTTTTTAGTTAAAACTTCACACGATTAATTATTTTTAGTATTTTTAACTTACATAATTAAATTTCAAGTTCGATGAATTAAGTTAGGAACCAAGTCCTAATAAATTTAGAATTTCCTAACAATTATCACAATGGGTTTGAAATTTTCTTTTTAGATCTAAATTAATAATTACTGTTCTGTATTAATATATATGTATTTATAATCTTAGTATTTCCTCTTTATATTATTGCTTTATACTAATAAGTACTGTTAATAAATTATATTTTATCGGGTTTGAAAATTTTAGGGCTACTTCTAATTATATCTCGAATTATCAGTTCAAGATTCGAAATCTCGTTTTTTGTATCTATTAAGGTCAAGAAGATTTGTATTTGGGCATTTCAAGCTACGAATGAGTTTATTACAATTCATAAATCTATTACAGGATTTTTGTTGAATCATATATTTAGTATTAGTTTCACATTTGCTAGTTATGAAAATTATTAAACGTTACGTTAACAATTCAAGATTTTAATTTCCAAAATCTCTAAATCTTTTGAATAGAATATTAGTAAAATTTAATTATTTATTTAAGATCTAGATTCTTAGATATCAGTCTATTTTTGATCTTGCCGTATCTTTTGTAATTCTAGTAATTTATCTTTATATTTTTTATAACTTGTAGGTTCTAAAATTAATCGTCTGTTATTGTGATTTAGAATTAAGGCTAACTATGATTTCTTGTTGGACTATTGATCATTTTATCAAATATCATGTTTTACTGTATAGGAGTTATTTATTCTAATTTGTTAATCATGTGTTAACAGATTTTGAACACCATTGTTTCATTGTTTTACAAGCGTATGACTTATTTTCTAAGTATTGAGCTTAAGGAAAAATGATTCAGTAATTTATATTAACAATTGGTTTATCGTCGTTTTATAAATTATTTGAGATCATAGAAGTTTAGTTTGTATTTTCAAAATATTTTATTGGTAACGGTTTTAATCTTTCTAATTATAATCAAATTCATTTACACTTTAACATTTTTAAATCGAGAAAAATTTGGAGTGATTTTTACTACTTGTTCCAAATATTCTATATCATTCCATATTACATTTGTAGTATTTATTATAATTAGGTTACGTAAAATTAAGGGGATTACAAGTGTGAATTTTGGCTTAAGGGCATAACTTTCCTTGGAAACATTATATCAGGAGAAGGAATTTCCGTAGATCCTACAAAGGTCAAAGCCATCTTAGAATGGAAAAGACCTAAGACAGTTACTGAAAAAAGGTGTTTCTTGGGATTAGCAGGATACTATAGAAAATTTGTACAAGATTTCTCAAAGATTGGGAGACCATTAACACAAATGATGAAGAAAAATTTAAAATTTGAATGGAATGAGAAGCGAGAGTTGAGTTTCCAAGAATTAAAAAAGAGATTAGTATCAACACCAATATTGGTCCTACCCAATGATCAAGACCCATATGCTATATACAATGACGCGTCTAAAAATGGTTTGGGATGCGTATTAATGCAAAATGGAAAAGTAATAGCATATGCTTCTAGACAATTAAAACCCTATGAGATGAATTACCCTACTCATGATTTAAAATTAGCTGTTATTGTTTTTGCACTCAAAATTTAGAGACACTATTTATATGGACAAAGGTATGAAATTTATACTGATCATAAAAGTTTGAAGCATATATTACATAAAAAGAATTGAACATGAGGCCACAACGATGGTTGGAGCTAATAAAGGATTATGATTTAGGTATCAATTATCACCCAGAAAAATGAATGTTGTTGCTGATGCTTTAAGCTGGAAAAATTATGAAGAAGTAGCCTCGATTTTGACGGAGAAAAAAGAACTCATTAAGGAATTTGAAGGAATGAGCTTAGGATTCACGATGCAAGGTCTTGAAGCTGAACTTGGAAATCCGATTTTGGAACCTACCCTACTTCAACAGATCAAAGAAGCTCAAAAAGAAGATCTAGAATTTCAAAGGATCATCCAAGAAATATCGTAAGATAAATATAGGGATTTCCAAGTACATGATGAAGGAATCCTTAGAATGGGTAACAGACTGTGTGTGCCCCATAAATCATATTTATAGCGGAAGTTAATGCAGGAGGTACATAATTCCAGATATACTGTTCATCATAGAGAAACGAAGACATATCAAGAGTTGAAAAGTGCATATTGGTGAAATGGGATGAAAAAGGATGTAGCGGAATCTGTGGCTAAATGTGAAGTATGTCAAAGGGTTAAAGTTGAACACCAGAAGCCAGGAGGATTGTTGAAGCCATTTCCAATTCCTGAATGGAAATGGGATCAGATCTTTATGGACTATGTATGTTCACTACCCAAAAGAAGTGGTGGACATGACGTTGTATGGGTCGTTATGGATCGACTCACTAAAGCAACACATTTTATATCGATTATTATGACATAACCATTGGAAAAGTTAGCACGGATATATCTTAAAGAGATTGTTCGATTACATGGAATATCAGCTAGCATACTATCGAATAGAGATCCACGCTTTGTTTCTAGATTCTGGAATGGGTTGCAGAAAGCGTTAAGGACATAGTTAAAGTTTAGTATTGCTTATCATCCCCAAACTGATGGACAGAGTGAGAGGACTATACAGACTTTAGAAGACATGCTAAGGTCTTGAATAATAGAATTTAAGGGAAATTGGGATCAACACTTACCTTTGGTGGAATTCGTGCATAATAATAGTTCTCATTCTAGTATTGGAATGCCACCATATGAAGCGCTTTATGGTCAGAAGTGTAGATCACCATTATTTTGAGATAATTTGGAGAGAATGGCTGTTGGACCTGAATTGGTACAATAAACAATAGATAAGGCAGCAGTGATAAAACAAAAGATGAAAGAAGCTCAAGATCGACAAAAGAGCCTGGCAGATCTGAAGAGAAGGGAATTGGAATTCAAAGAAGGAGATTATGTGCCTTAAAGTGAATCCTATCAAGAGTCTTCATCATGGATGAAATCAAGGAAAATTAAGTCCTCGATATATTAGACCTTTTGAGATCTTGGATAGAGTGGGAGGTTTAGCCTATCGATTTGCGTTACCTCCAAATCTGTCTGGTATACATAACGTGTTCTATGTATCCGTTCTAAGAAAATATGTATCTGATCCAGATAAAGTGGTTGAGCTAGAGCCAATCACATTGAAGGAGAACTTGACATATGAGAAACAACCTGTTCAAATAATAGACAGCAAAGTACAGACTCTTAGAAACAAGGAGATTAGATATGTTAAGATTCTATGGGACCCCCAGACGGAAGAGGTGACTTGGGAATTAGAAGATGAAGTTTGGAAGAATTATCCTAATCTGTTTGAGCAACTAAGTATGTATCAAAGTTTGAGCACAAAGCTTATTTTTAGGGGGGGAGGATGTAAACCCCGAGATTTTTCATAATAGTATATGATAATAAAATAGAAAATGTGAATTAGATATTGAATTTAGAACCTCATAAAAATCGTAGAATAAATCTATGAGCTGTAATAAAGTCATTCCTAGATTGAAAAACCCGAATAAAAATTTCTTTGACTTTAATAGATATCAAAAACGAGATTTCATATCTTGAACTGATAATTCAAGATATAATTAGAAGTAGCCCTAAATTTCAAAACCGATAAGATATAATCTATTAACAAAACTTATTGATATAAAACAATAATCCAAATATGGATTACTAGGATTATAAATGCATAATAGATACTAATTCGGATCAATAATTACTAATCTAGATCTAAAATAAAAATTTCAAAACCCGCCGTTATACTTGTTAGGGAATTATGAATTCATTAAGACTTAGTTCCTATTTTAATTTATAGGATTTGAAAAATTCAATCGCATAAGTTAAAATACTAAAAAAATTAATCGTGTAAACTTTAACTAAAAATTTGTATATATAAACAATGTAGAATTTTTATAGGAACTTAGATGATTTTATTCCGATAAAACTCTTATCTAACCGTTATAAACATACGTTTGTAAACTAATATTTGTTAAAATATTATAGTTAACTATTAAGCAAATAATGAATTAAAAAAAATGAAAACCGAGCTGCAGTTTGAAGAATCACGAATATGGGAGAATTCTGGTTGCAGTAGGATGCTTCACATCCAACATTTTCCAAATTGTAACACCCAAATTCAACTTTGAAAAGACACCTCAACCAATCCAAAAACTCCACCTATAATCCACATTAAAAGCACAAGAATTTCATATCAAATTCAAGTGTATATCAGCTGCAATTTGGTCCTTCATCCATTGAGCAGTAGCCTCAGCATCCACTTCCATTCCAACTCTGATTTTGACAAAAATCATAAGCTTAATTGAGCTGATATTGTAAGCCCCGGAAAATTTCAATAAATAATTCCAAAATAAACATCGAAGTTAAACTCTAAAATGACTCCAAATTAAAACCGAAGTTCGACTAGTCCTAAATCACGAATAAATCTAGAAATTTCTTAATCTTGAGAAATGAGATTCCTTGAAAATAAAATAAGAACTCAACGGTCTTCAAATTAACACCCCTACGTACGACAAATTCCATACTTAACTCTGAATTGGAAAATCGGGTAATATAGAACCAAAAAAAAATTATTAAAAAGTAAATAACGATAAACCTTGGAAATAAAACTCAATTCAAGAATTCCAAAAACGTTGAGAGATATTAAATACTTACAAAAATAAAATTTAAAATAAATTTCTCAAATTAAATATGTTGTATAAACATAAAATATCAGTTTCCAAATTGGTAAAGGTTTAAACCAAAAAATCACCCGGAACCCTAAGTGGAATATAGTAGCTCATGTAAACCCCTAATATTTTTTTTAAGGTAATATTAAGTTCAAACCCTAAACTGAAAGTCAACCGGAAAACCTAAGTTAACAAATTTCCAGGAAAACCCTAGTAGTTTAGATCCGACAATTCCATATTCCTAAACCAAGAGTCAGAATATGAGTAAAAGGTGTAGTTGGTTCGTATTAATACTATAATGCTTTCAAAGATAAGATTAGCGAATTTTCGATTTTTTCAAACCTAACCGGGTACAGACTTCGAAAAGCGTATCCCGGGGCTCGAAATATTAAATATATGATATTAGTACCATTGGACTTGTAATTTCATAAGATTTTCAAATATATCAATTATATAATTTTTTGGGTTATAAAAATTACAGTTATAACATTTTTATCGTATTTTCATTACTACCGGTACTTTAAAAGTCAAATCTACTTTTTGAATTCTTCTACACTATTCACAAGTATAACTACCCATAACCTATTTCTTACATCCTTACACCCTACTCTTACAATTACATCACTTTCTTACAATTTACCTTTCCAATATATCTTTTATCATTTAAATTACCTTAATTAATTCCAAAACTTACACAACACAACTCAAACAACTCCCTCTCTCTCTATTTCTCCCAAAACTGGCACACCCTCTCCCCATTTTCCCTCTCTCCAAATTGTTTTATTTTCTTTTCTTTATACAAAGTAAACCCTAATCCACAAGTCTATAAAAACCCCTTTATGCCAACTTCTTTCCACTTTCTTTCCTTCTTCTTTCTCTCTTTTGGAAAATTTTGCAAGAACTCTCTTCCCTTCCCTTGTCAAAACCGAACACTCCCACACATACACATTCACATATTTTTCTTCAAGTTTCTTACTCCAAACATCCAAAAGGTAAGAGGTCTATACTTTAAGATCTTGAAACATATAATAGCAAGTTCATTCATGTGTGATTCCACACAAAATCCCCATGAGCTTCAAGCTAGGAAAGTGGAAACACTTGAACATGAGATCATTGCCATCACAATGTTTTAGATCTTGTTATTTAAGTTATTATGCTATTATCTTGTTTTATTATTAAGTTATGTTGTTATTATTAGTGATTTGTGCATATATTCATCATCTATTCATGATTCACATAACCATCATAGTGTTCATGCATTTATAACTAGTTTAGAAGACTAGATCTAGTTGTTTTAAGTTCATACATGCATTAGACTTTTATTCTATGCTCTTAGATAACTTGTAATATCTTAATGATAGTAGAAAAGTGTTAGGAAGCTCAAGATCTATATCAGTTTCAATAAAAATAACTTTTGAAAATTCGGATAAAAAAGGAACTCTAATTAGAAAACCTATTTTTCAACTTAAAAATGTGTATTTTTCATTTAAAATGAAGGTCTTAAGGAATAGATATCATAAATGAATGATTTTTAGGAGTAAAGTTTAGATCTATGAGTTTATAGTTTACTACCATGCATTTCTTTTATATTCATGTTCATATTATGTGTAGATCCTAGATTTGAACTTGAATAAAATATATAAAATTCGTATCTTGACAAAACCTATATTTAAAAATCTCTTTCCAAGTCTCAAAATGGAAGTTTTAGTTGAGAAAATGAAGGTTTAGTGGATGTATATCATCGAGACTTCTTTTTTATAAGAATCAAAGGTGATTTTCAAAATAAAAATCTCATTTTCGAATTTTGGCCAAGGCATAGTTTAAAAACATGTTTTACAACTCAAAAATGAAGATTTTATTCAAGAAATGGAAGGCTCTTAAGATAGGATATGTAAAGGATGATTTTTCCTAAGTTTAAATGGATTTTATCAAAAGACATGTCTAAAAATAAATTTGATAAATTCGAATCTCAACCAAGACCAATTTTGAAAACCCATTTTTCAATACAAAAATAAAAGTTTTGTTTAGAAAATGGAAGGCTTATGGAATAGGTATCAATAGAAGGTATTTTTGATGTGGTAGATCTACTAGTAGAGATTCTTAAAAATAGGAACATATTACAAAATATGAAATTTGAGTTCTATCAAAATTTTGTAAATTCGGATGATTTCAATACCATGTCTTAAAAACCCATTTATCAACTCCAAAACTTGTGTTTCATATGAAAAATGAGGAGTTTAGGTCATAGATATCATCAAGTAATGATTTTTATAAATTAAGATGGGATTTGCTAAGAAAAATATGTAGAACAAGGAGTAGAAATGAAGTAGGAAAAATTTGAATTGCTAGTCAACTTAGGAAATTCGTAATTTTGGAGTGAGGTCATGAAAACACTTACTTTCCAAACTCAAAATGAAAGTTTTATTAAAGAAATGAAGTCCTTGGTGGCTAGGTATGGTTGAGCCTTAATTTTCTAAGTATCAAATGATTTTTATATAAAGGAATCACCACAAAAACAACTTTTGCAAAATTCGGATTTTGGGATGAACCAATTTTAAAAACATGTTGATAAAGTGTAAAATGAGAATTTTTATTGAAAAACAAAGGCATTATGGAATATACATAATGAAGGTTTAATTTTAATAAGAATAAATAGATTTTATCAAGGAATTTTTCTAAAAACAAGTAGGGATTATCAAGAATACAAGATTAGCCTTTCTAAGTTAATTTTTCATAAAGTATTACAAAGAAAAAGTTTTCTAAAAATTTCTTTTATTCAATATCATCAAGAACATGTGTGTATATATATATATATATATATATATATCTCATGACATATCGTTTATGGTAGTAACTTGTTCATATTGCATTTATACTTGCTTTGGATAGTAGAAACATTACAAACATTCACAAAGCTACTTTTCGGAATTGAATTTCGCTACTGATCAGAACTTTTCGAAGCTTCAAAGTTTTCAAAACTAAAATATAATATTATAATTAGATATATCTTTCGAAGTAGGTAGAAATCGATATATAATTTGCTAAATTCCGAGTTAAAATGATCAAGTTATAGCCGTTTTAAGTTGGAATTCCCGCTTAGGATGAGAATTACGAATTTGATAGTTTGTATAAGATAGTTTGGATTAGTTAAGTGATGAAATACTTATTAGGGTATTTCTTCCTTTTTAAGTGACCCCGAAATCGATGATTTCCTACCACCGGATTACTTTTACTAAGAGACCGGTGATCCATTGGCCGAGTGAGTTTTCTTCTTATTTTGTTACCTTGTTTGTGCTTGTAGCTAGTTGCATTAGAATTATAGAAACAAGATAAAAATCTATATGAATGGGGATGGGATATCTGATGAGACTGTGATGAATGTATGCCAAAGAATACTAAATTATATCGAAACCACGATTCGATTGGATAACTGCACTATTCATATTATTTCTGTTATGTGTATGATATTGGTTGGTCACTCTAAAGAATGTATGAATATTTTGACCTAAACAAAAATTAATTTGGTCATGCATCGCATCGGACATATTCATTTGGTAGCGTGCTACGCAGGTCGATCGGTATGGTCCAAGGACTCATTTGGATAATGAGACCCGGTGCCAAAGCTCATTCATAGGGAACTAAGGCGCATTGGGGATGCATTCTATGGGTGAGCCTAGCCGAGTCAAGTGCTATGAGCCAAGGGCTTGGGGACTAGTAGCGGTCATGTAAACTTTCAATATCATTCCTAACCCAAGATACGGAGGGCGTAAATCCATTCTTTGTGTGAGTTCCGGATACCCATACATAATTGTTTGCTCATGTGTTTGTTCATGCATAGCATACGGATGATTTATAACTTGCTTGTTATGGTACGGAATTAAGGGAATTCTCACTAAGCTAGTATAGCTTACACCTCAATAGATGTTTAAATGAACAGGTTATCTCAAGAATGCTAAGTGGGGATCGAGATGGTTGGAGCCAAATATGACTTCGGGATTCCGGCAGGAAATAAGAATGCTTGAAGATATTAGCTAGGTTTTGTGAATTGCTTTGTAATTATTTTATGTAGTGAAATCCTTTGATGAATTGTAATTTGAAGTATAGTGAAGTATATTTCCTTTACATTGTTACTCAAGTTGTATCAATATAAAATGTATTACTCCGATGTGTCTCCTCCATGTGTTAGATGCTTTGTACATAGTATGGAAGCCTTCGCATGGTGGTCATTCCTAGGATTTAATATTGTGTACAACGGACTGCCACGTTTAGGGTACCCTTCGAGGCGTGACAGATATTATTGACCAAATAAACACCAACAAAAGCCCCCTAAATGGACACTTCAAGCACCAAAAATTAGTTAACAAATGGAACAAGAAATCAGTCCAAAAAGTTTAGAAAAGTGCAACACATCAGAATTTTCTACACTTCTGTTTTAGCACGAATTTCAACTGATTTTTTATCCAATTTTTAAGCAGTTAAGGCCCAAATTTACACATATAAATAACATTAATTAACTAGCAAAAAAATACAATTAATTCCCCCCAAAATCAGCCACAAATCTGTCAAAACAAAGCCAAAATTTGTCACATTCGCATATGAAATTCCCAGCTGCAATTTGCAATTTTCCCAAGCCCAAAACACCCTCCTTAGCCTCCTAACTTTAGCCTAAAATTAGTACATATATATAGCCATAATTTAGCCACAAAATCACTCATAATCCCACAAAAACGAGTTGAAATTCTAGCTACAAAAGGAGATACGAACAACCATTTTCATTCACCATTTTCTCTACTTAGATAACCTTTAAGGAGCTCTAACACCAAATATAACCCTTATTTTGCTTCCTATATCCTAACTAAGTATCTAACACATCCAAAAACATCCATTCCCTCTTTCAAACAACATCAAAAACCAAGTTAAATAGCCTTTGGTTTGATATAAATCCAAGTCGGAATCTAAGCTCAACAAGGTAAGAAGTCTTGATTAGAATTAGTAACTTCTAATATGGTTAAAAACTTATCATTTAACCTTTGATATAGGTTTGATTCTTACTAAGGAGGGGAGTTGGGAGTCCTTTTCTATTTCAAGCCAAGGTAACTCCTAAACTATCAACATATTCTTGTTACATATGTGTGTAGACAATGGGTTGAAATGTGTAGCATTAGAGAAAGATTATGGGATTAGGAGAAATGGTTATTCCATTGATGAATTCAAGTAGATGAATTTTTGTTGTATTAGAAATGCTTAAATGTTGATGGATAAGAAGAATATCAACTTAGAAATGTTATAAACTTAGGAATAGTAAATTGAAATCTAGGAAGGAATGAGCCAAAATCATGCTCAAATTTCATCTAAACTAGTTTAAAGTCATGTCTAATGCTCCTAGGACCTTATATGAACATAAAACTTGATAAAACAAGCTTTAAAAGCATGATTAGGAGCTCTACATTTCAAGAAAAATATTATGAACAATTCATAGAAATTAGACACATTGATAATTTTACAAGTTATGAGTGAGCTAAGGAGATGAATAAAGATTTAGATGATGAAATGAGATTCTAAAATAATACAAATTTTAACTAAAGAGAGTAGATAAGGTTAACAAGCAAAGTAAAATAAATAAAAGACTACTACTAACAAGGATATTAAACAATGTAAGACTTGAATAGAAAACTAATAGAAAATTTAGTTAAGCTTGTTTTAGATATAGAATGATTAATATTTAAATCAAAAGAAATTCGATGGAACTAAAAGGTAAATATCCATTTTCTACAAGAATCATACCTTAAGAAATTGATATAAGCAGTAAAAATTATATCAAATACCGACATATGATGCTCAGTCACACATAGGAATTTAATATTCTATTTAGAAGTATTATTGATGAATATTTTCGTCTCAATAGGTAATTTTGATACTGTTGAGGACTTCCTAATTGATTACTATGATTAATCGATATGAGTAAATGAGTAACTCAAACTTATTACATTGTTTATGTTTGTAGTTTAGCTATGTTATAATACACGAATAATAATAACGAACTCGTATGTATATGGGTTATGGGTTCTGCTTGCTATTTGGAATTACTTGGTTGATAAAAAATATTAAATAAAAGTGATAATGGATTATTTGTAAATTTACTATATGTAAAGCATGTTGATTGCCCAAATGAAGTATGAGCACTTTAACCTGACTAAAAATTATTGGAATCATAAATAAAATAAACATGCATTGCATAAATTGGATATATTGTATTATAATTATATGATAGCTTACTACGTGTTAGAATTTCAGTTCTCTAGTAATACTTGGTTTTTCTAGGCAAGAGGCTAGTAGTTCTACTCAAGATTACCTATGTTTTGTCGATTCCATGGAAACTAATTGGTAATGAAGGACGCCACCCATGGTATCGCTGTGAAATGTCTAACACTTAGTGGAGTTTCTAAGGCTTAAAACAGGAAATGAGTGTTTAAAACAACACTAACATAAAGAGATAACAATTATAAGGATCGTGGCTTTCCTATGTACGTAGTTTCTCCTGGGCAGGTGATTCATAGATCAATTTTCCTTCAACCCCAATGAGAGGGCATAAATCTCCATTCTGTTTGGATTCTAGATTGTCCAAGCTTATAATTGTTCATGTGTTTGAATACTACATTACATGTGATTGATAATAACTTGCTTGTTGTGTGATAAGTTCTGGTTATTCACTAAGCCCGTGGTTTATGCTCACACTCCTATAGTCCTTACAGGATAACGCTAAAGCCTTGGTTGGTCGCCTCTAGGAGTTTAGAATCGGTATGTTTCTAAAGCTGGAAAAGTCTTGGAAACATGGAGAATAGTTTTACTACTTATATGTATTAATTGATGCTAGAACGTCAATTTTATTATCTGAGAACTTAGATATGTTTCATGGTTTGTAATATTTATTATTCAAATAGTAAGATTTATTTATGGTATTGTGATTTTATTTGCTTTCGTCATTTCTTATCAAGCAACCGAAAAGATCCTATTTTATTAAACTTGTGTCATTTTCCAAGGTAAATCTAGTAATAACATGTGTATGTGATATTGTCTGGATCATTAGATTATATCATAATATATGTGTTACTACTAGGGAACTCTTAGGGCATGATAGGTATAACGTTTTCTTACTCTTAAAATGAAGTAATATGGTTTAGTTCACGTTTATGGGACCGATTGAACTAAGTGATATCATGGATTAAGTTAAGTAAAGATGAGCAATGGCTGAGAACCCTGGATGAGACTATTAACCATTGTTGGATATATCATTAGAAGATATAGGTATTCGAACTACTTATATCAACCCCCTAAGTGTTTGCTGTTACTCAAGAACTCCAGATTCCCTTATTGTTCTGGAGTTTGAACACTCTTGTACTATTTGTTTGTGTTTTCATTACTTGTGTACTGGGCCTTTTGCTCATGTCTTATCTCTAACAAGTATTAATGATGAAGATGAGTTCTATGCTAGGATGGGATGTGGAACCGATTTTGAAGATTTTATGGATGATTGGAAGACTAGAGACCTGACTTGGCCTTTGATGGTTGTTTTTTTGTAATAGAATAGGATAGAATCATTTTAGGGAATATATGTAATAGTTAATAAAGTTTTTGTTTAATTTGTGTCTATCTTTTGAAAAAGTCTTGTTTACAAGCCTTTATTTGTAATATCTCTATGTATATATGTGTGTATTAAGTTTATATGAAGTTTTTATATTATTAAGCTCACGAGATTGTTCTTATAAGGGATTTAGACAAACAATTACTCAAACCATTCTTTGTAGACAACCTTACATATAATATAGTAGGTTATATATGGTTGGGAAACTGAATTCACGGTTTTATATATAAATATGGTAGGTCTGAGTCCTTACAGGTGGTATCAGAGTAGAATATGAATAATTGTTTGCCAAATATGATAGTATAAGTGTGACCTGACCCTAGACACGGATTGTTAGCTTTAAGTTTTGCTTGAATGATTGTGTTTGTTTGTTTTATTTGTTGTTTGTTCACTTGTTTGTTTAAGTGATTGCTTGTTTGTTACTTATAATGTTCACATGAATTTAATAAAATTTAAGCATGATTTAAATTTCATATATGTGTATTATAAATGTATTGCATGCATATGTTTGAGATAGGTCATGAAGATCCACTCAACAGCAAACAGATAAGGATAAATGCCTCCACCACCTCAATCATCATCCGTACCAACTCCTACATCCTCTTCTGCTCCAAGTTTTAATGCTACGCCATCTCCAACATCTGCGTCTGCATCACAAACTCCTCCACTAAATCAAGTTCCACAACCACCTCCAATGCCACCATTTCCACCGATGTCTTAAGTACCCATAGACAATCCAACATCCATGTATACCATGTTTAGAGACATGTTTGCTATGGTATAACAATATCAAGTGATGATGTACCAATAGCAACAACACTTTATGGAACAATATGGTCTTCTAGGAGCAAGACAAAATGCAAATCCACCGGTAGTTGATCAAAGCAATCAAATTAAGTTGCATGATGTTAATAGGTTGGTTCAAGACTTTGATGGGATTGATACAGATTCGACCATAGTTGAGAGTTGGATTAAGGAGTTGGAGAAGGCATTTGCAGAATGTGACATGCTTGAAGAGAAGAAAGTGGATTTAGCTGTGTATATGTTGAAGAAGGAAGAGTATAACTGGTGGAGATTAGCCAATGGAAATCCGCAAAGCCTATATTGTGGACAACGTTTAAGGATGCATTTTTTATTATGTATTTTTCAAATACTGTCAGGGCACGAATGATTGCAGTCTGGTTAAATTTGGGATAAGGAAGTAAATTGATTGATGAATATTATATTGAATTTTGTAGATTATTACGATTTCTAGTGGGGATTATAAGGATGAGAGGATGAAGGTATAGAAATTTCAAATGGCTTGAATAAGGAAATACAAGGAGAGGTCAAGATGTTTGAATTACATACTTTAGCTGACATTCTTGCAAAAGCCAAGTTAGCTAAGCAGATCTAGAATGATAGCAAGGTAAGAAAGGCTAGGAGAGCAACATTTTTGGGAAAAAGACTAGCATCTTCTACATCATTTGGAAGTTATCAAAGTGTTGGCAAGGGTACAGCCTACCAAGGCAAAGGCAAGAAACCATTTTTAGGAAAGAAGATAGAGTAAAAACCGATATCCAAGGCTCAAATTCCCGTATTTGAGAAAAAAATGTTTCTGATGCTTTAGACTACATGATTTAGCTGAATGTAAGTGGGCTCTGGGATCTTGCTTCACTTGTGGACAAGGTAGACACAAGGCTTCAGAGTGTAAGAATCCTAGACTACCACCCGTGTTTTGTGCATATTACAAGCAAAGGGATCATCACATTGCAAATTGCAAGGATCGCCCTAATAACCAAGGTGGATCTAATTCAGAAAAGGGGAAAGTAACAACTAGAGTGCTTGCATTGCAACAAATGGAAAAAGCTCCATCAATGGATACTTTAGCATGTACCTTGTATGTTTCAAATCAAAGTGCTTATGTATTGATTGACACGGGACCAACTCATGCATGTATAGCTAAAAAATTTATGAATGAGTGTGAGCTTGCTTCTGAACTTCTGTCTGATCATGTTATGAATGTTAATACTCCACTAGTTACCAAAATTAGGCAGCCTTGTATATGTCAAATGTAAGTGTGATGAATTCTGGTGTGAATAAGCCTATTGACATGATGGTTTTTCCATTATTTGATTTTGATGTAATACTGGGAATGAATTGGTTAAATATGTACAAAGTTACAATAGATTGTCATAAGGCGAAGTTGAGTTTTGATTTGGGGAAAGAGAAGTTCACTTGTGCTTTGGACAGACAAAGACCGAGCATATGAATTCTATGGAATTGTGGGAGAAATCGATTGTAGCAATAGTTAGTACAAAAGAAATGCATATCAGTACAGTACTAGTAGTGAATGATTTCATTAATGTATTTCCTGATAATTTGTCTGGTTTGCCTCCTAATTAGGAGATTGAATTTGGAATTGAGATATTACCTGGAACAATTCCCATTTCTAAAGCTCCATACAAGATGGCGCCGAGTGAGTTGAAAGAATTGAAGCAGCAATTACAAGAATTACAAGAGATTAGTTTCACTAGACCTAGTATTTCTCCTTGGGGTGCTCCTATTTTATTTATGAAGAAGAAATATGGGAGTTTACGAATGTGCATTGATTATAGAGAATTGAATCAAGTTACAATAAAGAGTAAATTTCCATTGCCGCGAATAGATGATTTATTTGATAAGTTAAAAGGGACTACAGTGTTCTCGAAGATTGATTTGAGATCCGGATATTATCAACTCAAAATTAAATCAAAGGACATGCCAAAGACTGCTTTCCGCACCATATATGGAAATTTTGAATTCCTAGTAATGCCATTTGGGTTAACTAATGATCCAGCTGCTTTTATGGACCTCATGAATAGAGTATTCAAAGATTATTTAGATTCTTTGTAATTGTGTTTATTGATGACATATTGGTGTATTCACGAGATAAGGAGGAACAAAAAGAGCATTTAAGGTTGGTATTACAGAGGCTTAGAGAAAAGAGACTATATGCTAAATTTAGCAAGTGTAAATTTTAGCTCGAAGAGATATCTTTCTTAGGACATGTGATATCAAAAGAGGGTGTATCAATTGATCCTGAGAAAATTAAAGCTGTGTTGGAATGACCAAGACCAACAACCATCACTGAGGTGAGAAGTTTCTTAGGGTTGGCAAGCTATTACAAAAGATTTGTAGAAGGCTTCTAAAAAATTGCATCTCCTTTAACTATGTTGACTAGGAAACATGCCAGATTCATTTGGGATGATAAGTGTTAACAAGGTTTCCAAGAATTGAAGGACAGGTTAATATCGGCTCCTATTTTAGCGCCACCTGTTAGTAGAGAAGAATTTATGGTTTTTAGTGATGCTTCAATTCATGGGTTAGGTTATGTACTCATGCAGGAGGGCAAGGTTATTGCTTATGCTTCAAGACAACTTAAATTGCATGAGAAAATTTATCCATTTCACGATTTAGAGCTTGCAGCTGTAATTCTAGCTTTGAAATTGTGGCAACACTATCTATATGGTGAAAAGTGCAAGATCTATACAGATCACAAGAGCCTAAAACTCATTTTTACTTAAAAAGAACTCAACATGAGGCAAAGACGATGGTTAGAATTGATTAAAGACTATGATGTTGAGATTCTATATCATTCAAGAAAAGCAAATGTTGTAGCGGATGCCCTGAGTAGAAAAAGACAAGTAAATATGGCAACTTTAGTCACTGATCAGAAAGAAATTCAAGAAGAGTTTAGAAAGATGGATATTGAAGTGACTATGAAGAAAGTTGACCTTATGCTTGCTCAGTTGTCTTTACAACCCACAATTCTGGATCAAATTAAGTAAAGTTAGAAAGAAGACTACGAAAGCAAAACATTAATGACTGCTATAAGAAATAGGAAGAGAAAGGAGTTGAGGCTTGATGAGGAAGATATTATAAGACATGGAAATAGAATTTATGTGCCAAAAATTCATGATTTGAGAAAGGAAATTATGAAAGAGGCTCATGCATCGGCTTATACTATTCACCCGAGCAGTACAAAAATGTATAAGGACTTAAGGAAACATTACCAGTGGGAAGGAATGAAAAGAGACATTGCAGACTTAGTATCAAAATGTTTAACTTGCTAATAGATAAAAATTGAACATCAAAGACCTGATGGTGAGCTTCAACCTTTGTTTATTCCAGAATGGAAGTAGGAAGATATCACTATGGATTTTGTATCTGCCTTACCAAGAATAGTGGCTAAACAAGAAGTAGTATGGGTAATCATAGATAGATTGACAAAATCCACACATTTTATCCCCTTAAGAGTTAGTTGTCCACTAGAAAATATGGCTTATATATATATTAAGGAAATTGTGAGACTCCATGGAGTACTAAGGACAATTACATCTAATAGAGACACCTGATTTGTAAACCAATTCTGGAAAAGTTTACATGAAGCACTCGACACTCAACTTCAGTTTAGTACTGCTTTCCACCCATAGACTGATGGACAATTGGAAAGGACCATTCAAATTCTTGAAGATTTGCTTAGAGCATGTGTATTAGATTTTGGAAACTGATGGGATAATTATTTATTGTTGATTGAATTTGCCTATAACAATAGCTATCAAGTGACGATATAGATGGCTCCTTACGAAGCTTTATATGGGAGGAAGTGCAGATCTCTATTATATTGGGATAAAGTTAGTGAACTAGCTATCCTTGGCCTCATTTGATTCAGCAAGTAGTGGATAAGATACATATAGTCAAACAAAGGATGAAAGCGGCTCAAGATAGATATAAGAGTTATGCGGACATGAGAAGAAGACCATTGGAATTTGATGTTAGTGATCATGTGTTTCTCAATATATCTCCAACAAGGGGTGTAATCAGGTTCGGGCTTAAAGGAAAGTTAAATCCAAGATAAATTAGTCTTTATGAGGTTTTAGAGAAAATTGGATCATTAACATATAGATTAGCATTGCCCCGAAGTTTATCGAAGGTACACGATGTTTTCCATGTGTCTCAGTTAAGAAAATTTGTATCAGATTCAAATGCCATCATTAATACTCATCAACTAGAGATTCAACCAAATTTGAGCATAATTGAAAGGTTAGTTAAGATTCAGGATCGGATGGACAAGGTGTTGAGACAAAAAGTCATCTCTTTTGTGAAATTTCAGTGGAGTGGATAGACTTGAAGAGAAGCAATGTGGGAAGTTGAGAATGATATGAAGCAAAAACATCCAAGGCTATTTGAATAATGAGCTAAGACAAGTTTCGAGGATAAAACTTTTTGAAGGAAGGAAGGAAGGAAGGATGAATTAGTGCATGTTAGAATAAAAATTTAAAGCATAGTATATAAGTTTGTGTTAATATAAATATGTGCTAATGTATGTGTTAGTGTACTAGATATTGGTGTTTAATTGCTGTCTATGTGCTTGTTAAAATTTGAGTTTCTAAAATCAAAAGCAAAGTTAAACCAAACTAACTTAGTAGATTTTGCTATTTGAGTCCTTTAAACCAAGCCCAAACCTAATTTTCTTTTATAACTCAAACCCAAACACAAGTTAAGCCCAAGACCATGTCTTATACACTCTTTCATAAGTTTCTATGCCTCAAAATTCAACATAAGAGCAAAATATCCCTATCCAAAACAGACCCTCTCTCTCTCTCTGTGTGTGTAAACCCCGAAAATTTTCACAATAGTATACAGTAGTAGAATAGAAAACGTAAATTAGACAGTAAATTTAGAAACCGATAGGAATCCTAGAATAGACTTATGAGTTGTAATAAACCCATCCCTAGTTTGAAAAACCCGAATAAAAAATTTTCTCGACCTTAATAGATACAAAAACGAGATTTCGTATCTTGAACTGATAATTCAAGATATAATTAGAAATAGTTTTAAAATTTCGAAACCGATAAGATATAGTTAATTTATAGAGCTTATTGGTATAAAACAATAGATTACAAATACAAATAGACACTAAAACTGAACAATAATTATCAACTTAGAACTAAAAAGAAAATTTCGAACCCGCTGTTACAATTGTTAAGAAATTCTACTTTATTAGGACTTGGTTCCTAATTTAATTCATTGAACTTGAAAATTTAATCACGTAAGTTAAAAATATTAAAAATAATTAATCGTGTGAAGTTTTAACTAAAAATTTGAAAATACAAATAATTAAAAATTTTTGTAGTAACTTAAATAATTTTATTCCGATAAAACGTATAAATAACGGGAATAGATACATAAATAATTTATTTTCTTAGTAAAAATATTTTTGGCTAATAACTATTAAATATATATATATATATATAAAGGGGAAAAATCGGATTTCAAACGCCGCATGAAGAATTGAACATGCATTGGGTAGCAGAGAATCGCTGCATTCATAAGCAGCACCAGCAAAATGAAGGAGCTCCACGCGCACGAGCAAGAGGAGTTCCTCGAGCAATCGAGAAGCCCACGCACGTGCTGCTGGATTTTCTCTTCGAACAGGACAAAGCACTTCACGTGCACAGCGGTAGGCAACATCCCATCGAGCCAGCAGCAGAAGGCAACCGAGCAAATGGAATTCCCACGCACGCAAGACAGCAAGGGACACACAGCATTTTCAACGCACACCAGCAGGCCTCATTCTACGCACGAGCAGGCAGCAAGGAGGACCAAGCTTTCACGCACACGCACAAGCAGCAGCTCCACAAGGCCATTAAGCAACACCATCCACACACACACACACACACAAGGAGCTGAAAAACAGAGCACTTTGGAGAAAAACAAAGCGGTTGCAACCAGCTGACTTTTGGCCCAACTTTGATCCAATTTTTACAACAAATTTCAACCCGAAAAGAACACCCCAACCAACCCAAAAGCTACACCTATACCCCATAATTTATGTGCAAGAATTACAAACCAAATAAAAGAGGAAAACAGCTCCAAAAACGGATGGAAAAATCGTGCAGCAGCAACCAAGAACTCCCCTGCTGCAGAGACCCGATTTTGCTGACCAAGTTTGATCCGAAAATTGAACCTTAAATTTCAAACGAAATTGACCCAAAAGCCAACCAAAACACTCCATATGTAAATAACATTAAATGAGGAGAATTTCAGCTTGGATAAACAACCATAACCGTCCCAAATATTTTGCCAAAAATCAGATGTTACAGTTGCAACAGAGGAGACAATTTCAACAAATGCAACAACACACTTCTCCAAATCCAACTCCGATTTTTGTAATATTCCTAAGACTAAATGAGTTGATATTTTGACCATTTAAACACCAATAAGGAGCCTTCAAATGGACACTTCATACACCAAAAATTAATGAGAAAATCAGATCCAAAATTCATCCAAAAATCAAGATGAAATTGTTCCAGAAATTTCAGATTTCACACTTCCAAACTTCAACAGATTTGACCCCATTTTTATCCAATTTGAGCCCTTATTTTTACACACATAAATAGCATTAATTAGCTACCAAAAATATATAATTAAGACTCCCAAAGATAGCCACAAAAATTTGTCAAAAACAAGTCAAAATTTGCATCCAACTTTGCAAATTCGTATGGGAATGTACAGCTGCATTTGTGGACATTTTTCAAGTCCAAAACCCATTCCATAGCCTCTAAAACTTAGTTTAGTCCTAGTATAAGTATATAAGCCTAAGTTAGACACACTTTGAGTTCATAAATTCCACAAAAACACTCCAAAATCTCAGCTGCCACCACAAGTGCGTCCAACACTTTTTACATCCCTTTTTCCCTTACTACCTTCAACATAGAAGCTTAGAAATCTTGTATGAACAACCAAAAACCCTAGCCTACCTTACAAACACACTAAGCTCATCAATAACAACCAAAACCAAATAAAAAATCCCAAGTTACCTTAAGGATCAAGAGGAGGAGACTAGCTTGTCAAGGTGAGAAAATTAGATTACCTTAATAAAATTTTATTACAGTTAATGTTGTTTAGTTAGAAACTTATCATCTAATCTTTGATTTAGGTTTAATTCTTACTTTAAGAGGAAGTTGAACAACCTCCTTCCATCCCAATCCAAGGTAAGTTCCAAACTAAACCTATCCTTGTTAAATTGTGAATAGACTTTAGGATGAATTATTGAGCATTTGAAGAAAGTTTTTTTGGTTGATAAAAGTTGCAAATCTATTGATGAATTCAAGAGGAAAGATGGTTGATGTGTTGAGAATGCTTAGGTATTGTTGGAAGAGAAAAACCACAACTTAGAAGTCTTATAATTGTGGTAATAGTAAATTCGGAAATAAGGATGAAGTGAACAAAACAAGACTCAAACTTCATCTAATCTAGTCTAAATGCATGTTTAAAGCTTTAAGACCTTATATGAACATAAAGCTTGATAAAACAAGCTTTACAAGCATGATTAGAAGACCTACATTACAAGAAAAGGGTACGAACAAATTCATGAAAATTATATATACCAAGACTCTTATAGGTTATGATAGAACTTAAGATATAAATGAAAGTTTAAATGGGATTCTTTAAAATAATCCTCAAACCAAAAGAAACTTAAAAGAATCAAACAATAGAAATTCTTTTCCTATAAAGATCAATACTTTAAGAAATCAATATAAACCATAGGAATAATACCAAATACCGACATAGGACACGTAGACACTCATAGGAATTTAATTTTCTATCTATAAATATTATTGACAAATACTTCGTCTTAATAGGTAATTTCGGTACTGTCGAGGATTTCCCGGTTGATTACTACGACTGATCAATATGAGTAGGTGAGTAACTTAGACTTATTACATTGTTTGTGATTGTAGTTTAGTTGCATTAAAATACAAAGATAATAACGATGGACTTGCGTGTATATGGGATTATGGGACTTGTATGCTGTTTGGAATTACTTGTTGATAAATACTACTAACCAAAAGTGATAATGAAGGGCTTGTGAAATTACTGTATGTGAAGCATGTTGAGTGTCGGAATGATGTTGAACACTTATAACCGGACTAAAAATTATCGAACTCATAAAAAAAATGGTACATGCATAGCATAAATTGCATATTCTGCATTATGTTTTTACGAACACTATTACGTGTTAGAATTTCAGTTCTTTGGTAATACTTGGTTTTTCTAGGCAATGGGCTATTAGTTCTACGCAAGTTTACCTTGTTCTGTCGGTTCCATAGGAACTAACTGGTAACGAAGGACGCCGCCCATGGTATCGCTGTGAAATGGCTAATACTTAGTGGAGTTTCTAAGGTACAAAACAGGAACTGAGTGTTTAAAACATCATTAACATAAAAGAGATAATAATTGTGAGGATTATGGATTCCTGTGTACTTAGTTTCTCTTGGGTAGGTGATTCAGGTATTGGTTCCTTCGACCCCGATGAGAGGGCGTAAATCTCCATCCTATTTGGATTCCGGTTTGTCCAAGCTTGTAATTGTTCATGTGTTTGATTGATGCATTACATATGATTGATAATAACTTACTTGTTGTGATAAGTCTGGTTATTCACTGAGCTCGTGGTTATGCTCACACTCCTACAGTCCTTACAGGATGACACTTAAGCTTTGGTTGGTGGCTTCTAGGAGCTTAGAGCCGGTATGATTCTAAAGCTGGAAGAATTTTGGAAACAGGGAAAAATAGTTTATTTATTTATATGTATTGATTGATGTTAGTGCATCAATTTTATTATCTAAGAACTTAGATAGTTTTATGGTTTGTAATAGTTATTAATTAGACAGTAGTACTTATTTATGGTATTGTGATTTTATTTACTTCCATCGTTTCTTATCATGCAACCAAAAAGATCCTATTTTGTTAAACTCATGTCACTATCTAAAGTAATTCTAGTATTGATATGTGTATTTGATATCGTCTGGGTTATCCGACTGTATCATAATATATATATTACTACTAGGGTACTATTGGGGCGTGACACACACTCTCTCTCTCTCTCTCTATCTATCTATCTTTGTTTCTTTCTCTTCCCAAAACCAAATCTAACTCTAAATTTCCTCCATCAAAATTCTTTCTAAGCCATAATAAGCTTGATACAAGGCTAAGAAGTGAGATTTAGGCCTAAGTGGAGTAAGAAGAAAGTCAAGAAAGTGGGAGAAGTAAACTTGATCTCTAGAGATAACTAAACAAATAAGAAAAGTGATTTTCTTATTTGCCTTATTTACCTATGATTTTGGGTGGTGTTAGTGTTAGTCTTAGTTAGAGGTAGAATTTTGATGTTTTATGTGGATTGAAGGCATGTTATCATGTATGTTAAAGTAGATGAGCAAATAGAAATATGTACTTTAGGTGTTTGATGATATGAAAGATGATATTTGTAGTGATATGAGGCGTATATAGATATTGTTGATGATAAATAAGTATAACATGAAGGATTAGGGTGATAATAGAGTTTAATATGCTTAAAGATGAGATTGTGTTTTTGAGTTAGGTTGTTGTGTGTATATTTGTGAGAAATAGACTTATGAAAGCTTGATGATGTTAATATTGTGTTAAAGACTAGTTAAACATGTTTTGCGAACATAAAAGGGCTTATTAAAGGGATTGGAAGACATAAAACTTAGACAAATTTCGAAACAAGTACCATGGGGTAATTGCCTTGTTCATCACGGGTGTGATCATGGCCGTTATCCTCTTAAGTGTAAATTTCTTGTCAATCACGAATGTTTTTGGGGCTGTTATCTTGTCGAATATATTTCTAAAGATAGATCACGGTTGTGTTTGAGGCCATTATCTCTTCGGAGGGAAATTTCAATCATGATCATGATTGTAACAAAGCCAGTGATCTTCTTGAGTACTTTTCAAAGTTTGAGACGACCTATATCACGACCGTAATTGGGGGCGTGATCTGTATCACAGCCTCTATCACAGGTGTAATCTACCCTCTGGTATTGTTTAAAAAATAATAATAATAAACAAATAAAATAAAATAGGTAAATAAATAATAAGTAATGATGGATGGATGATAAATGAAAAATGATATAAATATCTATGTTTGTATGAATAAAGTGTTATGTAGTAATTTAAAACTATTTGTGGTGATTATTCAAGTAAGAATTCATGATTTTAATATGAAATGAATTTCTTGCTATAGTTGTTAATCCTCGATTGAGTGCGTCCATTGATTCTCGATATATCACAGGTACGTAGTAACATGGTTGATTGCTTACCGAGGATAGGCATATCTTAACTTAATTCTAATTAAAGATAACTTATGCTTGTTTGAATTCGTTGTGTTTTATGCCGTTGAATCTGGTTTGAGGAGCGGCACCCTATTATGAGATTAACATAATAGTTTTGGTGCTTAGGCTACCCTTATCAAGATTTGACAATTTATAAGTGGTACGGTGCGTAGTCGATGGGGTTATTAGTATCGGTATAATGTTTGCTTACTCTTAAAATAAGTAATATGATTTAATTCACGTTTACGGGACCGCTTAAACAAAGTGATATTATGGATTAAGTTAAGTAAAGATGAGTAACAGTTGAGAACCCTGGATGAGACTATTAATCATTGTTGGATATATCATTAGGAGATATACGTATCCGAATTGCCTATATCAACTCCCTAAGCGTCTCCTGTTACTTAGGAACTCTAGATTCCTGGATTGGTCTGGAGTTTGAACACTCCTATACTATTTGACTAACTTAAGGAATATTTAATAAATTATTGTTTGATGCATTTGCATATAGTCTAAGCTTGTGTGCCATTCGTTTGTGTTTTCATTACTAGTATATTGGGCCTTTGACTCATGTTTTATCTCTTATAGGTATTAATGATGAAGATGAGCTCTATGTTGGGATGGGATATGGAATCAATTTTGAAGATTTTATGGATGATTGGGAGGACTAGAGACTTGACCTTAGCCTTTGATGGATGTTTTTTGTAATAGAATAGGAGAGAATCGTTTTGGGGAATATATGAAATAGTTACTAAAGTTTTTGTTTAATTTGTGTCTTTCTTTTGAAAAAGCCTTGTTTACAAGCCTTTGTTTGTAATATCTCTATGTATATATGTGTGTATTAAGTTTACATGAAGTTTTTATATTATTAAGCTCACGAAATTTTTCTTTTAAGAGATTTAGACAAATAATTACTTAAACTATTCTTTATAGACAACCTTACATATAATACTATAGATTATATGTGGTTGGGGAACTAGATTCACAGATATATATATATATATATATATATATGGTTGGTCTGGGTCCTTATATGTATAAATGAATACATAGATCTTATTAAATCTTTTACATGTAGAAAAACTATATTCACATTTATTTCCACCTTTCATATACAAATTCCAATATCCTACACGTTAAAAACTTAATAATAAGATATAGTTAAAAGTAAATACATCTAGTTGTACATGGTTTCTTTTTGAAACACAGGTATCCCTATCTATGTCGAATTTATAGTCAATTTCTAATTATTCTTATGTGCTAGTTTTTATATTTCAATTTCTAGTTATTCTTATGAAGTATTTGTCAAAAAAATTTTTTTTTTTTTGTAAAAGTACAAAATACATATTATGTATTTGCCAAAAATAAAATCCAGATTATTACTTGCCTACTAAAATATCAAAATACAAGTTATATATTTGTTAAAAATCAAAACCCAGATTACTTGTTGGTGAAAATACCAAAAAACTTTTCCAATTCAAAATAATTCGAATAAAAGATTAAACTAAATACACCAAGAAGCGATATCATTATATCAGCATGTTGTCAAGTTTGAAAAGAGTGTATTCAAATTCTACCTAAAGCTATATGTCTCTTGATGGGAAACACAAATGTTTATGTATAAGAAACATAGTCCTCCTTTTACGTTTAAAATTCTTGATTAGTCCATAACGTGATATATTTTGAATTTTGTTTTTCAATTAACGTATGAGCTAAATTGACGTCTACATCATCGAGATTAATTAAGTGTTGATTTAAGTTACCTGAATCATTAAATATGATCGAATACTTTCAATTTTTAGTCTATTTTGGGTCCGAATGTTGATCACGTTATATTTGTCATTTGTTAACAGCCTAGCAGCGTATGTAGGGATAGCATATAATTAAAGATGTTACGAGAAAAAAAAATCCAAATTTAGCATATAATCAAAATCCAATTTTTAACTATATATTTCAGTATAGATAAATAAATCTCTTTGTATTGTGTGTGTGTGAGAGTGTGTATAAAATATTAAAGCCAATAAACGTATTTCCAGTATTTGGTGCTACATTTTATCTATCTATTATATATATATATATATATATATATAATAAACTCTTTATTGCAACGGGTTTCAAACACAAAAAAGACTCAATCAAGGCCGTCACTATAATCTTACTTAAGGAGACCATTTCGTGTTCTACTAATTCATAACCTCTACCTTTTTTCCAATAAACTCTTTCTAACCCTTAAAATCATATGCAAAGAGATATATAGATTTAAACAATATGTATCTTATATATATCATTTTATTTATTTCTAACTTATTTTTATTAATAGATAACTTTTCACATATTTTCATTTTTAGCACATGAATTCTAAGTGTACTTTATGCTATTTAATAAATAAACATGAGAGACTTATATCAAAATACACAATATTTTACCCATGCAGGACAAGAATTTCAATGTCACATAACAGACTTGCTTGTTTACTTTAGTGTAATAATAATTTTATTATAACCTTATTATTTATAAAGAGTTATTACAAATTATGAAGAACTATTATAGTGTCTATTGATTGTAATTGGCTAATAGAAATTTCTTAAGTATTTTTTTAATATCAATAACTATTTGTTTTCAAACTTATAAATAATCATTCAATACTGAAATCGATTTATTCCCTAAACTACCCTTATTCAAATTAAAAACTAATAAATAAAAATCCTCTTACAACTATATTTTATTTTTTGGTGTTAACAATCTTATTATAATCTAATTTATTTAATAAAGTAAATATACATGTGCATCATGGAGTTTTCATTTTAGGATGAAGGTATAACGACATCTAATCTCCATGTTTGATGGGGGAGGTGTATAAGTGTGATTACTTGTTTGATTTTGATTAAAAACTGGACATACATACTATAATAATAGTTAGAGCTAAGTCATTATTGGTAGATATACTAAGTTCAAATTTTCAACAAATTATTTTATATTATATATTTTATTATCGTGATATAATATATTTTTATGTAGTATATTATATTTGTGATACCCTTCAAATATAGATAGTGAAACTCTAATCACAAAGGCACCTTTTGGTGTAATGGTTTAAAGTTCATCAAAACTCTAAAGTTAAGTGTGCTCTGAGCAAAGCAATCCTAAGATATGCGATCTCTTGGGAAGTGCTAGCAACAAATGAGAAAACCGTGTGGCATGTGGTCAAAGCAGATAATACCTCAGTAGATGGAGTTTTGGGAAATTACAAATGGTATCAGAGCAGTTAACAGCCACAAGTGGAGGAATTTGTTCTCACTACCTGGTGTGGTTCTGAATCTAAGTAACGAAACTAACGAGGACGTCAATTCTATAAGTGGGAGGGTATGTGATACCTATCAAATATAGATGGTCAAACTCTAATTACAAAGGTATCTTTTGGTGTAATGGCTTAGAGTTCATCAGAACTCTAATGTTAAGCGTACTTTAGGTAGAGTAATCCTAGGATAGGTAACATTCTGGGAAACACTAGCACCAAAGGACAAAACTATACGGCAGTCGCCAAAACGGACAACACCTCGGTGGGTGGAGTTTCGTACGATATCTTTTTTAACAAACATGTTATTATGTGTAAAATAATATATAGCATGTAAATATGAAGTATGTAAGATTTACATAATATGATTTTTATATATTTAATGACATATGTGTTGAACCTAAAAGTCTACTTCAACTTTGATGAGACAAAACTATTAATCAAATAGTTAACTTGTCAAAGAACTCAAGTTTGTGCATTGTCAACACCCCATTTTTGCCCCTTTTTTGAAAAAAAAATTAAAAAAATCATAAAAATAATAAAAAGGTAGAAAATACAATAAAAATTGAAAATTATAAAAAATAAATAAATAAGCTAAATTTAAAAATAAAAAAAATTACAAAATTGGAAAAGAATATAAAAATTTGAAAATTAAGAAATCTAAAAAAAAAATAATAATAAACCACATCTTTAGTAAATAAGTTTTTAGAAGTTTAAAAAATCGAAAAAAGAAAGAAGAAGATCAAAAGACACTTATTTACTTTAAATGTGCTTTAAAACGAATTTATGTTGGCAATTTTGTAACTCCCGATCCTTCGAATCAATTCGTAACCAACGGCCATTAACGGCTGAATTCAAGTTTCGTAACGGCCATTAACGGTCGAATTCAAGTTTTGTAATGGACGACCATTAACGGTCGAATTCAAGTTTTGTAACCGACGGCCATTAACGGCCGAATTCAAGTTTTGTAACCGACGGCCATTAACGGCCGAATTCAAGTTTTGTAAGGGCCAAATTCAAGTTTTGTAATGGCATATTCAAGTTTTGTAACCGATGGCTATTAACGGCCGAATTCAAGTTTTGTAATAGCCATTAATGGTCGTGATCCGTTTCACTTCCCCTCCAGCTCTATATAAACCACAACCCCGATCCTCCTCAAGACACAAGATCCAGATCCGAAAAAAAAAATTTCGAACAGAAGAGAAAAAAAGATCAAAAAAAAAGAAAAAAAATTCGAAAGAAAACAAAATAAAAAAAGAGAGGAAGAATCAAAGGAACCCAGAACCACTACTCCAACCATTCATCTCCGACCACCACTCAACTCAGACCACAGCCACTGCTGTACCAGCCACTTTCGTTCCAACCACAGCCGCTTCGATCAACATCCAGCTCCGACCGTCGCTAGCAACCACCACCACCAGCCACTGCTGCTCCAGCCACCGTCCCTAGCCACAACCACCGTCAACTCAAACCACCACCATCAGATCAACCCAACAGCCTTTCGGAAACCAATTCAAAAGGTTCAATGTTTTTTTTTTTTTTAGTTAGTTTAGTAGTATTATTATTATTAGATGCATTAAAAAAAACAGAAAATGGTAAAATGAAAAAAGAAAATTGAATAGAAAATAAAAATATATATTATAAATATGAAAATAAAAAAAATACATATTTGGGATGCATACTACAATTTTATTAAATAAATAAATTTAGGGTATAGTTTTAATATGATTTTTGGTTAAAAAGATAAAATTAAAAATAAAAATCAATAAACTTATATTTGTGCATGTTTGTGTATATTAATAAAATAAATTTTCTAGAATAAGTTTGAATATAAACCATAAAAAAAATAATCTTAGGAATATTATCTTTTAAGTTTTTTTTTTTTATAATATATGTTTGATGCACACTTGTGGTATTAATAATCTATTATTTAGCAACTCACCTTTGTAAATTTTTTATACTAAAAATGAGAAAATTTGAAAAATCAACAGAAATTCTTTTTACCTTTTTCTACACATATATATATATATATATCTCTAGTATATATTGTTATTAAAAAAAAAAAAGGTTTTCTTAGCTTATATAAATATCATTTAGTTATTTTCTAAATTAACAAAAACAATAAATAGGTTTTTTTTCAAAATTAGTATCTTTCAGGAATTTTCAAAAACAAAAACATAAAAATTAGATTTCTTTAGGAATTTCCAAAATAAAATTAATTAAAAACTTAAACTTGGCGGGTTTCCAAAATAAAAAATACAAACAAATTAAAAATTTTATAAAATAAAAAAGAACTACGTTTTGTCTGATCTAGATTAGCGAGTACGTAGGCACCTACGGGGCGACATTAAAAAACAAAAAAATGTTTTTTGTTTTTTTTTATAATATTGTGAATAAATATTTTGTAAATATAAGATGTTTTGTTGATATTCATATTCTAAAAAAAATAGAAAAATGTGACTCATAAATATTTGTTTTGTTTCATTTGACTTTTTGAGTATGAAAAGGATAAATTATAAGTTTAAAATTCCAAAAGTGGTAACCATTTGGTTTTAATAGGTTAGCCCCCGAATCCATGATATCTGGTTTTAAAAGTTTGGTTTTTAAATCAAATTTTCGCAGACTAGTAACTAAGTTAGGATCAACGGACCCATTGATCCTAGCTTTTTATTTTTTCCCGATTTATATCGGATGGCGACTCTAAATCATTTTCAAAAATGAAAATTTCTTTTAACCCCTAGTCGAGGATTCATGTTAAATGGGTTCGGGTTTAATGTGAATCGGGTTAGGAAAAATGAACCAGATGATGAAAAAAATCCAGGCTCGACATGCATTCATGTTTGTAGAACTTTAATTAAATCAAGTTATTGTGTCTAAAATCATTAAACAAATAATTCCAAGTTATGAAAGATTATTTAGACATATCTTGTTGCATATGGTTAAATTGCACAAGTAGTTCGGATCATTTTGAAGTGATCTAAACCGATACAACTTGCCTTCTTTATTTTTTTGCAAGTAGTTATAATAGGTCTAGACTATGGAAGAGTTTAGACCACTTGAAGAAAGATTTCTAGCTTAATAAAGGGAATGGGTCTAGAGGTGTCACGCCGCAATGGGTACCCTAAATGTGACAGTCCGCCACACTCAATATTAAAGCTTAAGTATGACAACCTTAGCCATTCCCAAAAGCTTTTTATATTAAGTGTAAGGCGTACTTTCACAACTTTAGAGGACCATATGTGGAATAATGAAGGTTAAGGTGATATAAAAACATATTAAGAAAAGAGGATTCACAACAATTATTTGTTCATGGCAAAGATTTTACAAACTTAAGGACAACTCCCTAAATTACTAATCTATTATATACGTATTAACATGCTAATACTAAGCTATACTTTATTCAGATTTCTAATGTTCAAAAGGGATTACCTGCCCGCATGGTCCATGTGGCCTTAACCATAAGTAAGGGAACTGCAAAAGATATCTATCGGGGTATAAGCTACTAGGCTTAGTGAGTAAATCCCAAAAATTCATACTCGAAATAAATTATCATTCAAGTTTATTATTCAAACGTATGAAATGCAACAACCACGTGAGCATACAAGACATATGACTTTCCGGGAATCATATGTTGAATAAATTTACGCCCTTCATTCGGGGTTGGGTATTCAGGCCAATTACAGCCACAACTTTTTAAAAACACTTTCATAAATCTTACCGGCTCCTATACGCCATAAAAAACTTGTAGTTATTACAGGCTCCTACTAGCCATCAAAAACGTTGTAGTTATTACAGGCTCCTACTAGCCATCAAAAACTTGTAGTTATTACAGGCTCCTACTAGCCATCAATTTCTGTAGTTTTTACCGGCTCCTACTCACCACATACATGATATACCAGTTATGTCTACCACCACTATTATACACTTGTCCCACCAATTGTATAGTAGTGAATGCAATGTGACTCAACATATGAAGTGCATGAATAATTTCTTTAATTAAAGTCTAGTAGCTACATTTAACTTCTTTCAAATGATCAACCAATTTCAAACACTTCAAGATATTAATGCGCATACAACTTTATTATAAACAATTCGAGTCTCGATATACTTAGTATTCTTTCAACATATTATCATACACTCTCTTTTGATTTTTCTTAAATTCTAGTGCAACTAATTTTACAAGCACACTCAAGAGTATGAAAAATAACGGGGAATAACTCACGATGCCATTGTCGTCTATTCCTCTAAGCGGATGAGTCGTTCACACACTCCACTTAATCGTAATGGTTCTCGGGGTGAAGAAATCCTCCCTCGGGATCACCTAACCAAAGAAAATACCCATAATGAGTTTTTCTTGAAGATTTTCTTGAATTTTGACAAAACAATGTCAAAGAACGTTAAAGTTCGTATAAAAGAATGTTCCAACTTAAAATAGCCATAACTTGATCATTTTAACTCGGAATCGCGCATATAATATACCGATTTCTATCTACTCGAAAAGATCTACCCATTTCTAAAATTATTTCCCACAAACAAAGCCATATAGGCTCCGAAAAAGTGGTGACAAAATTCACCACGGATTTTCAAGTAAAAACAACTTTGGTTCAAGAAATCAAAATTTGTTTGATAAATACTTAGTTATCTATATAGTTGAAAAATTCTCTTTTTATAACTATATAACTCATATTTAAGCATGCTCAAGTGTCTTGTTGTCCAAATTATTTTTCTTAGGTAAAACAATGTCGGGTTAAAGCTTTTCGGAAATTGTTTTCGTGATTTCTTTGAAATGAATACCTTGTTTTCTTTATTTTCTAAAAACGTTTTATGTTGGTTTCATTTGTCTTTTCTAAGTGACCTTTGAAAATAAAATTTCCTCCTTTCTAAGTTACATTAATACTATATTTGAAGTTTTCTTAGGAAATATGCTATTCTTCATTTTTCTTGTATAAATTCTTTTGTTTGTTTTGTAAAAAAAATCTTTACTTGATATTTCTCATTCTTTTTCTCATGTCTCATATTCTTCAAAAATATTCATCCATGTATGGAAATTTGTTTTCTTCATAAAAATAATGTGGAACAATTAAGGACTTCTTGTAGAAAAACTAATTTCTATAATTCTATTAATTTCCTCTTGTAACTTGAAAAGAAATAACTTTATTATTTTCAAACTATAAATTTTCTTTGCCTATTAGTTTGCAAAGGTCTTTACTAAAAAAAATCTCCTAAGTCATCCATCTTATTTTCTTTCTTATGAAAAGAACCATTTTAACAAAAATATCTCCTTTTGAAAAACAAGATGGAATAATAAGGATTTTAGTATCTTTTCAAAGCAAAAGTAGTTTATAAAATTATACTGAGTTCTCTTTTTGGTAACATGAAAAGAAATGAGTTTATTTTGTGTTGATTTTATACTTTACATAAACTTATTTCTAAGTGACAAAAAGCCTTCTTTTATTTAATTATCTTTAGAAAATAAAACTTTTGGACAACAATCTAAATGAACATGATTATGAGAATAATAATAAACAAAATAACATAAAGCATAATAAAGTCAAGTATTGGAGTCTTAGCTTTTTCAAGGCTCCCGGGACTAAGAAATAAACTAGTCCCATAATGAAATAAAATGAATGAAAGAAAAGCTTGTTTTGACTTGATGAGGACAAGTCTAAGACTAGAGACTAGTCTTAAAAACAACTTGAAATAAATAAATTGCATTGAAGTAAATAAATTGCAAGATTATGAGCTTACATGCTCTAAATAGTATATATAGCTATATAGATATAGTAGATAGTTATGAACATAAAAGAAACATAAATGAACATAAGAGAAACAAAATAAATATATAAAGGAAACATGAACATAAAGGAATTGTGGTTATGAACAAAAACAAAGTATGAACCTATTGTTGCTTTCTTAACCTTCATGGTTTTAGAAAACACACACTAAGCTCATACTAAGTAGATGAACATGAAGAAATCTTAAGAAATTTCTTACCTAAAGAAAGCTAAACTAAGAAGACTTCTTGGAAAGAACTCTTGAAAGAATTTGGGAGAGATTTTAGTATAGTAACTTTAGAGAAGAAGAAGTGTGAAAGAAGTGAAAGAGGAGGGGGGTATTTATAGGAAAATGGGGAGTGATTTTTGTGTGATTTAAATTAAAGAAAAATTGAAACAAATTGGAGGAGAGAGGGGGCATAGGCGCCGGCCATGCTTGTAAAGGGGGGAAAATTGATTTTTTTAATTTGTTTTGTGTAATAAAGAAGTAATGTGTAAAGTTGATGTGATTAAAGTTGTGTTGGAAATGAAAAAAGTAAGAACATAGATATGTAGGTGTAAGAAATAGGTGTAAGAAAAAGTAGAGATAAAAGAATAGTGTAGAATAGTAATGAATAGTGTAATGTAAAGTAGATATGACAATTAAAGTACCGGTAGTAAGAAAATACGTGTATAATAGCTATATCTGTTATTTTTACTTACCGAAAAATTACGAAACTGATATTTTTGGAAAACTTATATTTTTACGAGTCTAACGGTGTATTCGGAATATTTTTACTATTCCGAGCTTCTGGACATGTTTTTAGAGAACTGTGTCCGATTGGGTTCGAAGGACACCCGAATTTCGCGAAACTGAAACTTTTATAAAACCTATGGTTATTACAAACTATTTTAGCTAATAATTCCAACTTCATTTTCAAGGCCAAAGAAAACGGCAATGCCGGATTTAGTTTGATACGGTAAACTAGGGTTTTGTTGACCTTTAGGGTTTCGTTTGACTTCCGGTTAGGGTTTTGTGCTAAACCGATTCCGAAAATTTAGGGGTTTACAAGAGGTCCAAATCACTTGGCCACGTAATGTTATGAAGAAGGAATTGTCCCAAGAAGTCCGAACCACTTGGTCGTAGAACACTCTAATGGAATGAAATGCACCACAGAGTCAAAATTACTTGCCAAGAAGTTTAGATCACTTGAACACAGAATACTCCAAAGAGCCAAAGCACTTGAAGGAGTCCAAACTCTTTATATTTTTACCCGTCAGTAGAAAGCATTAATTGCAAGATTTTCTTAAAGGATTTGTGTCAATGTCCATATTTTTCAAGAGTTATTTATTTAAGCTTTTTAGTAGAATCTAGACAAGTTTTTAGAGCCTTCATTTGCTATGCTACAAAAGTTTTAAGTGTTGACTTTACTTGTCTCTTCGTACGTTAATTTTAACTCAAATTTTTACTTGAAAAAATGTAGTGCTTAGTTTCTTACTTTGTTATCCGTTGTTGGAAGCAATGCACTTGCTAAGTGAAATACTTATTGTAGCCTAATTGAGCATTGAGTTTTTGAGTGATTAATATAGTAGTGTGAAGTCCTTTTTGGAGGCAATAGGTGACCATAAAGATTAGGAGGTGAACTAATCTTTAGGTTAAAAATCGGAGTTTGATCTTCTTAATACTTTTAGCACTTTATATCTTTGTTATAATCACTTGAGCATTTTAAGTATATACATAGTGCTGCAAATTAAGATAGAATTGTATAAATACTTAATTCACCCCTCTCTTGAGTATTTTACCTAGTATAACTAATGTTTTTCAATATGTATATAAAATAATGATTTATGTTGTGTTATATATTATAAAATATTATTTTTTTGTAATATATTTTATCTTTTTATAGTTTGTTATTACACCTAAGAAATTATATATAACTTATAAATATAAATTATAATAAATATAAATTCCTTATAAATATTTATTTTTATTAATATATTATTAAAATAATATATAATATTTATGTATTTATATATCTTTATATATTTTAAGTTTACATTTTACAATAAAAACTTTAAATTATATATTTTATTATTGAAATATACTTTAATTTTAAGTAGTATATTATGATATTTCATAAATATAAAATATTACATTATTGTTATAAGTTATTTTATCAAATTTTATATTATGATATTTTTACATTATAAGTTATTATAATTTATAAAATATAAAAAATATTTATAATAAACATCTTTATGTATTATATGTTAATTATACTTTATAATATATAAATATGAAATATATTAGTAAATATATTATAAAAATATAATATAAAATATATGTTATTAGGTTTAAATAACATACAATTACATATATTTTATAGATTATTATATATTAAATTAATTAAAAATGCATTTTAAGTATATATTATATATTACATGTTTATATATGTTATAGCTAATATGTGTAATTGAAACTATATTTCAAACATATTTATTTATATATATGTGCATATATAATAATAATAATAATAATAATTTAGTCTAGAGAGAAATTTGCACTTGAGTTTAATAAGAAATAAAAATGGTGATAAGATATTATACTTCCTAGTAAAATTAGAGATAAATTTGCAATAGAAAAATTTGTCACAAATCAATTTCTAAATAATTGCATGGTCCATTGAAGAAATACATATAAATTGCAAAATTATTCATAATTTATGTCACCATAGATCCATTGCAAATCTATCTCTAATTCATCCTTTGAAAGACAAAAAATTTCCATTACAAAATACTTAATGATGAACGATTGGTAGGTACTATATAATGCGGTCTTGAAGCCCACAAAATAGAACCTGAGTTTGTTACATACAAATACAAGGAATTTTTTTCTCCTCAGTGTTATCATCATAGATTGTGTTTCAACAAGGATTTACTTGCAGACTAGTTACATGAATGTTGATATTTTCTTATGCCTAACGGCTAGCACCATACCTAATGTATAGTCACTTGCATCACATATAAGCTCAAAGGAAAACTTATGTCAAGTTGCAAAATTTATTTAATGCATTGAATACCTTTAAAAATTTGTTAACAAACTCAAAATTTCACATCTTTCATTAATAATTGACTCAATTATTTGATAATCTTTTCTTTAAAAAAATAAAAGTAGTTGTAAGCATCTACTTTCTCCTATCTTATTGGTAGGAGGGGTTAACCTTTAATGCCCTGATTGCCCTGTCTATCACTATGACTTCAATGAATATCCAACATCCTAATTAAAACAATCCCACCTTTTACCCTTTTCTTTTCCACCATCATCCCACCTGTTATCTTAAATGTTATTTTCTTATAATCTATTAATACTAGATTTGGTTTCCTTATATCTATTAAGAACTTTATGTAGATTTCTCGAGCATACATGAAATCATTCTTCAGACACTTGTAACTCTTTCTCAATCAATTTGAATAAGGCTGTCATCGTACACATGTAAGATTACTACAAAAACCAAAGTGCATTTGATGCAAACATGTCATAAGATCTAAGTGATTAATGTGATTCTCCTGCGGCCCCCATGGGCAATAGCCACTTAATCATACCCATAAATACCTATTTAGAAAGCAACAATAGTTGTACCTTACAAGTCTCCCAAACATCAAGTTGATAGATGGCAAAGGAATATGATTTTTACAAGTAACATACGTTGAGAAGTTCCATTACCTACCCTCTTACTTTAGAAAATCTAGTATTAGTCAATACAAAGAGTATCATGGATTCATCTAGAAAAGTCTTAAACTAGAAAATATGTTTAGAATGTGAAAATCTTCTAGAACTTCTAATTAAGATATTTTGATGTATTAGTTGTAGCTTTTTTAGAAAGTATTAGTTGCAGTTTCTAAAAGGGTTGTTGTGACTTATTATCTAGAAATATAGTAGCACAAGTTTTTCTAACCCACCATGTTAATGGTTCCTATAAATAGGTTCCCATATGTGCAGTGTGTATGCTCAACACGAAAGACACATCTTCTCCATATCAATTTTCTTTAACAAATGGTATTAAAGTTAAACAATCGAGAAGCTCATGTTGAGTGAGTTGCAAGCATCCAAATTTCAATTTCAAGTTCTTCTTCTACAGTTTGTAATATGGGATCATGGTACAATGATGTGCAACTAGTATGTAGTTTGGGATTGTGAAGCTAATTGGTCTAGCACTGTCACGACTCCAAATGGGGGCCTAACAGGATTTATCTAAAGCCATCATATCACGTGTGCACCCGTAACATGAGAGTCGTCTTGTATGTCAGAGTGTACAAGACTATCTATTTATAAAAATTTATCATACCAATGATATAATATATTACAATATTTCAACTATGGAATCCGATTTTCCAATTTTCACCAAGATCGCAGAGAATCGGTATCCCCCACCATATAGTGATATTGGGTTTCTAAACTACAACATACAAAATTTAAAATCTATCTAATTTACATTCTAAGTTTCCATATCCTATATCTCTATCTTTAATAAAGTTCATTGGAGAAGCTCTCTTCACACATTCCTAGCCCAGTCCCAGCTAGTATTAATCATGCGCAAAAACTGTAGGGGGATGAGCGAACCACGGGCTCAGTGAGTTCATTCCTCACTACTACCGGTCACGTAAGTTATCAAACATTAATTATACACTCATGCAAATCTATCTACACACAATATGAATGCATACGTGATGAATGCAAGCAACACATCTATGGGGGTCCAGAACCATAGACGATGTAGATTTACCTGTCCGCATTTCAGTTGTCTCATATTTACCTGCATGGGACACCTCGCCTTACCCATACGAGGCTGCCTTGTGGTAGCATCCATCCAGACTCACCCAATGCTTAACCGTCATTGGTAACAACAAATATTCCCCAATGTGTTCATGTGATTTACGCTGGTTAATATTTAAATATATATAATGCCAATTTAATGGCGATTTTCACTAACCATCACCAATCTATGGTGAATCAGGCAAGTAGGCCCAAATTCAGGTAACATCTACTGCCAATACAAACCATCACCTATTGAAGGTGAATCCGGTGGATAGACCCCAACTTAGGTAAATCTATCACCACGTAACCAGTGGACCCAAACTCAGGCAACATCCACTATCACAACAATACTCAGAAATGTCCCATGTTTATCTCACAAACTCTTTTAGTATAAATTCTTCCTTTTCAAAGGATATAAAAGCAACCTGGAATATTCCAAGTCGGATTTCTTTAAAATATATTTCAAAATACTTTTGATTTCAAATTCGGGACATTTCCTACAAGGGGATCAAGCACATGCGACGAGTATATCCAATTAGTTTAGTCGAATTATTATCTTTATCCATTTATTCAGGTGATCATGCAGATGATAACACTCACATCAATCAGTCATTCCATACAAGCAATACAATCAACATAACAGCAAACAGCAGCAATCACAAGCAAATAGTAGATCATCAGAATTCCCTCACCTGTGGTCCTCGCTAAATTGTTGTATAAGCTACTGGCAATCCGGGAATTGATCTATTTTCCTATGAAAGGAAATAACAAAGATTTATTATTGGATTATTTATGTAAGAGAAGTCTACCTATAGTTTAAAGGCATTGATTTCAATCGCCGGATATTAGACTAAACCCGTTACTTTAATTATTGCATCGTTAAATAACTTAATTAAATCACTTTAGATACCTAAATATTTCGTATCGGTGTTTGATATAGTTTTTATTAATTGCTATCTATATTTTTATTCAAGGGGTTTGTCTTTTCTTAAGTTCTACTGCTTTTAATAGAAGATTTTTATTTATTAATTCTTTGCCCGTCAACCTTATCTGTGTCTCAAATTGGTATTTTTATTTATTTAAGGGTATGTTTTAGTATCTATATCATTCAAGGATTATAAAAATCGTATTTAGACATATCAAATTTCTATTATAATTCAGTTTCATTCTTATTGTAAAACAAACTAAGTTTAATTCTACAATATTATTAGTAATATTAGTTTGAAATGTTAATATCAATGTTAGTATTAAATACAAGTATAAGAATAACAACAATTTTAATACTATTAGTAAATAATAATACTAGTGACAAAATAATAATAGTATCGATGATAATATATATATAGTAGTGTTAATGTGAACATAACAATATTAATAATCGTTCATGGCTCGTGATGAAAATATCGACAATACTGAATACTATACTTAGTAGTAATATTAATAGCAATAATCATAATTATACATATAGGAATAACAGTAACATTGATGTTGGTTTAAGAGTGTAAACTGAATGATTTTCTAGTTTGTGATTTCTTATTCGTTTTTAAATCCGATTTCTTTGTATAAATAGTCGATTTGGTAGTACTCGAAGAGCGCTTTATAGTAGTGAAATTATTTTCAAGAAAAGAGGCTTGTACAATTTTTAAATTTATGAAATATATGCATAGATTTCAAGTGAATCCTAACAATTGTGATCAAAACTTGTTTTGATCATATCTAACTCATTTCTAATCCGTTTTTTACGAATAAATAGTCGTTTTCATAGTATTTTCCGATTACAATCCATTAATGGTGTTAGTTTTATTAAACAAAGTCATTAAGGGGACGAAAAAGACAAGAACAGCCCGTTCAGTTCGTATAAATATGACAGCAGTAATTTAATCTTTGTTTTTGCAATATCTAATTCGTTTCTTATCCGTTTTTAACAAATAAGTAGTCAATTTCATAGGATTTTTCGTGTTCTTTCCATTGGTGGGGTCGTTTTTGGCTTAAAACAAATACATCAATATAGTCTATTCATTTCCTAGGGATATACATGAGTAATCTAAAATTTAACTTAGTTTGTTGTAATTGAAGTATGGTTGTGGTTTTTCCTTTCTAAGACTTGAATTTCTATGCTTAAAAATCTTCAAGTTATTGTATTTATATACTAAATAGTCTAAATGACATCAATATACTATCATATCAATTTTGATAAATTTATAAGTCAATTCATAAATATCAAGCATAATGAATATTTGAACTTGATATAGTTCTTACCTTGATTGGACAATAGATGGGGTTTAGCTCCTCCTTCTTGATGAAAATAATTATCTAAGGAGGGTGGTAAGAAGATGAGTAACTAAGATAAATTAATCTAACTAAACTAGCTTATATATGTATATATTTTCACCTTGTTGAGCTTAGATTCATCTTGAATTGATGATATACCAAAGGTTATTTATCTTGGTTTTGGATGTTGTTTGGAATAGCTAAAGTGGGGTTTTGATTGTGGTTGATGAGTATTAATGCTTGGATAGTGCTATAGGATCTAAACAAGGGATATACTTTTATTTTTGAAGTGTTGAAACAAGGTTGATCAAGTGAGCATGCATGAGGAATATGATGAATTCGTAATGGTTGTTTTGAGAGGAATTTTGGATTGTGTTTGGGGAGATTTTGAGCTAATTTAATATCTAACTTAAGGCTTTATATATGTGCTAAGGTTAGACTAAGTTGAGGAGGCTAAAGAGGGTGTTTTGGACTTGATAAATACAAATTTATGTTGATGTTTCTCGGGTAGAAATGCAATGTGAATTTGAGGACGAATTTTGGATGAATTTGTGTGAAATTTGTGGCTGATTTCAAGGGGAATTAAATGTGTTTGTTTGGTAGTTAATTAAGGTTATTTATGTGTGTAAAATAGGGCTTAAATTGCAAGAAAAATCGGGTCAAAATCGTGTGAAAACAAAGGTCAATTTCCAACTTTTCTGCTGTAGTTTATTTGTTGATTTGCCACCTTAGTTTGCATGGATTTTTGTTCAGATTCTATTATTGTTTTCTAGCTAATAAATGGTGTTTGAAGTATCCATACAGAGGCCTACTATTGGTGGTTGTTTGGTCAAAAATCTCAACTCAAGCTAAGCCTATATGTTTATCAAAAATCGAGCTGGAAGGTGTGAATGTTGCTATTCTGTTTTGAATTCTCCTCTGTTTCCAGCTGCTGTTTGGTGAATTTTTCAAAGCTAATTGGTGTTGATTTGGTTGTTTATTTGAGTTAAAATTCTTAGTATTTAATGTTGATCTGATATGGATTGTTTTAATTGGATTTTATGTCATTTTCCAATTGAACTTTGGGTGTCAGAAATGGATCAAGGCTGGATGGATTTCCACTACTGCAGCCGATAATTCCATTGTTTCTATATGAAAACTATGTTCGTGCGTGAGGAATTTCTTCACCTTGAAGCCCAGCTGTTCGTGCCTCCCATTTCCACTTGAATTGTCTTCTCTGATTTCCAATTGCCGTGATTTGCGTCAACTTCCAGCATGTTTGGATTCCACGTGAAGGTCTGCAGCAGCTCCAGGCATGAAGACTTTGTACGCAACGTAATTTCCAACTTGAAGGCTCTGTTTCCCAACCGATATATGCTCTGTTCATCGTGAGGACATCTCCCCTGCAGCAGCCAATATTCTATTTGTCCCAGCATGAAGACATCTTCCCTGCAGCAGCCGCTTGCTTGTGTGCTGTGCGTGGAGAAGTGGACTGCTCAGTGCTTACCATCTGCAGCGCGAAGAGAGAATGTTGCTTCTGTTCAATCTTCCGCTGCTGCTTCAACGCTCGTGATGTCCAGATGCCGCTCGTGCGTGGACTGAATTGCTCGGCTTCCACTGTTTCCTTGCCACGTGAATTTGGCTGCAGCGCGTGGAACCATTGTTTCCTTCTAATTCCACGGACATTTGCAATTCCAGCGGTTTCATTTCATACATATATATATTTGTTTATCATTTGATTAATAATAATTAATAAAAAAATGTTTTAACTAATATTAATTTATAAACAAATATTTAAAACAATTACATAAGAGTTTTATCGGAATAGAATTTTCTTAAGTTACTACGAAACTCTAAGTTGTTTGTTCATACAATTTTTTTTTGTTTCGAGTTTACACAATTAATTGTTTTAAGTACTTTAACTTACACAACTACATTTTTCAAGTTCAGTAAATTGATTTACGAACTAAGTCTTAATAAGTTCAGAATTTTTAACAAGTATAACAGCGGGTTTGAAATTTTAATATTAGATCTAGATTAATATTTATTGATCGGTATTAGTATATATTATGTATTTATAATCTTAGTATTTCCTTTTTAAATTATTGTTTTATACCGATAAGCTCTATTAATAAGTTGTATCTAATCGGTTTTGAAATTTTAAAGTTATTTCTAGTTATCTCTTGATTTGTCAGTTTAAGATACGAAATCTCGTTTTCGGTATCTATTAAGGTCGAGAAAATTTTTTTGGGTTTTTCTAACTACGAATGAGTTTATTACTATTTATAGATCTATTCTAAGATTTTTGTTGAATCGTATATTTGATATTAGTTTCATATTTACCAATTTGTTCATTTTTTTTTAGTTATGAAAATTATTAAAGGTTATGTTGACAATTCGAGATTTTAATTTTTAAAAACTTAAAACCTTTTTAATTAGAATATTAGTGAAATTTGAATATTCATTTAAGATCTAGTTTCTTAGATATTGATCTATTTTACCAAATATTATATTTTACTGTATAGGAGTTATTCCTACTAATTCGTTAATAACAACATATTCTATCTAGGCTACTTAATGGTGTTAAAATAGTTTAAACACTATTATTTCATTATTTAATAAGCGTAGGATTTATTTTCTAAGTATTGAACTTAAGGAAAAAGAATTCAGTAACTTTATATTAACGATTGGTTTATCCTCGTTTTAAATTATTTGCGATCATAGAAGTTACGGTTTGTATTTTCAAAATTTTTATTTGAAACGATTTTAATCTTTCTAATTATAATCAAATTCATTTACACTGTAACATTTTTAAATCGAGAAAAATTTGGAGTGATTTTTACTACTTGTACCAAATATTTTATATAATCAAATATTACATTTTTAGTATTTGTTATAATTAGATTACGTAAAATTTGGAGGATTACAAGCACCACGCTTACTTGATCAATTTCTAAGAATTACTAAGTCATTACGATGGACATGTGAACCTTGGTAGACACTTGTGAAAAGTTTAACAACAATAATTATAGTACTTGGAATACACATATGCAATTCTACTTGCTTAGTCAAGATTTATAATTATTGTTAAAGGTAGTGAAACATCAACACAAACAGAACAATATGACCTTTCAAAGCCGGTAAAGCAATATATGCTTTATCAATCTCAATGGAGGATGTCTTGTTGCAACACATTAAGGATGTGGAGATTAAAATATGCAAGGGACACTCTTGTTGCAATATTTGCTCAAACAAATGAAGTCAAACTTGAGTTACACGATATACTTTTAAGTAGTTGAGTGATTTGGATAGATGATAGAGAGTTAAGATGTTATTAGAAAGCCATGTTGCACCAAATAGAAATTGAATTTAAGTTAAAAGTCATCCAAGAAATAATAAAATCCTAATAAGATAATCATACTTGTGAATTAATAGAAATGTGGAGGGTAAATGGGCATTAAAAAAACAAGTAGGTTTTCAATTTGAAGGCTAAAGAAATAGCCCAAAGCCAAGATAAAAGGTTAGGTTTAATGTAAGGGGGTTTAGTAAAAAAGGGCATTGATTTTGATGAAATTTTGCTCGCAAGGTAAGCATGTCTTAACCATTGGTTTGAATTTATAGATTGAGTAATATGACGTAGAAAAGGCCTTTTTTTTCATGGATATTTAGATGATGAGATATGTAAACATGGAGAGAGGACCAATATCATAGGAAAAGAACATCTTATTTGTAGGTTAATGAAGAGTTTATATGAATTAAAGTAAGCTCCAAGGCAATGGTATAAGAAATATGAAATTCTTTTATGATTGACGATGGATATATAAAAAGATTACATCAAACCATTATATATTTATAATGCTATCTCATGACATGGCCATCATCTTCTTATTATATGTGAATGATGAACTATTAATTTACCATGATACCATACTAATTTAACGTTGGAAGAGGGAGTTAAGCAAGCCTTTTGTTATGAAAATCTTAGGACTAGTCTAATGAATTGTTGAGATGAAAAATATACGTGATAGGATACGAAGGAGATGCGTAGTAAGATAGATCAACCATAATACTAATTAATAATAGCATCAATAGATTAGCATCATCAACAATAGCATCGATATCAAGGTCCTGATTGCCTCGACCTTCTTGATAAACAAGACCTACCTAATGATAGTTAATAATACTACAATGCATGATGTTCATATAGATTAACCTATATACATAATCCCACTTTGAGTGCTTTTAGTGTCACATGTAACTTGACCTCTTCTTCCTTGCAAAGTAGTGATAATACAGATAATAATCATAGTGCCATAAAGACATCAAATCCCTTTCCTCCCTTGGACTTAGAGTTTTCAGTAAGATTGAGCTACTTCTATTACAACTAATGTCAAATAGTCACAAAAAGAATCGGTCAAGCATTAAATAAAGTAACCTAAAAATTTATGACGTGACCAAAACAAATCCAAAGCAATCGCGACTCATAGGAGAAACAGCCACATATAAAATCATCAAGTAAACATTTATCAGTTCACCACAACAATCAATTAACTAATAACTACAGAACTTTGTCTAGAACCATCAGCAACCATTAGATAGAAAGAATATAGAGAAAACTTTCTGATCTATGTTTTTCTGAAAAAAAAAATAACAAGGCAGAAGACCACTCTCCAAGTCCCAACATATAAAATAGCCATTTATCCGTTCACCACAACAATCAGTTAACTAATATCTACAGAACTTTGTCTAGAATATAAAGGATAAAATAATTTTATTAAAAAAAAAAGAAAAAAAACCTAATGAGTGATGTGGATATCATAGCATTGAACACTCATAAGTGATAACAATTACAAACTCAATTAGCATCGACCATAAACAACACTAACTCGGGCAATTCATTTCTCATTCCGACTAATACTAGACAACAGATCAGAGAAGCAGCCAGCCAGCCAGCCATTCTATATCTAGTGTAGGGAAAAAAAAAAAAAAAAACAGAAAAAGAAGAGCACAGAACAGAATAAGTTACATGAATTTGCATCGTAAGAAGAAGAAGCAGCTCGTGCACATGGTTTGAGCCTGAAAGTCTCAATTTCGATGTCATCTTCGTCAAGATTTATAGGAGATTGTTAAAGGTAGTGAAACATCAACCCCAACAGAACAATATGACCTTTCAAAGCCGGTAAAGCAATATATGCTTTATCAATCTCAATGGAGGAGTTGCAGCACATTAAGGATGCAAAGATTAAAAATAGGCATAGGACACTGTTGTTGCAATATTTGCTCAAACAAATGAAGCCAAACTTGAGTTGCATGACATACTTTAAGTCGGTGAGTGATTTTGATAGATAGAGAGCTAAGATGTTATTAGAAAGCCATGTTGCACCAAATAGAAATTGAACTAAGCTAAAAGGTGACAAAATCCTAATAAGATAATCATACCTGTGAATTAATAGAATTGTTGATGGTAAATGGGCATTAAAAAACAAGTAGGTTTACAACTTGAACGCTAAAGAAATAGCCTAAGGTTTAATGTAAAGGGGTTTAGTCAAAAAAGGGCATCGATTTTGATGAAATTTTGTTCACAAGGTAAACATGTCTTAACCATTGGTTTGAACGTAGAGATTGAGTAATATAATGTAGAAAAGGCCTTTTTTCTTCATAGACATTTAGATGAAGAGATATATAAACATGGAGAGGGAATCAACATCATAGCAAAAGAACATCTTATTTGTAGGTTAATGAAGAGGTTATATGAACTAAAGTAAACTCCAAGAAAATGGTATAAGAAATATAAAATTCTTTTACGATTGACCATGGTTATATAAAAGGATTACATCAAACCATTATATATTCATAATGCCATCTCATAATATGGCCATCATCTTCATACTATATGTGAATGATGCACTATTAATTTACCATGATACCATACAAATTTAACGTTGGAAGAGGGAGTTAAGCAAGCCTTTTGTAATGAAAAACTTAGGACTGGTCTAATGAATAGTTGAGATGAAAGATATACGTGATAGGATATGAAGGAGATGCATAATAAGATAGATCAACAATAATACTAATTAATAATAGCATCCATAGATTAGCACCATCAACAATAGAATCGATATCAAGGTCCTGATTTCCTTGACTTTCTTGATAAAAAAAGACCTACCTAATGATAGTAAATAATACTACAATGATGCTGTTCATATAGATCAACCTATATCCATAATCCACTTTGAGCACTGTTAGTGTCACATGCAACTTGACCTCTTCTTCCTTGCAAACTAGAGATGATACTGATAATAAACATAGTGCCATAAAGACATAGAATCTCTTTCCTCGCTTGGACTTCATAGAGTTCTTCAGTAGGAGAAGAGGCAAGCCTGCAAAAGGCTAAATAGATTAAAGTATAAAATAATGATAAATTTATTTGTATCATCAAGATTTGATAAAAAACAATCATTAGTAACATTGAGCTACTTCTATTACAACAGCCAGCCAGACAACCAGCCATTCTATATCTACTGTAGGGGGAAAAAAAAAAGACCAGAGAACAGAATAAGTTGCATGAATTTGCATCCTAAGAAGAAGAAGCAGCAGCTGATGCAGATGGTTTGAGCCTGAAAGTCTCGATTTCGATGTCATCTTCGTCAATGCCATCCCAAGTGCATAATTGGTACACCTTCGGGTTTGGGTTTGGGTTTGGCTCAACCTCAGTCACATCCTTGGCCTCGAATGTGATGTAATACCAATACCCAGCGGCAGAATATTCATTTGCTTTGATAATTCTCACGAGTTCTAGTTCCTCACCCTTTTAAATAAGAAAAAAGAAATTATCATCGAACCCAACCCCCATCTATCTATCTCGAATAATTAATTAAGTAGTAACGGTTAAAATGAAGAAATTAGAGACCCGAAATCTAAATGTTAAGCATATGATAATGATAATGGCCTTACCTTTTCCTCGTTGTGCTTTTTGAGAGCATGACATACCAATTGGGTAAGACGTACCTCCATACCTTCTTCACTTAAATCCTCTATGGGGATAATCAAACCAAAGGCAAACAAGCCTCTGATTTTCTCAATATCAACGTCAAAACCCTGCCAAATATATAAATTATATCATCCATCTTTATTTTTTTTTAAATCATCCATCTTTAATTTTTTTAAAAAGGAAAAAAAAAATTATATATATATATATACACGTACATCACTCTCCTCGATCATCTTGTAGTATTCCGATAGCTTACTTTGATTCATCTCCCACTCATCGTCATCATCTAATGAGCCGTGATCGTACTTCTCCTCATCCTCGTGTTCATCAGCAACCATCACCTTTGTTTTTTTTGCTTTTGGTGAATCAGACATTATCATCTTGAAACCCTAATTTTCCCACCTTGAAACCCTAATTTCTTGCTGTCTGCCTCCCGCCGTAAACTTCTCTTTTCCAGTTTCTTTATAAACAACATAACATTTATATATATATATGGACCTAGGTGTTATTTAGATAAGGACGTTTGGGCCCAGCCCGACCGACAAAATCTTTAAATTTACATATGTGGAGTTTATCATCAATATTTTTTCTTTAAATTAATAACATCCTATATTTCTATATTGTATTTTTTTTTCACCTCTCTGACATGTTCCCATGATGTAAATATATAGATAACGAATGAACATTAAATTAAAATAATAATTCAAGTAAATATACATTGCAAGTTTTGTAATTATAGGAAAACTAGGTATGTGATAGTTTTTTAGTTTGAATGATAAAGATACATTCATTAACTAAAATAAATAAATAAATAAAATACAAATAGAATATGTGATTTTTTTTTTTTTATTAAAAGGGAGTAAAGAATCAAATAACAAACTAGGTAGCACACATCTTGGAGAATGCTACACCAATAGGATCTTCTTGAAGGATAGTATGTAATCTAGATGGATTCTGCTCCAAATACTGGATACCAACAGGAAAAATTAGAGCATGGTTAGCAAGCCAATCTGCCACTCGATTTCCCTCCTTATAAGTGTGCTTGATAACAATCTACTATTGCTTCCACAAGAGTTGAAGAATCCTTTGAACTAGGTGTTAATTACCATTAACCATATATTTTTTGCAGCATAAAATATCCACCACAGCTTTATTATCCATTTCTAGGATCACATGTCGAATTCCAAGTTGAAAAAAGACTAAAGAAAGCCCCCCAAAATTATGTTGTAAAAGATGAAAAACTACCCAAGTTTACCACAAAACCTTTACACTAATCACCATTAGAATTATGAATGAGACCATCAGCATTAGTTAAGGATCCAGCTTGTTTAAACACCCCATCAGTATTGATCTTAATATACTCACCACGCCTAGTATGAACACTCTTCCATGTACATTATTGGAAAAGTTATCAAAGGCAAATTAAAATGCCCTCAGTTTAGCTAAAATACTAGATACAAGATGGAATTCATTGATCTCTTCACCTCCCAAAACTTCCTTATTTCTACTGTTCCATAACATCCAACATGTTGTTCCCTAGAAAATGTGATTTTGGTGTGAACTTTTAGTAAGGTACTCTGATATTATCTTCTTCTTTATCTTTTAATAGTGGCCCTTTTATTAAAATTATTTTCTAAAACCCCACAATTGATTTTAAAAGTTAATGCACCACAACAACAAAAGATATAACCTTTTGGAAAATATTACATAAAAGTTGACCGATTACATTGACAAATTTCGAAAGAAGTTATAGAATTAAGCTTGACTAAGCCTTTATCAACAACTCAAGAAAAAAGATGTGATAGTTCTCTAATCCTCTTCACACTTACCATAAAGCTGCCGCCATACCAATGCAAATAGAGTGTCTAGTAAGGCCCGGGAACAACCTTGATCATAATTGCAACCATAAATCAATGATAAAAAAATTCACAATATTCATAAAACTTCACAAAAATCTCATGCCATAAATAATAAAAGCTTCTACGATGATCATTCAGTTAATCATCTAACCGCTAAAATAAATATAATAATTGAAATATTAACTATTTTATTGATTCAATCACGGTTAGATATGATGTGAACCATTAGATAGTCGACGGGACGGATACCATCAAAATTAATGACGGGATCAAAGAATTTCCCAATTAACAATACATGCAAATATACTCTACATACCCATCCTCCACTTCAACTTAATTGAATTGATATTTGAAAAAAAAGGTATACTCCATGTGTCTTGATTCATTTGTTTGGGGGGGGGGGGGGGGGGGGGGGGGGGGGGGGGGGGGGGGGCGTTGCAGCTGAGGTGGAGGTGGGGGGGAACTGTCAAGTTCAATTCAATAATGCACTAAAATTGTTCGATTTAATAGCCCATTGAAATTTCATGCACATGATGTCCTCTTGAATGTGCTTTTGAATACTCTGTTCACCGATTTTCCATATTCTTAAAGAAAACAATAATAAATAGCAAACAAATCAATAACTTCTAATTAATCATAGAATTTTCCCAAACAAAAATGCATGGATGTTAGGTATGCATGTTAGATCTTCCAAATGGAGTAGTTAAAAAATTATTTTTCTAGTGGACACTAGTGTCACGTTTAGTACGCAAGAATGATTTGGAATGGAATGAAATGAGTTTGGGAATGACAAATCCATTATTATGTTTGGGAGATTACATAAAATGGAATGACTAAAAGTATAATTGTCCTGCCCTTAGTAATACATGCAAAATATTAATACGTGATAGGATAAAAAATTAACTATATTAATATAATTAATAAGAGTTGATTGGAATCGCGATTCCGTCTTCTTAAAGGCAAAATCAAATTTCCCTTCAAAACTGAAATCGTCGATTCTAAGGAATCGTGATTTCGATTTTTAAAAACGCTTTCAAACACTGGAAAAGAGAATGGAAGCTGGAATCATTTAGATGAAAAACTAATAAATGAGATCAAATAAACTAAATGGTTCATAATAAATGGAGAGTAAGCTATTAAGTGTATTAAAAAAAAAGCATTTGTTTTATTTTATTAGAAGAATATGAAGAATGAAGATAGAAATGGGGGAGAGAGAAGACAGACCTAGAGAAAGAGAAGTTCATTACATGCGTTTGTTGTGCGACTTCTTTCTAAGTTTTCATTGAAAGCGAACTTTTCTTTTTCTTTTTCTATTTTGGAGAAAATTCATCGGCAAACGAATTAAAAAAGTACTAATGTTTGTTTATAAAGTGCAAAACTATTAAAAATATTTCAAAAAGGGTGCTATTTTAGGATGCTAAAGTAAAAAAAAAAAAAAAAAAAAAAAAAAAAAAAAACACTAAACAGCATAATGTAATAACTATTAGAAAATTCATAAGTAAACAAATTGGAAGCTTCTATGGTCCTATCAATAGGACCGTCTAGTAAACTATCTAACCGTTAAAATAAATATAGCAATTATAATATTAAATATTTTAGTTATTCATTTACCATTGGATATGGTGTGAGATATTGGATTTTATCAAAATTAACAACAAGACCATAGAATTTCCCAAATTAAAAGTATAGTATACGTCTTCATGGAAATGTCATAACTATTAGGAATCTTCGAAAAGGTATATATTTTTAAATGGTTAAAATGAAAAGCCATGATGGTTAAATAAAAAGTTATGATGCTAAAAAGAAAAAATCAATAAAAAAAAAAAAGAAATTTCCTACTAAATGAATGATTTGATTTTAAATCAATATTGTCAGAACCGGATTGAGGTTTGATCTGGACAAACTAGGGGGGTCGAGCGTCGAAGGGTTGAACCAAGATCACAAAAAAGTAAAAATATAAGGGATGGTTTAATTATATAAGACCAATATACATGACATCACTTGATTAAATCTATATTTGATTCAAATTCATCAATTAATTATTAAATAAACATGATATAATGATTATATTTTATAAATTTATAACAAAGTATAAATAAATATTTGAATTTCTAGTTTTTTATTTTTTATTTTTTCAGCTCGGGTCAACCGACGGTCAACGTAATTCTACCGTCTTGGTTGATTGGGTCAATACAGGTCTCGCCGGTTTGATGCAAAAACGGGTCTTTGGTGAGACCCAGCCCATGCATTAGTGCTGGTTCCGGTTGAACTGGCCAATATGTGCCCGTTTTGACAATAATGTTTTAAATAATGCTTATATTCTTGTTAATATCATTTTTCTAAATAGGTATTATTATAAGAAAAAAAAGATTATATCGAATAGACATAGGAAATTAATAGTGTTTTTAATGGTTATTATTCTCAAAAAGTTATAGAAAGAATGGAAACAGATGTCTGGTATTATTTAGTGTATATAGACGATTTTTGAAGCACTATAGTGGAATGTTTTGTTATAATCGAAGAAGTCCAATATGTAAAGCAAATGTTTCCTCCAGCAACTTAACCATCCAAATAATAGGTTCTGACCCCTAATGCGAGATCTCCTTCCTGGCTCCTGCAATCACATATGTTACCATGTACAAGACATATGAAATATCATATGACCAAGCTAAGGACACCTGTAGAAAACCGTCCGGTCTATCATTCAACCCACTAAGGCTGATTAACTTACTGCAATCAGGATTTCAAGACATAAAATTGAAGGTCTTATACATGACACTTAAATATCCCAATTGTGAAAATTACATAATGGGGACATGCCTTAATGATCCAGCAGGCATACAATTTAAGTCTTGTTTTCTCTGTCATATTTGATCTTGCACTGATCCAATCTCAATTTCCTAGATCCTAAAAACCCTTGTTCCACCTCCATAGCTTTGTAGTAACTAAAGGCAGCACCGTGAATGTCCCCCCTCAACAGTACCCTTGATACATTCCCACTATAAAAGGGCATCTTGAGTATCCATCCATGAAGCAAACTATTGAGCTTCCAATTGGTTGCCACAACCCGATCTGGTATAGTTGTTTGGTTTTTGCAATGGTTGCAAACGAAAAGCATCCTAAGAATCTGAAAACCAAACATTACCATAAACCTTAAGAAAGCAGGCAAAATAAAGCAGCAGAAGATATAAGATAACATGAATAATAGTGACAGAAACAGCATGAAAACAACTTTAGCAAAGTCACAGGAAAAATAGCAGCAACCCAAGAGGCCCAGTGCCTAAGATCATTCAAAAGCAAGATAGCTTAAACTTAAAAGGTACCAAGTAAAAGCGATGTGATTTTAAGGATCTATTATTCCTAATAATCTAAGGTAACAACACAATACGAAATTTTCATGTTTGCAACTTGAAGCCTTCTTGTAACCATGAATTCCATCCTCTACATCAAATTAATCATACAGCCGCTGAGTTAACAGCAGCCACCCTTAAAAGGATTGGGCGTTTACATCCCCCCTAACACATACACTCAGAGGCATTCATGCAATTAGTCGAAACTAAGAAAATACTAGTGCAAACAGGGTTTATATAGACGCAACCACAGGCTGCACGACAAATGGCGCATAAACAGCACATTAAATTAGCATTAACCACATGTATCGATATAGGCATGCTACATATGTAATTGAATATATATAAAACCGATCCACACTTGAATAAATTATCCTGGTAATACAAAAAGTAATGTTAGACTGATCAAAGAGTAACACTATGATTGAATGATGTAGAGACAAACTAGTAGCAAACATCAATTTAAATATGCAACAGTCCTTAAGATATCTGCACATCATGGCTGATTATGGACTACATTCCAACACAGCAACATTATTTTTTAAAACCTTATCTTGGCAAAAAATGTTCTCATAACCATTTGCCAGTGAAAATAACTTAGCTTAAAATGTAATAAACAAAATAATTTTAGTACAAATCTCACTACCAAGCTCATTACCAGTCATACAATAGGAAAATAAACCTTTCGACTCCATGGGGGATTCTTTGGACAGCTTGAATTTCTGATTACTCGTCCGTATCCCCGTACACCCCACGTATCACCAAATGTGTTCTTGATTATCCAATAATTCAAGCGACTAACTCCATCAGTGCCATGCCCAACAATCAGCACAGCATGGACAGCAAGGGGATCTTTATGTATACTACATCCCATGTATATATCCTGAAAATATAAATAAACAATTTAAAAGTTGAAAATAAATACTAACCTTTCCAATGTTCAGAAAATACTTGTCTATTTCCAACCCAGTGACTACAGGATGGTGTTCTAACAATGTCATCATTCCCTCCTCATTAGATCCGTCGATACTGGAAAAATCTTTTATCTTTACAACTTTATCTAGCTATAAAAATATTTTAAGTTTCAAAAATAAAAATAAAACGATAATATTACCAAACATTTAAAAAAGAAAAAAAGAATAGCAATTGTATTAATTCACCTACATTTTCTCTTTCTTTCCGACAGCCTCGAATTCCAGTGTACGGATAGTCTGACTCAGGAATTGCCCCGTTTTCAAGTATCCACTGCATTGTTTTACTTAATTTGTATGGAAAACATTTATTTTTAGGATGGACTCGTTTTGGATTTGGAGGTTCGATGGCATCAATAAGCTCTTGTGGAGCGAGTGGAGGTACATCCTCCTCTTTCTGTAGCTTTTTGACAATTCTAACCAAGTCGAGGCAAGTAAATGCCCAACATGTATCTAATTTAAAAAATAAATTAATTTATAATTATCTAAAATTTCAAAAAGGAATATTACACAATCAAAAAGATGAATAGTTATTTTTTTATGTATTAAATTATTTAAGTGTTCGACTTACGTGATTTTCCCTAATCCCTGACTGTACCTAGCTCCTTACATATTTTCCATTCGAGCTAATGTCCAAAATCACTTCGATCAACGACCGTTCCTACAATTAAAATCATAATAATTATTAATTAGTCAATAAATCAGTGTACTGAAACTTAACTAATATTTAGTTCACTCTGTTATGATCATTAATCAAGCACATATATTTTAATACTAAATCCATGGAGAGTTACAATTAAACCATATAGTCATCACCTCTTTCCTTTTGAACTTGCAAGAACACCATATTGAGTGATCTTTCATTCATTCTTAGTAGTAGTTACTTCACCTAAAATTCTCTTCATCAGGACATTATTCTCATTACCTCGTTCCTGCTTAGCTACAGAAAGCGACGAATACAACATCCAGTGTGCCTCTACTTCTTACCACAATTTTCTCACATTTATCAACATTTTCAAAACCTTCAGTAAGTTTACTCCCAGCATGTCTAGTTTCCTGGCCACTAGTGCTCTTAGCATCTCCAAAACATGCAGACTAGGACTCCTCAACAGGTTTGTGGAATTTGGACTCTCACCAACCCTACTATTCAATCTTCGATACCTTCATCGTGTGCAAGCCAATTTCATCAATTCATTGGCACAATTCCTAGATGTCTTTGTAATTTGCTTGGTGCCTTATGCCTTGGGTTTTTTTTTTTTCAGAAGTGGTTTCTTGGTTTGAAGCCGACTTGGCACAAAGTTTTTCCTCAATCGTAGCTTAGCGTTGCTTGTATTTTCAACTTGAGAAAGTTATTTTGGTGGATAAACCTTGTTGAGTGATGCAAAGTTTTCTATCAGATATGATATATGGCACTGGCTGAATTTCTTGGTCACATATTTACCGAGTGAGACAGTAGCAAAGCGAGCTCACACAGGAAACCTATAATACTTAACATAGGCTAACTAGAGCAAATCCTACTTACACCAAATAATCTTACTGCCACACTCAATGTCCAAAAGAATGCCACTTTCACCAGTATACACCACTCTAGCATACATATATCATTTCAACTATTGGTTACATTTTATGTTATCGAGGCTTTGACGTGCCATAATCATATGAAATTGGCTAAACCAAGTTCTTGCAAAAATCCCCATAATATTCAACACAATCCCAGCTTGAGCGCACCTGATGTCGTACGCCAAATGAACTTGGGTCTCCTAGCGTGGAACTAAAGAAGATTGCAACTTTAACCCTAAATAATGCATATAGCATTCTAAATGGTGGTGACATTACATGTTATCAACGCATTACCAAATCATAACATGTACAACACCTAATTAAACATTTTCATTTTTTTTTAATTTCAAGCTTCATGAACCAGACAAAATGTGAAAACAAAAAAAACCATAAGGATAGAGATATACAAAGAGTAATTTCAGCACAAAACTTATGCGGGCATTCATACGAAGCATGAGAAATGTGCAAATATACGAATACCTAAATATGATGAAATCGATCCCACGGTTCTTAAAGAGAAGAAAAAAGTATTCTACCTTTTGAAATTTATTTGATTTTTTATTTTAAGTAATATGGTAGTATACTGCATTTGTGTATAGTTTTTGAATTTATAAAATAAGAAGAAGTTGCGGGTATTTATGGAGTTCAATTTATGGATTCTAACTCCTAGCTTGATTCCTCTTAAATTTAGGTCTTCCAAAATGACACTAATAAACACACAAATCTTTCTTAAAAAAAAAAAAAAAGAAATCTGAAAACAAATAGACCAACTTAACGGATTTATTTCGAATTTACCATATTATCTTAAATCCATGGATTTAACTTTTAAAACTCTATCGCACCTCATCTTGTTGAGAAAATAAGAGAAATAAACAACATTATCATTGGACATAAAGCATTTCAGCCCTGTGGTTCGAACAATGTTTTAGAGCTACTCAAAACGATTGCGTCATTCACTTCAAATTTGTGGTCAAAACGTTTTGTCCACTGTCTTGAGTGATAGGTTGATTGCATGAGTTAATTGCTTCAAATTCTATTAAAACGAGTTCAATATTGAAAATGTTTGACCCAAGTATAATAAAGTCGTCTTAATTTTTTTTTCAAAATTTGAATGCCATTTTAATACCCTTTTATTTATTATTTAGAATAGAATTCGATCCTTTTAGCTTCTATCCCGCGCCTATAATAAATTTCTACTTTTTATATGGCTCAAATTGATGAAAGGTAGAGTTAAAAATGGCCAAGAAATGAAGATATGGCGTTGAGTTTTGCTTTATTTTACTGATAGCATGCCCGGCTTGTCCGGGTGAAAAAAGATGACTATTTGTGTTGGCCAATGGCTGGCCATATCTTCATTTTTTGACCATTTTTAACTCTGCCTTTCTTGAAATCAGCCTAAGACGTTTTAATATATCTTCATTTCTATGGATATACCTCTAGTATTTCATAATTTTTTACTCTTCTGACTTGAGATCAGCCTAAGACGTTTTATTATACTTTCATTTCTATGGAAATACCTTTAATAGTTCATCCTTCTCCATTCATCAGACAACTTCTTCCGACGTCAAAATTTGTAGAAATTCTCCATTTCATCTTTAACTTCATATTTTTGTGTATATCTCCTGTTGTCAACAACGAGCTCATTCAATAACACGAATCTCTTTGTTTCCATCAAAATATTTACTTGAGCAGAACTTAACAACTAATGTATAGGAACAAGGATTATGTAGTTAAGATGTACTAAAATATCCACATATACAATCATATAGTTATAATACTACAATTATTATTGTACAATTGTAATAAATTACATACAAATATAAGTTTAATAGCTATAATATAAATATGTAGAGTAACTATCACTATATATTTATAAGTATAATGTATTACACACCCTAATTACTAAATATTAAATAATTAGTACATTAACTATATATAATAATATTCATAAATCCTTAGAGATATAACTAAAAAATAATATTATATGTATATGATAAAGAGAAAAATTGATTTATCTATTTTTATAAAAAATAAAAATATATATTATATTTATATAATAAAAAGCAAATGTATAGTCTAGTGATTAAGTATTTAATTTTAGATCCAAAAGGTCAAGGGTTCAAATTTCAATATTGATCTCTCTCTCTCTCTCTCTTTCTTTAACTTTATTTTTTTTAATTCTTATATCATATAATTTTATCCAACTAAAGAAATTCTTCTTGTGAATAATTATTTTTTTATTCAAAGTATTACACATTGCATTATCCATATTGCAAATCAATCTTCTTACACACTAATTATATAATTTGATTTAGCATCATTCTTTTTTTTTTCTATAATTAATGTTATTAAAATATACATGAATTAATCAGTAACTATCATATCTAGATATATTTTATGGGGAGCTTCCATGGTCCCATCAATGGGACATCTAGTCAATTATCTAACCAATAAAATAAATATAATAATTATAATATTAACTATTTTAGTGGTTCGACCATGATTGGATATGGTGTGAGTCGTTAAATAGTGACAAGACCGGTCTCGTCAAAATTAATAACGGGACTATAGAATTCCCATATTTTATGCTTTGTTTGTTACAAGAAAAACTTATACAAATAGTATTAAACAATTTTCAAGTGATATATATACAACTTCTTACAAAATGTATTAAACAATCTTAATTATTATTTAAACGAAATTTTCATGAAGTTCTAAAAGATTTTATGGTGAAATCATTAATGAATTTCTTATAAATAAATAATATATAATAAAACTATAATAGCGAGCAAATATAGAAAATAAAATTCCAAGATCAACTTAATTAAGGTTTGGTCTCTAGTCATTTATGAAACAAGCTTAAGCTGAGCTGAGTTGAGTCGAGTTTATTATCTAGCTTGAAATTTAAGCTCCAATTTGACTCGTTTAGATAGCTTGTTTTCCATTTTTTTTCAACCATAAAATGTAACATTTAAGTGTTGCTATAAATATATATACATAAGTATTAAGTAAAAATTAGTTTAATAAAAAATAGTTTTTTTCTTAATTATGCAGTTATATATAATATTTCATCAATAAAAAATATTTTTAAAATCTGCTAATGGGCTCATTAACGAATCTAATCATAAGCTTGTTCACGAGCCTATTCATAAGCCTAAACAAGCTTATTTGTGAGCCGACTTTCAAGTCAAAATCAAAGTTCAAGTTCAACTCTTTTAGATAAACGAGCTTTACTTGAGACTCCAGTTAACTCATTTACTAATCGAGCTTGAGCCAAATCTAAAGCAAGCCGAGTTCACAAACATACTAGTTCCTTTGTAGCCATAGCCCCTTTCAACATAATGCATAATGCAGCCATGAGTGGAAGACTATAATGAAATAAAAATCCCTATTTGCATTTGAAAGACCAAGAAAATGAAGATCATGTTGTTTATGCGATGAATAAGAAAGGGGCTTAATGTCACGTTTGGTAACTGAATTTTTCATAAATGTATAATTAACTACTTAAACTTTAAAGTAGTTCATTTAATATGCAATCAAAGTTTTTGTATTCATTAATATTACTTATCTAACGAGTTAACTTTGCTAGCTGATACTCTAGCGAATGAGAAAATGACACATCCCAAGTAGCCAATAAAAAATGAAAAATTAGACAATTAAGTAGGCAAATCAATATGCATGTTACAATTGTTAAGAATTAATCTACTAACTCTATTGTCTAATTTGACAATATGTGTGTTAATCCTTTATTTGATTGATTAGTTTTCTAGTTTTTTTGTGATTGCTTGACATGTGTCTCTCCCATTTACAGTATTTGCTTAGTAAATAGAGTTAAATTTACTAGTTAAGGCAATATTAATGATATGAAAACTTTGGTTGTAAATTAAATTAAGTGCTTTAAACTTTAGTTATTTTCATACTAATTATATATTTATGGAAAATTCAAGTACCAAATACGATATTAACCCAAAAATATATAAAGATTGCTATTTAAACTTTGTATGAAAATTCAATTTACTATTTAAACTTTAAGGGAGTAAATTGAATACCAAATCAAACTTTTTTTTTTCTTTTCTATTTTTAGTAAAATTCGCTTAGTTTGCATATGTATAATGTCTTTGAATTTTTACTAATATTCCTGATACAGTTCAATACTGATAGACTATTTTTTTTAATAGTTTTTAACTTTATAAAGTATGAAATTTATTTTTTTAGTTATAAATTCTTATTATGAATTAATTGTTTTATGTATTTTGTCAGCGGATCATTTTATTTGTTAGTGAATTTTGTTGAAAGATAATTTTTTATTTTAGCTAAATTTATCTAGGTAGATGATTAACTTGATAGTTCTATTAAAAATTATAAATTATGACTTACTATACATTGGTTAGTTAATATTTTTTATTGGTAGATAACTAATTTTATAGAGAATTATAGATTAAAAGTATGATGAATTGATAAATTATTTAATCATGGTTTATAATATAAACTTTGTAAAGTGATATAAATATTTAAGTATCTACATAAATGTAAAAAACTAGAATAAAGAAAAAATTTAGTTAGAATTTTGATTTAATTCGTAATCCAAACCGTTATTGAATGGTTTAGAAAATTTCTAATTCAAACAAAACCATTACTTAATGGTTTGGTTTGGGATAGGAAAAAAAAAAAGCCAAATCGCAAATTATGGTTTGGTTTGGTATTAAAAAAAATCAAACCAAACCGATCCGTGCCTACCCCTACTACTCCATGCCAAACAATTATGAAAAAAATATTTATACATATATTAGAATCGTGGTACATGAAATAAACCAAAACAAGGCTTAATGGCTAAAGGAATAAGTAGATTTATTCTTAGGTTTTCGATTTCATGTCAATGCAAATTGAAATGCCACGTAATTGAACCTGTTAAAAAGATGGAACTTAAGTTTCGTTTGCACACCAAAAGCGACTAAAGCTGTTCATGAAAGTTGCCATTCAAATGATGTTGTATTCACTCACTATTTCATTTATCTAAAAATGGTTTTCTCATGACATGATCACTCTTATACAATTAGTCACCACCCTCTACAGCTGAATCACTAGCAACCATCGGCTACCTCGTGACATCATTTGCACCATTAGAAACCATGACTTTCTTGGCATTCCAATGCCAAGGTTGCAGATAAGGAGAAGCAGATGAAGACAGAGTGTTACGTATTACTGATCCCTAGTCTCTTGCACCGAGTTTTACTTCCTTCATGTGTCTCCTAATCAATAACTTCCCAATGTCTTCCTTCCTCATCTCTGACATGCTTCGTAGGATTGCAATGCATAAAAGCAACACTAGTACTGCATACTCTTCAGGTATGAACTCCACCACCGAGAGCTTCCAACTGATAAGAACTGTTGCTCTTCCAGTTGGGTTTTCTTCAGAGAACCGAATAAGAGTTACAAAGCCTTCTTCTTCGTCATCATATTCTTCTGTGGTTTCATCTAATCTTGTGACTTCCTCCCCATCATTTGTCTTTGAATTATGATTCCGTGCTTGATATTGCATTCTCCTTCCCCACAACAACTTAACCTGAAAGCAGGACAAACTCATGACACATGATATTTAACCATCAACAAATGAATAAGCCTTTGGAACCCTTTTTAATATACAACTTGTTGTAAAACTTGGGGAGTAAAAAGGAAAACTTGAGGCGTGCTAGGCACTGTCTTTAAGGATAATTCGCCAATACAAATGAAATAATGGCGTATCCTCCAGGATTCAATAAACCCTCTAGAAAAATTTAGGTAACAGGAATAGCAAAAACAAAAGGATAATTGAAACCCAGCAATTTAGTAAAAGGAAGAGAAGTAAAGCAGAGAATGTTGTCGATGATTATTTTTGGAATAAAGTTTACTAATAATCTTAAAATGGATAGAAAACAATCCAGAGAGATACGTGCAACGGTTCAGTTTAAAATATCTTTTTAAAAATTAAAAATCACAATGGATGGATAAGATAATTTGAAAGTAGCAAAAATGTAAGAGTAGTGGAGGTAGAAAACAAGATATTATGGTAACCGACATTTGAAATAGTCAAAAGACTTGTATTCGGATAATCTTAAGTAAATAATAATATCCAAATATTATTAAAATAATAACATACATGAAAAATAAAAATATTCCTTTAGATCAGGCCAATACATATGACTACAGGGGGGGGGGGGGGGGGCCCGGGGAGAGGACATATACACGAATTTATACTAACAAGACCTAGGCTTTATGTGCGTGAGTCCACACCTTTTTACAAACTCTTTACAAGCCCACAAAGAGCAGGATGTTAATAAACTAGAGTAAGGAATAAGATCTAAGGAATGTGGGCTATTCCTTTTGAATATACATATGTACTATAACACACAACAATCCCCCACATATTTCAAAAGGATAAAGGTAAAGAGATAAAAAGAAATGATGGTTTTTCTTAAATAAGTATTATGCCTCGAACCTAGTGTCTTTAAGACTATGAACTGGACCTAAAATAATGAGATATAACTTACAAAATAAATGGTGAAGTTTAAAGCTTCTATGAACCAAGAATTTTTATTGTAAGCTAAAATGCTCATTAATCACATTATACTCCATAATTTATGCTATTCATCGCGGTTTTACACTAATAGACCATGCGTGTGCCTGGTTATTCATGAGTGCCCTAGAGATTTTGCTACAAATCTCATAGAAGCGGCCTCACTTCATACTCATATAGGTCATTCCATCAAGTGTATACTACAAAATATACCACCTTTAAAGGATATGGAATTTGATTAAGAGCTTTACTCAACCTCTCTTTCTTTGCAGTTTAGCACTACACACACCATAGGAGGGACATTATTTAATAGTGCTACACAAATCAAGCAATGACTTGTTATTACCCATATGAACCTATTTCATGTGATCTCCAATCACATAGGTTGAGTTACCATCATTGTTGATACTTCAACATGGCTTTAGTTCCATACCCCTCGATGTTTCATTTATTAATTTTCTCTCTAAAGGTTTTGTGAGAGGATCGGCCAAATTCACTTCTGACTTTACATAATCTATTGAGATAATTCCATCTTTTAGCAGCTACTTTACTACATCATGTCTCAATCAAATATGTCTGTTCTTTCTATTGAAGGTCTTATTCTTGGCAATAGATATTGCCGCTTGACAATCACAATGCATAGACATAGAAGATATAGGTTTTAAACCTAATGGAATATTAACCAAGAAGTTTTTTAACCACTCAGCTTCATTACCAGCCAATTCCAGAGCAATAAACTCTGACTCCAAAGTAGACTTAGATATGATAGTTTGTTTGGCCAATTTCCAAGAAATTACACCACCTCCAAGGGTGAATATATAACGACTGGTGAATTTTGTTTCATCTAAATTAGAGATCCAATTGGCATCACTGTATCCTTCTAATACAGCGGGAAATCCACTATATAAAATATCATAATTCATAGTACCTCTAAGATATTTCATTAGTATGACTAACGTAGTCAAATGATCATAGCCGGGATTATGTGTATACCTGCTCAATCTACACACAACATATGCTATGTCAGGTCTTGAAAAATTCAATAAATGCATCAGACTTCCAATTATCTATGCATACTCAGATTGAGCAACGGTATCACCTCTATTTTTCTTTAATTGAGTATTAGCATCATAAATGATGCTCACATGATTGACATCAAAGTGTCCAAACTTCTTAAGAAGTTTCTCAACATAATGCTCTTGTGATAGCATGATACTATCATTCTTCCTTATGATTTTAACACCCAAAATAACACTTGCTTCACTCATGTCTTTCATATCAAATTTAGAAATAAGAAAAGACTTTGTTTTATGCACTACATCAAGACTAGTACCAAAGATAAGCATATCATCTACATATAGGCATATGATAACACAATCATTATCAACAAGTTTGTATAAACACATTTATCAACTTCAACAATAGAAAAACCATGTTTTAACAAAACTTGGTCAAATTTTTCATGTCATTGTTTAGGAGCTTGTTTTAGACCATACAATGATTTAAGAAGTTTTAAATTTCTTCTTCTAAATCACCATTTAAAAGGGCTATTTTTACATCCATTTGATGAATAACAAGTTTATAAATTGAAGCCAAGGCAATTAAAACTCGAATAGAAGAAATTCTAGTTACAAGAGCAAAAGTATCAAAATAGTCTATATTTTGCTTTTGAGTAAAACCTTTTGCAACTAATCTAGCTTTAAACTTATCAATTGAACCATCAAGATTTAGTTCCCTTTTAAAAATCCGTTTATAGCCAATGGGTTTAGCTCTAGGAGGTAAATTTACTAATTCCCATGTTTTATTTTGTAAAATAGAATCAATTTCAACTTTAATGGCTTCTTTCCAAAAAGGTGCATCAGATGAGGAAATTGCATCGAGAAAGTTAATGGATAATTTTGAATAAGATAAGTATAAAAATCATTTCCAAAAGAATATTCTTTCCTTTGTCGTTTACTTCTTCTTAAATATTCATTTCTAGAAGCATTTTCAGAAGATGGTGCATTTGGAATATTTTTAGATTTTAAAGGGAAAACATATTTAAAAAACTCTGCATTTTTTGTCTCAACAATTGTATTGCAATCCAACACATCGCTTTTTAATATAAGAAATCTATATGCAGCACTATGTTCAGCATAGCTAATAAACATGCAATCTAAAGTTTTAGAATATAAGGCGTGTGGACATTGATGACTCTCGTGTGAGCAAAAGTTCATCCCCTATGGAGAAGCACCAAGCAGCAACCGTTGTTTTGTAAGCTCTTTTAGGGTTACGGTTCCCACCACTTTCACTGCACTAGACAGAGGAAACAACAAAATGTTTCAGTTGTTAATTTGACACTATGGTGGCCAAAAGTATGACATTCAAATATTTAAATTAAAAAGTACTTCAAAACCATACCAGGAGCTCTTCCAATGGAACCAACAACATAAGATTAGGAACCTTCACATGTCTCAATAATTCTGTCTTCCCATTCGACAATAGATGGAGCTTCACTGCCTCGTCTCCAAAAGCCTTGTCCCACTCTGGTTCATCATGAAGCTCATTATTCATATAAAATGATAGAAAGTTTTACTACCAAATAAAGATCTGAAGAAGTTAAAAATTTATTAGTACATACAATGGAAGCACAACTATTGCCTCAGTTGAATGACAAAACATTCTCATCCAGCATGATCCAAGACAGTTCTAGAGAACCACCGACCTTCTTAGGGTTGATATTGGCTCTTTTTCAAAACCACATCCGACATCATGGCTCAAGAATCATCAATTACCCTATCTGATACACACTTCAGCAGATATGGTGCTTAAACTAGTAGATTAATGGCTGCAACAAAACTAGCCTGATGCCCAATCTCTCTTCCTAAGGTAAGAGCTAGTGCCCTAAGCAAATCATTCCAAAGAAACATTATGGTATTTTTTAATACGCTTCCTTTAAAACAAGGCAACATTCATGGAGAAACTCAATAGTAATTCCTCTGGTCCCAAACTCATAGTATAGGTTCCAAGCCTTTTGCCATGTGTCATATGAGATCTTGGCTAGGGACTGATCCATCTTGAGCTCTTTGTGACATCTCATTAATCTAGGACGTAGAAAATCACGTCTTATGTCCACTTGTATTGCCTTCGTCTTTGAGTTAAGTTTCACAAAGACACAAACCTGCTGCAGCATATAGCTGTTAATTGTTGCACAAAATCAGCCAATTGAAAATCTCTCGTGCCATTGAACTAAATATGTTAGCAATCAGAAGAGAAGTTTCCCTCAAAAAAGACAGTTACCAACCTTAATCTTGGAGAACTATATCCAGAAATTTCCTCAACTAGATGATGCTTGTGGGATATAGACTTCTCAGGGCTTCTAAGAGAATATTCAAGTTTGGCCAGTTTTGTTAGACCATAGTGGGAGCTTGAGTAATCTCTATTTACACAGAAATTATAATGACAATGCTCTGAACTATCAAAACTATAGTGACATCCTATTTTTCCAAAACACTGTACTTGTACCTCTCGCAAAACATTGAATCCACAAATTTACTTCTTCATTGAAGTACCATATCAGTTTTTGTATCAATACAAATTGTAATTAATCTCTTGTGCTAGTTTATCACTTGATCTGATCTATCTTAGCTATTAGAATATTGGATCATTAATAAAGTTCTATAAATCAGAAGAATAAATGGCCTCAAAATATAATTAAGGTGTATATCAATACAAAATACCAACTTGGCACTACATTAGTGTAAAAATTTTGAGGTGGCAACTTTTCTTGAGGGGTATATTTTTGCTATTTTCGAAATCCAAGAGTTCTTCGGATTCGATAGTTTCCAATGGATTTTTCTATAATTTACCTTTACTCTTTTGAACCAAAAGATAGCAAACCAAAGATGAAGTAATGAACACAGGAGCTCGAGTTCCATATATATACGCTTTTTTAATTTAGTAATACATAGAGAAAGGAAGTAAGAATCAAGCCAACCTCAAATAGGAACCTTGGTGATGCGTGCTAAGCATGGATACTAAAGTTTTCCAGACTCTAAGAATCGAAGCGAACCTTGACCCAATGAAATATCTACAAATTAAATATGAAATTCCACGAACCTTAGTATAATTTAATGGAATGACCTTGCTTATGGGTTGAGTAATCCTAAGAACTTTGATATGGGGATCTCAATCCTAACTGGCGGTGTACACAAGAGGGGCACAGATCCGTGTTTCTTGAATTTAAAGGCAATTGTGTATTGACTTAAGCTAGACATGTTGAATCGAAAGCTAGCAATTTTTTATAGTAAGCTGGTGGCTTTTAGGTTAAATTTGGCATCTTTAGGTCAGCTTTGGTCTGATTCTGCCTATCGTATTTTATTTTCCTTTTAAGTTGTATAAACAACAATAAATGTCTTCATTTCTTATTTCAAGTCGATGTTAGTGAACTTTAAGTAATCTTCAATAAACTTCTGCACAAATCCTTGAAACTCTTCCCAAAGCTTCTTGGCTCTATTTGATGTAATAATTCCTTCAGGTACTTGAATTTGTTGAGGCGAGTTTGGTGCTATTTCATCATTCCCTCTCTCTTTGAAAGGATTCATCCTCGAATAAGCTTCACCTACATCAAAAGAACCAAAGTCAGAAATATTAAATGTGGCACTCACAATATACTCACCTCGTAAGTCTTGTTTATACACGTTATCATTGATCTATCAACAACTTGAAATGGTCCATCTTCTCAAGGCTCCAGTTTTGACTTCCTTTGAATAAACGTATTTCCAGTATTTAGTGCTACTTTTTATCTTTTATATATAATAAACTCTTTGCAATAGGTTTCAAACGTAAAAAAGACTTGATCAAGGCCATCACTATAATCTTACTTAAGGAGACCATTTCGTGTTTTACTAATTCATAATCTCTACCTTTTTCCAATAAACTCTTTTGAACCCTTAAAATCATATGCAAAGAGATATATAGATTTAAACAATATGTATCTTATATATATCATTTTATTTGTTTCTAATTTATTTTTATTAATATACAACTTTTCACATATTTTCATTTTTAGAACATGAATTCGAGGTGTACTTTATGCTAGTTAATAAATAAACCCGAGATACTTAAATAAAAAAACACAATATTTTACCCATGTAGGACAAGAATTTCAATGTCACATAATAGACTTGCTTGTTTACTTTAGTGTAATAATAATTTTATTATAATCTTATTATTTATAAAGAGTTATTATAATTTATGAAGAACTACTATAGCGTCTATTGATTGTAATTAGCTAATAGTGATTTCTTAAGTAATATTTTTATTATAAATAACTAATCATTATTCAAACTTACAAATAATAATTCAATACTAAAATCGATTTATTCCCTAAACTACCCTTATTCAAATAAAAAATTAATAAATGTAAATCCTCTTACAATTATATTTTATTTTTTAGTGTTAACAATCTTATTATAAGCTTATTTATTTAGTAAAGTAAATAGACATGTGAGTCGTGGAGTTTTCATTTTAGGATTAAGGTATGATGACATCTAATCTCCAAGTTTGATGAGCAAAGAGGATACTTGTGATTACTTGGTAGATTTTGATTAAAAATAGGACATACATACTATAAAAATAGTTAAAGCCAAGTCATAATTGATAGATAAACTAAGTTTAAATTTTCAACTAATTATTTTATATTATATATTTTATTATTGTGATATACTATATTTTTATGCAGTCTATTATACCTGTCATACCTCTCAAATATAGATGGTGGAACTCTGATCACAGAAATACCTTTTGGTGTAATGGCTTAGAGTTTGTCGGAACTCTAAAGTTAAGTATGCTATGGGCAAAGTAATCTTAGGATAGGTGACATCTTGGGAAGAACTGGCACCAAAGGATAGAACCGTGCAACATGTAACTAAAGCAAATAATACCTCAATAGGTGGAGTTCCGAGGAGTTATAAATGGTATCAGAGCAGTTCACCAGCCGAAAATGGAGGCGTGTATCTTCACTACCTAGAATGGTTCTAGACTTGGGTAATGAAGCTGACAAGGATGTCAATTCTATAAGTGGGAGAGTATGTGATACCCTTTAAATATAGATAGTGGAACTCTAATCGCAGAGACACCTTTTGGTGTAATGGTTTTGAGTTCGTTAGAACTCTAAAGTTAAGTGTGCTTTGGGAAGAGGAATCCTAGGATGAGCGATCTCTTGGTAAGCATTGGTACTGAAGGATAAAACCGTACGGTAGTAGCCGAAGCGAACAATACCTTAGTGGATGGTATTTCAGGGCGTTGCAACATCTTTTCTAACAAATATGTTATTATGTGTAAAATAATATATAGCATGTCAATATAAAGTATGTAAGATATACATAATATGATTTTACATATTTAATGACATATGTGTTGAATCGAAAAGTCTACTTCGACTTTGATGAGACAAAACTATTAATCAAATTGTTAACTTTGTCAAAGAACTCAAGTTTACGCATTCATGTTTAAGAACTTGAATTAAATCAAGGTACTGTGTCTAAAATCATTAAACAAATAAATCCAAGTTATGAAAGATTATTTGGACAAATCTTGTTGCCATTAGTTAAATTGCACAAGTGGTTCGGATCATTTTGAAGTGATCTAAACTTATGCTACTTGCCTTCTTTATTTTTTTGTAGGTAGTTATAATAGGTCTGGACTATGGAAGAGTCTGGACCAGTTGAAGAAAGATCTCCAACTTAATATAAGGAATGGGTCTAGAGGTCCAGACCACTCTAGAAAGAGTTCGGATCGCTTGGCCACATAATGTTATGAAGAAGGAAATGTCCCAAGAAGTCCGAACCACTTGGCCATAGAATACTCTAATGGAATGAAATGCACCAGAGTCAAAATAATTTGCCAAGAAGTTTAGATCACCTAAACACAGAATACTCCAAAGAACTGAAGCACTTCAAGGAGTCTAAACTCTTTATTTTTTTACTAGTCATTAGAAAGCATTAAATGCAATATCTTCTCGAGGGATTTGTATCAACGTCCATATTATTCAAAACCTATTTAGTTAAGCTTTTTAGTAGAATTTAGACAAGTTTTTAGAACCTTCATTTGCTATGCTACAACTGTTTTAAGTGTTAACGTTACTTGTCTCTTAGTATGTCATTTTAACTCAAATTTGTACTTGAAAAAGTGTAGTGCTTAGTTTCTTACTTTGTCATCCGTTGTTGAAAGCAATGCACTTACTAAGTGAAATACTTATTATAGCTCAATTGAGCATTGAGTTTTTTAGTGATTGATATAGTCGTGTGAAGTCCTTTTTGGAGGCAATAGGTGACCAAAGAGATTAGAAGGCGAACTAATCTTTGGGTTAAAAATCAGAGTTTGATCTTCTTAATACTTTTAGTACTTTATATCTTTGTTATAATCACTTGAGCATTTTAAATATATAAACAATGCTACAAATTAAGATAGAATTGTGTAAATACTTAATTCACCCCCTTCTTAAGTATTTTACTGAGTGTAACTAATGTTTTTCAACATGTATATAAAATACTAATTTATCTTGTGTTGTGTATTATAAAATATATTATATTTTTTAGTAATATATTTTATCTTTTTATAGTTTGTTATTACATATAAGAAATTATATATAACTTATAAATATAAATTATAATAAATCTATAAATTCCTTACAAATATTTATTTTTATTAATATATTATTAAAATAATATATAATATTTATGTATTTATATATGTTTATATATATTAAGTTTACATTTTACAATAATTTTTTTAAATTATATATTTTATCATTGAAATATACTTTAGTTTTAAGCAGTACATTATGATATTTCATAAATAACATATTATATTATTTTTATAACCTATTTTATCAAGTTGTACATTATAATTTTTTATATACTAATTTATTATGACTTATAAAATATAAAAATATTTATAATAAACATCTTTATGTATTATATGTCTTATTAGTAACTAACATACGATTACATATATTTTATGAGTATATTATATAATAAAATTAATTTTAAAAATGCATTTTAAGTCAATATTATATATTACGTATTTATATATGTTATATCTAATATGTGTAATTGAAACTATATTTTCAAAAAATTTATTTATATATGTGCATATATATATTAATAATTTAGTCTAGATAGAAATTTGCAATAGATTTTAACAGGAAGAAAAAATGGTGATAAGATATTATATTTCCTACTAAAATTAGAGATAAATTTGCCACAGAAAAAGTTTTGTCACAAATCAATTTCTAAATAATTGCAAATTCCGTCGAAGAAACACATATAAATTGCAAAATTATTCATAATTTATGTCACCATAGATCCATTACAAATATATCTCTAATTCATCTTTTGTAAGACAAAAACTTCTTGTGTTTCAACAAGAATTTACTTGCAGACTATGCTTTAGTTCGGGAGGATGCTGCTCTTGATGATGATTGGATGCTGACACATGTAGTCAGAAGCCGTTTTCCTAGAAGTGTTTTGACAAACAGGCCTCCTATTATACCAGAGGATGAAAGTGACTCAGTCTATCATGAGATCATCTGGTAAAAGAAGACAAGCAGCTATGCAAGCCACAGTTTTTATGCAGAGTGTGACTACAGCTATGATAGAAGAAAAAGAGGGCAAAAAGAGGAGGAAGGAAGCTAAAAAATTTGTCTCCAATTATAATTATGCCCACTGGATTGGGACTACTCAGGGTGGATGGATCGAGAACGATGTACCACCGCCCTATATCATGGAAAAACCTGCCTCTAAGGGTATCCGGATGATGGATACCAACCTCACTTTGGCACCACCAGGGTATAGTAAGGGGAGAATTGAGAGTGATGACAGCAGCTCTGAGGAAGAGGATTACTATCCACAGTTAGGCCCTCGGGAAAAGGGCAAGGGACCTTTGTACCCTAGCCCATAGAGTTAGACTTAATCTTAGATTAAGATATGTTTTGATAGATAATATAACTAATGTAATGCTTTGATGGACTTCCTGCTATATGTGTAGAATATGGTATGTAGTGTGAAGAATGATGATTCTTGATGTGATCATAGAGGAAATAGAACTAGTGTTAGTGCAAATTTTGGAATGTATATAAAGCACTAACTATATAATATTATGTGTGTTTTGATTATGAAATATATGTGTGATATATGTATGATTATTTGTAGTCTTTCATTAAGTATGAATTTCGAACTAATTTGGATAATATGTTCTATGATAATAGAATGCCAAGAGGAAGAGGTAGAAGTAGAAATGTCAGAATATCTGAAAATCCACCAACAAATACTCCTGCACTACCTCAGAATCAATTAGAGGATGTGTTGCAAAACCTTCAACAACAAAATGTACTAATTTTGCAAACTTTACAAAATATGCGAGCAACACATGTTGTACCCCTAGCTAGAGTACCAAAAGCTCCTCCTATAAACACTGGAAGAAATGAAAGATATAATACACCTGCTCAACTTCAAGAAAATGGACTTGTAAACCCAAATGAATTGGCTGCTGAAGTACAAGGACCAATACGACATGAACAAGAATTACCATCGCCACCACCATTGCGTCCTCAAAGAAACTTATTGCCTGAATTTATCAAATGCAATAGGTATTTTGAAGGATTACCTGGAAAACCAGAAGAAGCTGAGGATTGGCTAGCTCAAATTAAGCGATCTCTTGATGTCTTCCAGGTACCAGAAGCTTTAAGAGTACCATATGGAACTTATTTGCTCCGGCTAAGAGCAATATTATGGTGGAATTCTAAACAAAGGATATTGTCTCAACCCATCAATTGGGAGACATTCAAGCAGGAATTTTTAAAAGAATACTTTCCAAGTAGTCTAAAGGCAAGGTATAGTACTGACCTGATGAATTTAACATAAGGCAGTAAGACAATTGATGAATATGAGCATGAATTCAACCAATTACTACAATTTGCACCAGAGGCCTATAGAGACATTGATGAATTAAAGAGACAAACTTTCATGGCAGGATTAGAACCAAATTTCCAAAGGAAACTGGCTGAGTTTGAAATAGCAAATTTCATAGCCATGGTAGAAAAAGCAAGAACCATTGAACGTGCCAAGAAATATGAAGTTGAAAGATATAAGAAACGTGGGCTGACATTTGGGAAAAGAACATTTGAGGAGACCGGGACAAGTTTTGCCTTTAAGAAAGAGAGATTTTTTAAACCCATGGGAAATATGAAAAATAAGAATGTTGAAAGGAATAATGTTTCGTGCTGGAAATGCAAAGGAGCCCATTACCCGAGGAATTGTCCACAGCTACAACAAAAATGCTACTACTGTGGTGAAAGTGGACATATGGTTTCTACATGCCCAAAGAAAAATGGTGCAACCTGTTTCATTTGTAAAAAGGTTGGACATATATCAACTCATTGTCCACAACGGGTGAATGCAGTTGCTGGTCCTTCCCACTCTAAAGGCATTGTTAATACAACTGGACCCAAAAATGGGAGTGCTAATGCTAGCAAAGCTATGACAGCAGCTAGGGTATATGCTATGCAGGAAGCCCCAATTGAGGATGTAGAATTTGAAGAGGAGGATGAAGAAAATGTATGGGATGAAGCTGATCCGGACGACTACGGTCTCATTGCAGGTACTTAATCTGATAACTAATCTATTTATTTGAGTAATTTAGCCGGTATAACCACACTTAGATAAACAAACATTCTTGTAGAGAAAAATAACCTGTATTTAATAAATAGGAACAATTCAATTGAATGGTCAACCTGCATATGCTTTATTTGATACGGGAGCAACACATTCTTTTATCAATACTGGATTAGCAAGAAGGCTGGAATATTCCATTGAGACCATGACCAAGGAACTAGGAGTTACCACACCAACAGGAGATCTAGTGAAGACTCGTGAAATAATGAAGGGATATCCATTAGAAATTGGGGGATAGAAATCCTTTGCTGACTTAATCTTGGTAGACATTAAAAAATATGATATTATTTTAGGTATGACATGGTTGACTACTGTAAAAGCAAAAGTCGATTGTCGTCTTAAGATAATATCTTTTATGAATAACCAAGGAGAAAGAAAAGAATTTAAAGGGGAAGTCCTCAAGCAAGTTGGAGGTCAAATAATGACAATAGAGGGTGAAAATGAAATGGACATGTAACAGAACGAAGATATTCATGGGACAATTGAGGACGAATTCAAAGAGATAGATGTTCATACTATCAGAATAGTATGTGACTATCCAGAAGTATTCCCTAATGAATTACTAGGATTACCCCCACATAGAGAGGTGGAGTTTTCAATTGATTTGATACCTGAAACAGAACCAGTGTCAAAAACTCCGTATCGCATGGCACTAGTGGAATCAAAAGAATTAAAAGTGCAATTACAGGAATTAATGGATAAAGGGTTTATTAAACTTAGTGTATCACCATGGGGAGCATCGGTATTATTTGTCAAGAAGAAAGATGGTTCAATGAGGCTCTGTATTGATTACAGAGAATTAAACCAAGTGACTATTAAAAACAAATACCCTTTACCCAGAATTGATGATCTCTTTGATCAATTAAAGGGAGCAAAAGTATTTTCTCGAATTGATTTGAAATCTGGTTAACATCAAATCCGAATCAAGGTGGAAGATATACCAAAAACAGCATTTCGGACTAGGTATGGCCATTATGAATTCCTAGTTATGCCTTTTGGATTGATGAATGCACCTGCTATTTTCATGGACTTGATGAACTGCATCTTTAAACCTTTATTGGATGTTTGTGTGATTGTCTTCATAGCTGACATATTAGTAAATTCGGTTACAGATGAGCAACATGATGAACATTTAAGAACCGTGTTACAAAAATTACAAAGCAATCAGCTTTCTGCCAAATTGTCTAAATGTGAATTTTGGCTCAAAAGTATATCCTTTCTAGGACACATTGTGTCAGGTGATGGAATATCAGTTGATCCTGCTAAGATTAAGGCTATTGTGGAATGGAAAAGACCTAGAACTGTTACAAAAGTAAGAAGCTTCTTAGGATTAGCAGGATATTATCGGAAATCCGTACAAGATTTTTCAAGAATTGCACGACCACTGACACAATTGACCAAAAAGAATGAAAATTTTGAGTGGAATGAGATATGTGAATAGAGTTTCTAGGAGTTGAAAAAGAGATTGGCTTCCGCACCAATATTGGTTCTGCCCAATGACCAGGATCCTTACACTATTAATAGTGATGCATCCAGAATGGTTTAGGATGTGTACTAATGCAAAATGGGAAGGTGATAGCTTATGTTTCTAGACAGTTAAAACCCCATGAGATGAATTATCCTACTCATGACTTGGAATTAGCTGCTATTGTTTTTGCACTTAAAATTTGGCGTCATTATTTGTATGGGCAGAAGTGTGAAATATATACAGATCACCAAAGCTTAAAATATATTTACCCAGAAGGAATTTAATATGAGGCAACGTAGATGGTTGGAATTAATTAAAGATTACGATTTAACCATCAATTACCATCCCGGCAAGGTAAATGCTGTAGCCGATGCTTTAAGCCGTAAAAATTATGAAGAAGTAGCCTCAATATTGACGGAGCAGAAAGAACTCATCAGAGAATTTGAAAATCTAAAGCTGGAATTTTCAATACAAGGTCTGGATGCAGAACTTGGCAGTTTAACCTTGGAACCCACTTTACTACAACGGATAAAGGAAGCTCAAAGAAAGGACGAAGAATTCCAGGTAATCATCAAAAAAGCATCACAAGGGAAATATAAGGATTTTCAAACAGATGAGGATGGAGTGTTAAAGATGAATAAAAGATTGTGTGTACCACATGACGAAAGTCTGAGGAAAGAATTAATGCATGAGGCACATTATTCAGGATATACCGTACATCCAGGCGAAACAAAGACTTACCAAGAGTTGAGAAGTGCATATTGGTGGAATGGAATGAAAAATGATATTGCTCAATTTGTGGCCAAATGTGAGGTATGCCAGAGAGTAAAAGCGGAACATCAAAAACCAGGTGGATTGCTAAAACCATTACCTATTCCAGAATGGAAATGGGATCAAATATCTCTGGATTTTGTAAGTTCGCTACCTAAAACAAGTGTAGGTCATGACGCTATTTGGGTTATTGTGGATAGACTCACTAAGTCAGCCCATTTCTTACCAATCAACATGACCTATTCCTTGGAGAAGTTGGCACGGTTGTATTTGAAAGAAATTGTGAGACTACATGGGGTACCAGCTAATATAGTGTCAGATCGAGATCCGCGGTTTGTTTCTAGATTCTAGCAAGGATTACAAAAGGCATTGGGAACTCAATTGAAGTTTAGTATGGCCTATCATCCTCAAACCGATGGACAAACGAAAAGAACCATTTAGACAATGAAAGATATGTTAAGATCATGTATCTTGGAATTTAAAGGACATTGGGATCAACATTTACTACTGGTGGAATTTGCATATAATAACAGTTACCATTCGAGTATAGGGATGCCACCCTATGAAGCTTTATATGGTAGAAAGTGTCGATCTCCATTATTTTGGGATAATTTGGAAAAATATTAGTTGGACCCGAACTGGTTCAGGAAACCATTAACAAAGTTTCAGTGATAAAGCGAAGAATGAAAGAAGCCCAAGATAGATGGAAAAGCTGGGTAGATTTAAAGAGATGAGAACTGGAATTTAAAGAAGGAGAACATGTTTACCTGAAAGTAAGTCCAATCAAAAGTCTTTATAGCAGACAAGTAAAAGGAAAGCTGAGTCCTAGATATGTAAGACCATTTGAAATATTGGAACGAGTTGGAAATCTAGCATATTGCCTTGCATTGCCACCCAAATTATCTGGTATACATAATGTTTTTCATGTATCGATACTAAGAAAGCATGTACCAGACCCAGATAAAGTTGTTGAACTGGAACCAATTGATCTGAAAGAGAATTTGACTTAAGAAAAGCACCCTACCAGAATCTTGGACAAAAAGGTACAAGTTCTCCGAAATAAAGAAATTCACTACGTCAAAGTACTATGGGATCTCTAGACTGAAGAAGTAACTTAGGAGTTGGAAGAAGAGATTAAGAAAAGTTATCCACATCTGTTCAAAAATTCAGGTACGCACTCAAGCTTTGAGGACAAAGCTTATTTTAAGGGGGGAGAATGTAAACCCTGAAAACTTCCACAGTATGAGATGACTCTGGATTAGAAGTTATGAACTAACTAGTAAACCTAGAAGTTAACAAAAACCCAAGATTAGATACATAATTTAATTTTGGCCGGATTAGGATCCATAAATTAAATAAAGAACTTCTTTGACCTCAACTGATACCAAAAACAAGATTTTGTATCTCGAATTGATAATTCAAGATATGATTAAAGGAAACTTCAAATTTCAAACCCGAATCCTTGTCAAACAAATAGATTAAATGGGGAAAACCTAAATATAGAAATTAAGTGACCACTTTTGTATTCAACAAAGACCTGAGACTAAAATAATGAGTAGTAATGAACCTATACTTGGACTTGAACCCTAAAATTCGAGATTCCTAGTTAGTAATAAACTATATTGATAAGATTCCATAGTGGGTATCTAAATCTAAAATACAACTAATTTAGCTTATATAGCTGTGGCGATATTAAGTAATCGATCCAATATGTTTATAGTTAGAAAATGGCAACCTTAAGATAAACCGTTAGAATTATAAATACACAATAAAAATATAAACTGATATATAACTTAAGATCTAGACTTCAAACAAAGATTTGAATCACACCGGTATTCAAATTAGGGTTTTCTTAAGCCCTTGAAGCCTGAAACGAAAATTGACCCAACAAGCTTAGGAAACCTAAATCACGGGAGATAAATCTTTCTTAAACAAATAATTACATAAAATTAAAACTTAAATTTGTACTGTTTGATAAACTAAATATCTTGTAGGATCCATTAAAAATATTTTTGTATATAAACTTACATATATTAGTTAAATTATACCCTATTAGTGTAATAAACTACCCCAAAATTTAACTAACTAATATCTAAATAATATATACATATGATAAACTTGCAGGAGACGTTCCTTAATTTTTTTAAGGGCTTTGATCTTCTTAAACTTTGTGAGCCGAATTTCCTCAATAATTCAAACAAAAGTCAATCCAAATCTCATTCTAAACCAATATAAACATGCCAAATCATCCTTACATTTATGACAACAAAACAAATAGAGGAAACAACAACAATTATAGGCAATTTGGATCATTTACGAAGGAGAAAACACGCAGCCCACATTCATATTTTTTTCTCTCTCTCTATATATATACACCAAGAGCATTCAAAGGAAAAGCAAACAAACACTAACTTCTTCCAAACTTTCCAGAATCGAACCACTCCCTATTAGTAGCTAAATCAACCTGGAAATCGAATTTAAAATGCATCAACCAACCCAGTTCGAATTTAAGAACAAAAACTATGAAAAAACGTTGAAAACAAGCTCAAGGTAAGTTGATGTAATTTCGTGTGTTTTCTTTCGAATCTAAGGATTGGGATTGACTTCTAAACATCTTAGGAACCTAACCAAGTTCATCAGAAGCTTCGAATTTCAACGAAGAGCCACGATGAAGGTGATTTTTGAAAACCCTAACCGACTTTGATGATTTGAAAAAGCTTGTAACATGTTGTTGTTTTGCTATTCTATGGAGATATTTAAGTAGATTGATGTTTTAGGAGCTCATAGGATCCAAAAAACCGACTTTCTAACATCGAAATGGATCGAAAATCGATCATGTTCATCGGGGAAGACGATGAACAGTGCTTCCCCGATGAGCACGGGGACGAACACGGGACGTGTTCCACCCGTGTACCTCTCGGAAAAAATTCAAAAAAAAAAAGAAGTTATTTAAATTTAATTATAGAATAATTAATAATATAATAATTTTAGAATTATTATTATTATTCCTGTATTTATTTAATTTTTCTGGAAGAATTATAAGTAATATTAAAATTTAGTAATATAACCTCAATTTTTTTAAAAATATTTAAATTTAAAATAAAATATTTTTCTAGTATTATTAAATACATGATATTTAAATATTTAACCTATTAACATTAACCAGAAAAGAATTTTTAGAAATATAAATTACCCTTATTAATTAATTTAGGAATAATAAGTTCTCTAATTATAATTGTTAATATTCATACTATTATTAGAAGAATATTTAGAATTTTTGAAATTATCATTTCTGAAATAATTTTGTATGTAAATTCTAAAATAAGACTCAAAAGTTAAAATTAAAATTATTCTAGTAATATTATTTAGTAAGAACTCACAATTAGTATAGATTAAAATATAAAACAAATAATAGAAGTATTGCTATTATGAAAAGTAATTATTTTACTATATTTTATTTTATTTTCCTTTTCATAATTATTATTGTTATTATTGTATTATTATTATTGATAATAGTCATTAATATTCTTACTATTTATGGTAAGAAGAAAATTTTCGGAAATAATTTTAATTAAATTAATAAATCCTTATATTAATAAATTTATTTTCATTAAGATTGTATTTAATGGGTTTATAGGAAAAAAAATTTACGAGTTTAGTAAATACTAAATATGTTTTGAAATGACTACTTGTAAATGATTAGATAACAATGGAAATTTAAACAATCCAAATTTGTGAATATAGAGATATCTATATTTTACAAGAAAAATTTATTAAGTAAATAAAAAATAAAACTAATAATTTTAGACAATGAAAATGAATTAACTAAATTATTAAACTTCCCGAGTTCCCAATCAATAGATTTAAGTATCAAACCAAAATCAATTAAGTAACTTGAAATAACAATGAATTAGTACTTAAGGTTATCCTCAAAGAATTAGTTAATAATAACACAGAAGCCCAACAAACCATTAGGACACTTAAGTATTTATAAGAGCTAGGTTATATAGTCTTGTATAATTAATGACTATATTACTTATCTCAATAGGTAACTTAGGTATTGGAGAGGACTTTCTTGACGATTACTATGACTGAATAACATGGGCAGGTGAGTAACTCAGTCTTATTACATTGGTTGTGCTTGTAAAGTTAGTGAATCTTAAATAAAAGATGATAAAAATTTGGTGTACTGTTTAGTTTGTGAAAACTGTGCGTGGTATTACATTGATTGCCAAGTCACTCTAAGTGATAACAGAGTTGTATATGTCTGTATTACCTATATAACATGATTGAGTGTTTGTAATGCTTGATCACCTCCAAATTGATTAAAAACTACTAGTACCATAAAGGAAATTTGTCATGCATTACATATTTTACATAAATAGCATTTGAGTAAGTGGTAGCCTACTACGTGTTAGCTTTTCAGATCTCTGGTAATGCTTGAATTATCTAGGCAAGAGAGCTATTAGTTAATTGCAAGATTACCTTTGTTCTGTTAATACCATAGGAACTAAATGGTAAATGAAGGACGCCGCTTATGGTATTACATGGAAATAGCTAACACTTAATGGAGTTTCTAAAGCTAAAACAGGAAATAGATGATAAAACATGATAAGTTTAAAGAGATAACTAAATTGAACATTATTATTTCCTGAAAGCTTAGTCTCTCCTGGGTAGGTGGACCATAGATTGTGATCCTTCAACCCCGATGAGAGGGCGTAAATCTTCATCTTGTTTGGGTTTCGAGTTATCCAAGCTTGTAATGTTCATATGGTTGATTGTTGCATTTCATATGATTGATAAATAACTTGTATGTAATATGTGGTAAGTTCTAGTTATTCACTAAGCTTGTGTTTTAGCTCACACTCCAACAGCCCTTTCAGTTTACTCTACGACCCTGGCTCATTACTAGTAGGAGCATGGTCCCGTTAAGAGATTAGAAGCCAGAAGCTTAAAGACTAGTATAGAATTAGAATATCTGTATCTCTATTAATCTTTTTGATGCAGGTAATGTGCATTAGAATCATTAGCTAAGGATTGTAAGGATTTATAAAGCATATGGTCTGTAATATCTTATTTCGTGATAGTTGTTTACTAATTTATGCCTTATATATGTTTGTTCATCCTATCCAAGCAACTAAAAGATCCTGTTTAATGAAATCATGTCATTCATGGAAGGTAAACTAGTAATAGAAATCAAGTGTTTCTTGATTACTATTATTAGGATACCCTCGGGGCGTGACATATATATTTATATATTACAAGTATCATATGGGCATATGTTGTCCACAAAGATGTAAATGACAAACTCTTACATCTTATTCTAATGTCGAAAGACATTACAACCCTGAACTAGAAGCCAAACCATAAGCTTCTAAGCTCGTTAAATCTAAGTTAGCAAGATCACGAAATATATCTCTTCTCCTTCACATATGAATTGGACTTGACGAAGAAACTCAATAGCTATAGGTAATTGAACACAACACTTCAGTATGAATATCAGTTGTGCTTCCAAATATGCTATAGTTTACAAGAACCCCTCTGGCAATATACTAGAAAGTTCGATAATATGTTAAGGTGATGAAACGAAAAATAGGATTTTCTCCTATGGTTATAGTAGTATTGGTTGAAACAGAAAAGATAATTCTTGATCTCAGCATATTTGGAGGAAAAAGAAGACTGGAAATTGGTAACATCATAGTGTTAGATCAATTATTATTAAGAATAGAATCATACTTCTGATGACAAGAAATACTCTCATTTGGGAATATATATTAGGAAAAGGAAATCCTTAAGTTTGAATCTACATATACTATAGCAGGAAATGGGAATAAGCAATATAGATTGAATGAAGTTTAAATAGTCAATAATCAGTGTTTGATAGAAAGGTTGGTATAAATTTTATCAGTGGAGAATAGTACTAAATTAAGTGGAGATAATATAAAGAATATATGACGAACTTGATGAATTAAATCCCGAGTATAAATGATTACGAATGAAAATCCAATAGGAAGAATAGTAGTATAGAAGGATAAAAACAACAATAATAACAGAATTACTAAAACCTCACAAGTATAAGTGGTGTTTAGACTGATATGAATTTGGATAAAAGTACGAAGAAAATATGAGACGAAACGAATCTAGAGATATCAAATTTACTACAAGATGCATTTTAAGATGATATTTGGATATGAATATATTTGGAGAATTATTACAACATATGTGGTGATGAGAGTAGTACGAATTACTGATTGATGATTTAATAATTCAAGAGATCTTACTAGAGATATTAAAGTAATCATACTAATAGAGAAACCTAAACAATTGCAGAAAAATAAAATGGAATAAATGATCATATTTTCTCTACTGTAATGATTCTATAGAACAAGTCAATATTAAATTAGTAATTATGAATCCTACTTTTGGAGACAATGGATTAATTAAAGAGTGAAATTTTAGTAGTTCAAGTGATGAATATAACCATAGTTAACGATTCCATGAGTAATTATGAAGATTTGTTCTTGATCCTTTAGAAGTAATATCCTACTAATATCGTAGAAAATAAGGCATTTACGAGAGATATAAGAAAGAAACTTTGTTGATGATTATTGCAATCACTTCAAAAGAATAGGGAACGCTTTTATTGGTTTGATTGTTTTAGAAATATAAGATTATAGATACGAGATAAATGTCTACAGTAGAATAAATTGCGAATATGAAATTTCCTTAAAATTTAGATAAACCCCTACAAGTTTCGAGGACGAAACTTTTCTTAAGGGGGGGAGGATGTAATCCCCCTAATTTTACATAATCTAATTTTAACAAATACTAAAAATGTAATATAGGATTATATAGAATATTTAAAACAAGTAGTAAAAATCACTCCAAATTTTCTCGATTTAAAAATTCTAAAGTGTAAATGAATTTGATTATAATTAGAAAGACTAGAATCGTTACCAATAAAAATTTCGAAATACAAACTGTAACTTCATGATCTCAAATAATTGATAAAACAATGATAAACCAATCGTTAATATAAATTCGTGAGTTATTTTACCTTAAGTTCAATTCTTAGGAAATAAATTCTATATTTATTAAATAATGAAATAATAGTGTTCAAACTATCTATTAACAATATTGAGTAGCCCTAATAAAAATAGGTTGCTAATAACAAATTAGCATAAATAGATCTATGAACTGTAATAAACTCATTCGTAGCTTGAAAAACCCAAATAAAAATTTCCTTGGCCTTAATAGATACCAAAAACGAGATTTCGTATCTTGAACTGATAATTCAAGATATAATTAGAAGAAATTCTAAATTTCAAACTCGATAAATATAATCTATTAACAGTACTTTTTGGTATAGTACGATAATCTAAAAATGAATTACTAGGATTATAAATACATAATGGATACCAAAACCAATCAATAAATATTAATCCAGATTTAAAATAAAAATTCCAAACCCGTTGTTTTACTTTTTAGGAAATTCTAAATTCATTAAGACTAAGTTCCTAAATTAATTTATTGAACTTGAAAAATTTAATCACGTAAGTTAAAAATACTTAAAACGATTAATCATGTAAACTTTAAACTAAAACTTGAAAATATAAATAACCTAGAGTTTTTATAGTGACTTAGATAATTCTATCTAGATTAAACTCATACGTAACAATTATAAATATACGTTTATAATTTAATATTAGCAAAATAACTAATAAATAATTAATAAGCAAATCAATAATAAAAAAAATAAATTTAATTTAACCGCTGCATGAATTGGACGCTTGGACTTGTAACATCAGAGGATCGCTGCCTTTCTTGTGCATAGCAGCAACACCCACGAGCAGCATGGCAGTCCATTTCCCACGCACAAGCAACAGTAGAAGACCGAACGAAAGACTCCCATGTGCTGCAGTTAGATGCCACAAACAGAAGATGTTGACCACGGGTGCTGATGTCACGCCCCAGAGGGTACCCTAAACGTGGCAATCCGCCGCATATAACATTAAAGCTAAGGAATGACAAACCGTAGTCATGCAGGAGCTTCGATATCATATGCAAGGCGTGCTTCCAAGATAGTATGAGACTCCTAGGGGTATTACGTTTAAATAGATAGCAAAAGCAAGCATAAACTAAAATATATAATCATAAGTTCTTCATTCCATAATAAGTTCATACATCATCTTAGGAGCATTCCCCCGTCTTAAATTCTTTAATCAACTATACTAATAACAAAATAATCATAACTACTACATAAGTCTACTATAGAGATTTTTCCTAGAAGTCTATGTTCAAAACTAAAAATACACAAACTTCTTCCAAAAACTCCTAGTAGCTTACACTCGTACCTGGCATACGAGGCTCCTTGGGGCCAACCATAGTAATCATACTGTAATAGAAAACTATAAGGGTATAAGCATGACTAGCCTAGTGAGATAATTCCAACTATAAGACATTTCCGAAAATCAACCAAGTATTTAATCAAAGCATATGAAAATGCACCAATCATATGAACAAGCAAGATACACATCATCAACCGGAAATCAAGTGTAGCATGGATTTAACGCTCTCCATGATAAGGGTTGGGAGGTTACAGGCCCATACGACCATCAATATCTGTAGATTTGCCAGCTCCTGCTTGCCCTATAGACTTTCCGGCTCCTACCAGCCACCACTATCATTTTCTCGTTTCCCCACACGAAGAAAAGTAGTGAAACAAACGTGACTCATGTATATGATATGCATGCTTTAATTTCAATACAATTTAACCAAGAATATTTAATTCAAGTTAGAGGTGATCAACACAATTCTCATCATATCAATACAAGAATCACAATTTAATTATCAAACTTTCTTTCGATATTCTTAATTTATATTCAAACAATCATAATCCCATATCACATAACAATTGTTCATTTTTATCTTTTTCTAAATCTCTAGTGCTTCTATCTATAAGCACAAATAAGGAAATGTAACTTAGGAAAAGAATTAACTCACTCTATATCGGTGGATCTAATCAAAGTAGTCCTCCGGATAGACGATCTCGGGTCCCTCGTCACCTAAATAAGATGAAATACCCAAAATGAGTCTTTCATAAGACTTCTATTCTTGAAGTTTCTAATCTTTTCTTAAAATCGCGGTAAAAATCGTATAAGGGGAAATTCCAACTTAAAATGGCCATAACTTGCTCATTTTAACTCGGAATTTCGCGTATAATATACCGTTTTCTACCTACTCGAAAAGATCTACGCATTTCTAAGCTTATTTTCATCAAACTAGGTTGTTTGGGTTCCGAAAAGATAGCGACCAGATTTGCCACGAATTTACAAAGACTTGCTTTCCTTCTTGTAAACAAAGCTCATTTGAAAAGATAAATATTTCAAGTATTTTGTAAGCTTTTTGAAAGGTATGTACATATATGTAATGATTCATAACAAATGTATGAAGTAAATGAAGTTGTCTCAACTTATGAAAAGTAAGGTTTTAAAAGACTTAGATTTGTTGGAATGTTTACTTTGCTTTTTGAAAGATCTTGAGTTATTTAGAGATGAACATTCCTTCTTTCTAATTTAATCTCTTTTGATTACTTTAAATTTTTAAGGAGTAGTTTTATTTTCTAAACAACTTTTAAAAGTAATAAAATGATACTTTTGTTGCTTTATAATGATTTCAAAAGAATTTCTAATTCTTGATGAATGATAAGTTTTCATGAAATCTTTTGTTTATTTGAAAAATCTTTTCCAAGCATGCTCTTGAATTCCTAAGAAAAATCTATTTCCTACATTTATTTAAAATGAACCTTTAGTTTAAGAAGACACTTCTTCATTAAATTTTTGTTGAGACAAAAGCATTATGTTCATGCATGAATATGAACCATAAGCTATGAAAATATGAAAAGAACATAATAATTTAAAAGAATAAGCATATAAAGAAATAAATCAAGTATTGGGACCTTAGCTTCATCAAGGTACCCGGGACTAAGAAAAGACTAGTCCCGAAAAGAAAAAGAAGATGTTTTGACTTGATGAGGACAAGTCTAAGACTAGAATGACTAGTCTTAAAAACAAATTGAAATAAATAAATTGCATTGAAGTAAATAAATTTGCATGAAAGGTAAATAAATTGCAAGATAATGAGCTTATATGCTCTAAATAATGTATATAACTATATACATATATTAGATAGTAATAGACATGAAGGAAATATAGAGAAACATAAAGGAACATAAAGGAATTGATATTATGAACAAAAACAAAGTATGAACCTATTGTTGCTTTCTTAACCTTCATGGTCTTAGAAAACACACACTAAGCTCATACTAAGTAGATGAACATAAGGAAATCTTGAAGGAATTCTTACCTAAAAGAAGCTAAACTAAGAAGAACTCTTTGAAGAAACTCTTGAGAGAATTTGAGAGAGATTTTGGTATAATAACTTTAGAGAAGAAGTGGTGTGAAAGAAGTGAAGATATGAGGGGGTATTTATAGGAAAATGTGGGAGATAATTTGTGTTAATTAAATAATTGAAAAATAAAACAATTAGAGGGAGAGTGAGAGGGGGCCGGCGCTACTTTTGGGGAAATGGGGGAGTGAAATTTATTTTTTTGTTATTTTGTTAATTAAAAGTAAGAAATGAAAGATGTGAAGTTGTATTGGAAATGAAAATGTGTAAGAAATAGGTGTATGGTTTGTAAGAGTAGGTTGTAAGAAAAAGTAGAGATAGATGAATAGTGTAGAGTAGTAGAAAATAGTGTAATGTAAAAGTAGACATGACAATTTAATGCCGGTAGTAAGAAAATACGTGTATAAAAGCGATATCTGATATTTCTAGTTACCGAAAAATTACGAAATTGATATTTTTGGAAATCTTACATTTTTACGAGTCTAACGGTATATTCGGAATAATTTTTCTATTCCGGGCTTCCGAACACGTTTTTCAAGAACTGTCCGATTGGGTTCGAAAGACACTCGAAATTCTTCAATCTGATATTTTTACGCAACCTATGACTATTACGAACCATTATGGCAAACTTTTCCAACTTCGTTTTCTAGGGCTAGAGAAAACGGCAATGCCGGACTTAAGCGGTTACGGTAAACTAGGGTTTTGTTGACGCTGGAAATCCAGTTGACTTCCGATTAGGGTTTAGGTTTTTAATTTGGATCCAAAAATTCGGGGACTTACAACCTACCCCCCTTAAAGAAAGTTTTGTCCTCAAAACTTGAAATTCATACCTGATTCCTTGAACACACTTGGGTACTTCTGGCGTATATCGCTTTCTGCCTCCCAGGTTGCTTCTTCATGTGAATGGTTTCTCTATAGAACCTTCATATACTTGATTTCTTTGTTCCGAAGCTTTTGCACCTTGTGATCTAGGATCTGAATTGGGCGTTCTTCGTATGTGAGATTTTCTTTCAGCTGAACAGGTTCTAATTCTGCAATCCTGGTAGGGTCTGACACATGCTTCCATAGAACGGACACGTAGAACACGTTGTGAATTCCCGATAGGCTAGGAGGTAGTACCAGACGGTAAGCAAGATCTCCTACTCTTTCCAGCACTTCAAAAGGTCCAACATAACGTGGGCTCAACTTCCTTTGTGCTCGAACTCGGCGAATACTTTTGATAGGGTTTACCTTTAAGTACATATGGTCTCCAACTTCATACTCAAGTGTACGTCTTTTCATATCCGCCCAACTCTTTTGCCTATCTTGTGCCTCCTTCATCTTTTGTCGGATGATCCGCACCTTATCGGCCGCATCCTGTACCAAATCAGGTCTGATACCTAATTTTTCTACATCATCCCAAAACAAAGGTGATCGACATCTTCTTCCATACAACGCTTCATAGGGTGGCATCTGGATCGTGGAATGGTAGCTGTTGTTGTAGGCAAACTCTACCAAAGGTAGGTGTGCGTCCCAGCTACCTTTGAACTCTATCACACAGGCTCGCAACATATCCTCCAATGTTTGTATTGTCCTCTCCGATTGACCATCCGTCTGAGGGTGATAAGCCGTACTGAAATGTAGCTTAGTTCCTATACATTTATGCAAACTTGTCCAAAATTTGGATACGAACCTTGGGTCCCGGTCGGAGACTATTCCAGCGGGTACTCCATGCAAGCGTACTATTTCTCTCATGTACATTCTTGCCAACTTGTCCATAGAGTACGTCATGTTCATTGGAAGAAAATGAGCCGTCTTCGTTAGTCGATCCACGATGACCCAAATCGCATCATATCCAGCCGACGTCCTTGGCAATCCACACACAAAGTCCATGGTGATTTGGTCCCATTTCCACTCAGGTATTGGCAGGGGTTTTAGAAGTCCACCAGGTCTTTGGTGCTCCACTTTTACTTGTTGGCATGTGGGACATTTCAACACATAGTCTGCTACGTCTCTCTTCATGCCGTTCCACCAATAGTGGCTCTTTAGATCCTGGTACATCTTCGTTCCTCCTAGGTACATGGTGTATCCGGAGTGATGTGCTTCTTCCATGATTTCCTTTCTTATGTCCTCATCATCCGGAACACATAATCTTCCTTTCATTCTCACTACTTCGTCCTCATCTATGGTAAAATCGGTGTACCTCCCTTCCTGCACCTCTTTCTTAATTTTCAGAATCGCCTCGTCATATTGCTGGGCCTCCTTAATTCTTTCCACCAAGGTGGGTTCCAAGACAAGGTTGGCAATCTCGACTTCCACGCGTTGCCCTATGAATTCAATGCTCATTCTTTCAAATTCTTTTATCAACTCTTTCTTATCAGTGAGCAAAGAGGCTACTTCCCCATAATTTTTCCTGCTCAGGGCATCTGCAACCGCATTTACTCTCTCTGGACAATAGTTGATTCCAAGGTCGTAATCCTTGATGAGCTCCAACCACCTTCGTTGCCTCATGTTCAGCTCCTTTTGTGTAAAAAGATACTTGAGGCTCTTATGATCGGTGTAGACTTCACACCTTTGCCCATACAAGTAATGCCTCCACAATTTAATGCAAACACAACGGCGGCTAACTCCAGGTCATGGGTAGAATAGTTTTGCTCATGGGGTCGAAACTGTAGGGATGCATAAGCGATTACCTTTCCATCTTGCATCAACACACATCCAAGTCCATTCCTTGACGCATCACTATGCACTGTATAGGACTTCTCGGGATCCGGTAGGGTTAGGATCAGGGCAGAGACAAGTCTTTTTTTTAGCTCCTGGAAACTTTGTTCTCTCTTATCTGTCCATATGAACTTCTCCTCCTTTTTGGGTCAACTACATGAGGGGTTTGGCGATGGTTAAAAAATTCTTCACAAACTTCCTATAATATCCAGCAAACGAGAAAACTTCTCACCTCAGTCACAGTTTTAGGTTGTTTCCAATCCATCACTGCCTTGATCTTCTCAGGGTCTACCGATATTCCTTCTCCAGATATCACATGTCCTAGAAAAGATATCTGATCCAACCAAAAGTCACACTTAGATAGCTTGGCGTACAACTTATGCTCACGCAAGGTCTGTAATGCCATTCTTAAGTGTTCCTCATGTTGCTCTCGCGACTTTGAGTAGATCAGGATATCGTCAATGAAGACTCTTACGCATTTATCCAACAAGAGCTTGTATACTCGATTCATGAGATCCATGAAAGCTGCTGGTGCGTTGGTTAATCCAAAAGGCATCACTAGGAACTCGTAATGTCCATAGCGAGTTTTGAAAGCTGTCTTCAGTACGTCTTTAGGTTTAATCCTCAACTGGTGGTATCTTGATCGTAGATCGATCCTTGAAAAGACACTTGCTCCTTGAAGCTGATAAAAAAGATCATCTATCCTTGGGAGTAGATACTTGTTTTTTATGGTGACTTTGTTTAGCTCCCGATAGTCGATGCACAAGCGCATGGAACCATCCTTCTTCTTGACGAATAACAATGGTGCTTCCCAAGGTGATACACTTGGTCGGATAAAGCCTTGATCCAACAAGTCTTGCAACTGAACCTTTAACTCCTTAAGCTCCATCGGTGCCATCCGATAAGGTGCCTTTGAGATTGGTTCTGTATTGACCAATAGGTCGATTTCGAAATCGATCTCTCTCTTTGGTGGCAATCCAGGCAATTCGTCCGGAAATACATCTGGGAACTCATTGACCACGGGTATGGATCCAAGCTCAGGCTTTTCTTCTTCTTCTTCATCCATGTTACTAAGGTTGATCTCCTCGTCGTCCATTAACTCGAACGAATTTAACTTCACCATGGATTCTCCTCTGAACATCACTTCACATCCATTTTGGTTCTTAAACTTCACTTCCTTTTCTTTGCAATCTACTAAGGCTTTGATGGATGTCAACCAACTCATACCCAAGATTACTTCGTATTTGATCATCTCTAAGATTATTAGGTCACACTTAGAATGACTTCCTTGTATCTCCATTGGACATCCTTTAAGTATTTCCTTTGTCGTTACTATGCTTCCGGTGGGGGTTTTAACTCGAAAACCGGTAGCAATAGTATCTATGGGTAACCCAATTCGCTTAGCCAGGCTAATGCTGACAAAAGAATGGGTAGCTCCCGTATCGAACAAAGCATAAGCAGCTTGAGTAGCTACACGTATGTGCCCTGCACTTGAATTTTTATACTAATTACGAGACTGGTATACTTAAGCTAATTGCGGATATAAAACTTGCGTAGCATAGGGATTGAACGTAGGAAACTTAATAACTTGCTTTAAAGGAAAGAGTTTTCGATCCTGACCTGTTACCAATCCAAAATCTGAGCCATAATCTCCATCTAAGGCTGCTAGCTCCGCTCCTTCATCATCGGACTCCTCGCATACCCACTGTCCTTCCAAGTTGTATATCCTCATTCTGTAGACAGCTGCTCCAGTTCGATTCGAGTTGCTCCCTCCATTTCCATTCTTTACTGGTGCTGCTCCTCCTGTAGAACCAAACGGTCTTGCTGGTGCATTCTTCCTTTGCGGGCATTCATTGGCGAAGTGCCCATTTGCTTGCAAATGAAGCAAACAGTAGAAACCTTCTTCGGGCAATCTCCTATCTTGTGGCTGGGGTCTCCACAGAAGTAGCACTTGTGTTGCAACAGCGGGCACCTCTTTGGATAGTGCTCCTTTTTGCATTTCCAGCATGTCACTCTGATCTCAGGTGTCTCTTTGTTGCTATTAACACTTCCCCTGAAGCTGTGGAAAGGTTTAAACTTTTTTCTTTGAAAGCTGGGGCTGTAGCTATCTTGAGTTCTCTTTCCGAACACGAAAGTCTTCTTCTTAAGGGCTTTGTTCTTCCTCTTCTTTGCTCCCTCAATAATACGAGCCCTTTCTACCAATTCTCGGAGGGTTCGCAAGTCTAACTCCTCCAGACGCATCCTTATATCTTCATCCAAGCCACTTAGAAACACTTACCTCTTCATCTCCTCACTATGCTTGAAGGACTCAGGCGCGTACTGGAGCAGTCGGCTAAATTCGTCTCGTACTGCTCTATTGTCCTTCCCTTCTGGGATATATGGAGAAAGTCTCCACTATACTGAACTCTTAAGCTCCCAGGGAAATAGTTGTCCAGAAACTCTCTACAGAAAACTGCCCAGGTCACGGGTGGCAACAATTCCCTGCTTTTCGACTCCCACCATACTCTGGCATTGAATCGCAACATGTACGTGCCATAATCCAGGCGCAAATGATGGGGACTTCATAGGCGGGGAACGACCTTTCTATCTGGGCTAGCCAGTCTTCAGCTTCGTCTGGCTTTCCAAAATTCCCGTCGAAGTGCCTATTGCTTTTTATGAAGTCTGGCAAGGAACTTCTATAGGGTCGAGGCGGCGGTGGTGCTGGCAAAGGGACGATATGAGACTCAGCTTCTGGAGCTGCAGGTGCCTCAACGGTTGCTTCTGGTGCATTTGCAGCAGGCGGTGGCATGTTTTGTGCACGCTGCATGAAATTATTGACCAACCCTGTTAGTTGGTTGATGGCGGCCCACACATCTCCTTGTTGATTCGGCGGAGGATTTGGGGCTTGTTGTCCTGCCGGGGGATTCTCTGGTTCTGCTGGTATATTATTAGAGGCGCGACGTTCGCATCTTCTACCTCTCCTACCACGTCTGTTAATTACTCTAGTTTTAGACTTTTAAAGAGATCGAAAATATCGGAAATTGCATAGAAAATATTTAAAGCAATCAAATCCAGGAATCATCAAATAAAATACTTGCATTCAAAAGGAGGAAATTAATAATCCTTACATAACCTTGAGAAGGTGGAAACCATTCCCATCAAAAAGATAATTGTTCAAATAAAACTTAGAAAAGCAAAACATAATGCATTAAAACAAAGATAAGCCTAGGAAAAAGCTAGGTTAGACTTGTTTGGTTATGCTCCCTTCTCCATTCCTTCAATCTTCTTACGGGGACGGTGCTGGGTTCGTACTCCTGCTGGTGGATCCTTTGTGTCGTTTGACGAATTGTCGTAGGTATTGACTCACAGTCATTCTCTTTCCTCGGTATCGTGAGGTGATCTCTGCTTGAGATGGCCAAACTTCGTCATGCACGGAAATCCTTTCTCCATGGGTCGTGCCATTCGTTTCCTCCAGTTCTTCTTCTTCTGGTGCTATTGCTATTGCGGGGGTTTGAGATCTGCTTCTCAGGAATCTATTTGGATCAAAAGCATTATCTCTTCTTCCTTCCTCTTCAGAATCGGAGATCATTACGGGGTTATTTCTTGCAACGGTCTCCATTGGTACGTCTTGGCTCAACCTCCGGGGAGGTGCCTGATTGGGGATCAAAGGGCTGTCTTCCAGAGAGATGCAGATTAGGTCTCCTCAGGCTCCGAGTCCTCGTTCGGATCTCCTTCAGGGCTACCGTTTGTCTCTCCATTTCCTTCGTTTGCTTGGGCTTCTTCCATGATGAAGTCCTCTGGGATAACGTCTAGTTGCATTCCGACGGAGTTGGGCTGAGTGTTGTACTCCGATGGCGGAGGGACAATTCGTCGGTAAGCGGCATACCAATAAAATCGTCTTCAGCATCTGCCTTTAGCCAATCCGTATGATCTGCCAACTCATCATGTGCGTAGATGTATAGGGGTCCTAGCTTGTTCCACGTCCGGAAGTCTGGTTCCTGTCGTCCTTCTCCCACTTTCAAGATGAAAGTCATTTGCTGTAGCATGGTCTCCCGATACATGAAAACCATCATTCTTTCGACCACATAAATAACTTCTACGTCACTCCATCTCCGATTACTTACAGCGTCGAACCTCAGCTCCTGAGGCAAGTTCCTCCACAGGGAATGTCTCAGTCCTCTCTTCCATAACTTGAACATTTCGCGGGTGGTCTTGGGCCTTCCAACTAACGCGAACTCCTCACACAGAACCCTTAGTCTAAGGCGGTAGTTCACGAAGGTCTCGTCATGGTCCTTAAGGAAATGTCAGGATTTTTCCTTAACCTCAGGGAAAGTCAGCTATCAAGTACAACAAAAGGGGATCAGATCTTAAGCTAGAGTTCCATCTTGTGACTATCTATCTTAAGGTCTTATTTCTACTATCTTATGTCTAAAACTTGCGCTCTGATACCAACTTAAACTGTCACGCCCCAGAAGGTACCCTAAACGTGGCAGTCCGCCAGATATAACATTAAAGCTAATGAATGACAAACCGTAGTCATGCAGGAGCTTCGATATCATATGCAAGGCGTGCTACCAAGATAGTTGTAATCCCCTAAATTTTACGTAACATGATTATAACAAATACTAAAAATGTAATATAGAATTCTATTGAATAATTGGAACAAGTAGTAAAAATCACTCAAAATTTTTCTCGATTTGAAATTGTTAAAGTGTAAATGAATTTGTTTATAATTAGAAAGATTAAAATCGTTACCAATAAAAATTTTGAAAATACAAACTGAACTTCTATGATATCAAATAATATAACGCTAAACCAATCGTTAATATAAATTACTGAATTATTTTTCCTTAAGATCAAAAATTAGAAAATAAATCCTACGCTTGTTAAATAATGAAACAATAGTGTTTAAACTTTTTTTAATACGATGACAATATCAAGTAGCCTAGATAAAATATATTGTTATTAACAAATTAATAGGAATAGTTCCTATACAGTAAAACATAACATTTGATAAAATGATCAATAGCCCAATAAACGAATCATGGTTAACCTTAATTTTAAATTACAATAACAGATGATTAATTTTAAGAACCTGCAAGATATAAAAATATAGACTAACGATAAATTACTAAGAATTATGAAAGACACGATAAGATCACAAATAGATCAATATCTAAAAATCTAGATCTTAAATAAATATTTAAATTACACTCACATTCTAGTTAAAAGATTTAAGAGATTCTGGAAATTAAAATCTAGAATTGCCAACATAACCTTTAATAATTCATAACTAGCAAATGAACAAATTGGCAAATATGAAACTAATATTAAATATATGATTCAACAAAAATCTTAGAATATATCTATGAATTATAGTAAACTCATTTCTAGTTAGAAAAACTTAAATAAAAATTCCCTCGACCTTAATAAGATACCGAAAACGAGACTTCGTATCTTGAACTAATAATTCAAGATATAACTAGAAATAGTTTTAAAATTTCAAAACCGATAAGATACAGTATAATAATAGAGCTTATCGGTATAAAGCAATAAAGGAAATACTAAGATCATAAATATAAATAGACACTAATACTAAACAATAATTATCAATTTAGATCAAAAATTCAAATTTCCAACCCGTTGTTATATTTGTTAAGAAATTCTGAATTTATTAAGACTTGATTCCAAATCCGATTTATTGAGCTTGAAAAATTAATCACGTAAGTTAAACTACTAAAATAATTAATCACGTAAACTAAAAATTTGTATTCATAAACAGTCTAGAATTGTTATAGGAACTTAGAAAATTCTATTACGATAAAACTTGTGTATAATGTGACACCTTGATTTTCATTGGATGCAAAATTATTAGTAAATTGATATTAAGGCATCTAATTTGACAACTATAAACTAAATTAAGGATATAATTAGAATGTATGGAATAATCAATAAGAAAAGAAAGTATCAAAACTATAATAACCCTAAGAATAAAAGGAAATCATTTAAACATATGACCTAATTAAGCCAAAACAAGGAATAATATAAAAACTACTCTAGAATTTAAACTCATGAAATTCAATTTGATAAAAAAATAATAATAGTAATAATAAAAGGTAAAATAGTAATAGTAAGTAGTAAATGGTTAAGAAGATATGAAAAGTAACTAGTAAATATAAAAAGTAAATATAAAATATAAATTAGCGTATAATACAATAATTAATGTAGATTTTTCGAATAAGGATACTTAAACTTATGAAATTACTAAAATGCCCATTTAAATTCACAAAAATTGCAAAACTAACACAAAAAAATAATTTAAATGGAAAAAAAAATCCTTAAATACTCTAGAAAAATCATGAATAATTCGGAAAAAATTAGGAAAATTCGAAACATGTAATTAATCTTAGAAAATATCCTGTAAATTTCTCAAAATTGTGTCAAAATGCATGTAAAATTCACCAAAAATTCGCCAGCTGTCCGAAAATTTTGACACCTCACCAGGACACGTGTTTTAATTCCATGTGACCAGCTAAAAAGTTTCATGCAAGAATAATGACATTTGGCATTTTTAATACGTGATAAACTGCTATAAATACCGTGTTCCAACATAGAAAAATTCACACAGCTCGTTTCGAGCATCCTAAAATCACCAAATTTTCAGTTTATTACTAAAAATTATGTTCTATACTACCGACAAGTCCATGGTGGTAGAAGGTGGCCGGAGATGGTCGTTTTGGCCGTGGTTGGGCGGAAATTGCGGAAATTTTCATGAATTCATTCCAGCTCCTTTCGTAAAGATATATAGGTAAACTTATCATAATATTAGGTACCTCTCATAAAAATTTCGTAATTTTTCTTGGTCATTTACTATTTTTAATAATTAATCTAAAATTCTGCCAGTATAAATAACATTAATTAGTGCATACTTTATATGTTGAAATATAGTAAAATGATTCTATTATACATGAAACTTTTTAACCACTTTTTAAATGCTCATTATAAAGCTTCGATGTTAACTTTATGAAGTTATAGCATATACTACTATTTTTCTATAATTACACGAATTATTATAAACTAATTACCTTATAAATGGCTATGTATAACTCAAATCTATAACTAAACTACACTAAGTTATTTACTACTTTTTAAATATATTATCAAAGAAATTATAACAAATACTTAAGAAATAATAACCCTTAGATTTGCTTAAACTAATTATCTCATTTAAGATTTATTAATCTAGTTAGGCTTAGTATCAAGAAAATGACAAAATTAATTATATTGTCAATATCAAATATTTATAAAGCTTATATTTAACTATACTTAATCTTTTAACTATTGCTTCTATAGTACATATTATATAGGAATAATTATACTAAATAATTAGACCCTACATTAGCCTAAAAGAAATTAACATTTAATATACTTCAACTCAGTTAATAAATATCCACTTATTCTCAAATTCTAATTATTAATAGGAGTATTGTGAGAAGAGGTAAAATCTAGATAATTTTATCAATATTTCATAATTTCCTAGAATTATCATCACATGATCGCTTAATAAATTTTCTAATATTCTAAAGTTAAGAAAATTAATCATCATAAAGTTAAATTAGTATAAAATATCTAAAATCTTTTAGCTCAATTTAAACTTTTAAAATTTCTAAGTTTAGATGTTAACCCTACTTATCTTACTATAATATACCTCAATTATAAGTTACTTATCCAATAAAAGCTAATGTAAAACTATGCTTTATTTAAACCCTATTAAAATACATCATGATATCTTTAATAATTTTAATATATTCCCAATTATCTAAATTAGGAATTATTACCCCCGCTAATTACATCAAGAAAAAGAAGGACAATGATTAAATGACTAGCCAACCTCTATATGAAACTATAGATACTCATAACCATTCCTTCTTGGATATTATCAGGTGTTCAAGGGGAACGCTGATAAATCGCAATTTCTGTAAGTGATTCATTTATATGGTAATTGTAAAAAGGGATATTATTTACATTATAATTGTTTGTGCTTGTAAATTAGCTATAAAACGTGTGTGGTTGATTAATTTTGTTTGATATTGGATGTTTACTTATCCTATTGTTTTGGTGTGAGATACTTGTTTGATCACCTAAGAATGTATTATTAAGAATATAGTGAAAATAATAACCGATCATGCATAGCATAACGCATTTTGCATCCTTGCATCCACAAAACCGACCGTTCAGGTGAGAATGGATTTCTTCTTTTAACCTTTATTGAACTAAGTGACAAGAGAGGAGGTCGCAGTAAAGGTTACAAGCTATCCGAGGGATAGTCCCGAACGGTTTTTGGGAGGACAGGAGATCCATTGCACATTCCGGTTTTATGGAAAATGAATCTGTGTTAACTCCTCGAAACCCAGATTAGAGTGGGGTTAATTTCTCTAATCTCGTGATGAACCGGTCAACATCACGCGGATGGCATCCCGATTGACTGCACAATTCACTCTAATAATAACAATGATTGTGATTTGTCCTATAATGTTTATAATTACCCTTTTTATATCCACTTACTGAGCACGTGGTTTTATGCTCATACCCCTATAGATCTTTTTACAGAGATACAAGATTCTCTAAGGAGTATCAGAATTGGTTTCAGTAGAATGGAAGATGAGAATATTATGGATTATGTAAGGAGAGTTGAGATTATATTACGGTAAAGGTATGTATAAAGGGTATTTCTTCAGATTACTTGTATTTCTGTGTGTTGGCCATCACTTGAGAGTTGTCAATACATTGGTTTAATGAGATAAGCCTTGTATATTCTACTTGCTAATGATAGTTAAGGCCACCAACTATCATTTTCATTTAGAATGCACGGCAGGACTGTCTTGATTAAACTATTGGGATGTGGCATATAACAGTAATAAATATACATTAAAGAAAAAATTAATGTTTGCTAAAATATTTTGGTTGTTAATTATTAAGCAAATAATAAACAAATCGATTAATAATATATATATATATATATAATATGAAAACCACCGCTGGAAGTGCATCACGAGAATAGAGGAATAATCTCACGTCCGCAAATCGCATGCCGGAATTTCACAAACAGGAACGAGCAAAGTCCACGTGATAGCTAGTCTACACTGCACAACTGAAGAATTTCTCACGCGCGCGTAGCAGGGGTGACCGAGTGAGACAGATTCATTTCCACGCAACAGCAGCAGCGTTGAAGCGTCTGGACAGCTCCACGCGCACAGCAGCAGGCAACAATGGAACAACCAAGCAACTTCCCTCCATCGCAAGCAAGCAGCAGCATACCCGAGCAAGCTGGAGTCTCCACACAGGCAGCAGCAGCTCACACACCCCACATCCACACACACACGCACAACACAATGCTAGGACTGAAAACAGAGCACATAAAATAGAGCAATAGCAGCAAGATAAATTTCGGCTGCTTCATACCTAACTTTGCCCGAATTTAAACACATAATCTTAACTCGAAAATGACATACAATCCAACCAAAATAAACCACATGTAATAAACATTAAATACCAAGAATCTCAGCTCAAGAAAACAACCAAAACACTACCGAAATTATCTTCAAATAACCCAACAAACCAGCTGCAGCAGGGAACAAACCAACAAGAATGCAGCAGCAATTGCAACTCCGAATTTTGTAAATTCGTAAGCCCATTTGAGCTGATATTTTTGACTAATTAAACACCAATAATAAGCCTTCAAATGTAGACTTCATACACCATTTATTAGCTAGAAACCAACAAAGCAAATCTGATCACAAAACTATATAAACAAAGGTGGAAAATGTCAACAAAAACTGCAGCAGAAATTCCAAAATTCAACTTCAGATTTTGACCCGATTGGATCCGATTTTTTGGTACAATTCAAGCTCTTATTTTACACACATAAATGGCATTCATTAGCTACCAAACAAACACAATTAATTTCCCTTGAAAACAACCACAAATTCCATACAAATTCGTCTAAAAATCGTTCTCAAATTTGCACCATAATTCTTACCCGAGAAGAACAGCTGGAACATGATCTATAAGTCCTTCATTTGCTCTGATTTTTCTCAGCCAACTTGTACTACAAATACACCAAATAAACCACTATTCAATAGCCTTATTTTAGTAGCAAACAAGCCCCATGAATATTGTCGAGCCTGGATTTTTCCACTATCTCTGATCTGGTTCATTTCTCCTAACCCGATTCACATTAAACCCGAACCCATTTAACATGAATCCTCGACTAAGGGTTAAAAGAAATCTTAATTTTTGAAAATTTTTAGAGTCGCCACCCGATATAAATCTGGAAAAAAATAAAAAAGCTAAGATCAATGGGTCGGTTGATCCTAACTTAGCTACTAGTCTGCGAAAAAATTTGATTTAAAAAAAAAAAAAAACTTTGAAACCAGATATCGTGGATTCGGGGCTAACCTATTAAAACCAAATCGGTTACCACTTTTGGAATTTTAAATTTATAACCTATCCTTTTCATGTTCAAAAATAAAACATTATAGCACAAATATTTACGAGCCAAATCATTCATTTTTATTTTTTTATTATTTTTTTAAACATGAATATCAACAAAATATCTTAATTTTACAAAATATTTATTCACAATATTAAAAAAAAAAAACATTTTTTTTTATTTTTTAATGTCGCCCCGCAGGTGCCTACGTACTCGCTAATCGAGATCAGACAAAACGTAGTTCTTTTAAAAAGAACTTAGTTTGTTGATCAATTTTAATTTTTTGAACTTTTTTCACCTTAAATTCATTAAATCTTGAATTTTTATGAAAATCATTTTTGATAATCCTATGATCTAATCAATTGATTTTTTATTTTATGAAAATATATTTTTCTAAGTCCAAAAATCTTTTTTTTTTTTGGTTTTGAAAATCCAATTTTATCATTTTTATTTATTTTGTTTATTATTATTTTTATTTTTATTTTATTTTTTATTTTTAAAAAATCATCACATAAATTCACAATATATCCAGAATGCTTTACAATATATTAAAATTATTTTTCATGCATTAAATATGCATTTCTAAGACAATTTATGTATAAATACACATTAAAAATATTTAAAAATATTAAAAAATATAAAAAAATAAATTTATGTGAAAAATAAATATTTTGATTTTTTTGAATTTTTCTGAATTTTTTATGAATTTTTATAAATTTTTTACTATTTTCTGAAATTAATTATATAATAAAAATATAATAAAATAATGCGGATTAACCTGGACCGTTGGATGAAGCGGACGCGATCTGGAGCGTCGGATCTGCAGACCAATCCTGATCGTCTGATGGAATTGACCAAATCTGGGGCGTTAATCAAGATGATTAAATCTGAGCCGTCTGATTTGCTTGATTGAATCTAAGCCGCTGATCTGTTTGATAAAATCTGGACCGTCTGATCTGCTTGATGAAATATGGGCCGCTGATCTGCTTGATGAAATCTGGACCGTCCGATCTGCTTGATTGAATATGAACCGTCCGATCTGGATGATTGAATCTGGGCCGCTGATCCGCTTGATCAAATCTGGACCGTCTGATCTGGATGATTGAATCTGGGCCATCTGATCTGAGTTGACCGTTGACCGATGATCGACGATCGTTGACCGATGACCGATCGGGTTGGCTTCGGATCTTCGGGTCGGATCTCGGAGCTCCAGCGGGTGAAGAAGATGATTACGCGATCTTTCGGGACAGATTCCGGCGGCTCCGGTGGTCCTCGGTAGCTGGAAGCTTGTCGGCCCGACTCCTATGGTGGTTACGCGTCCTCTGAAGGTGGTGGTTCGCACCCAGAACCATCGTGGGCGGCGGTTCGAGGAGGTAGTTGCCGGCGGTACAATTCGAAAAATAAAAAAAAATTTACAGAGAGAAATCCGATCAATTCGAGCAAATCCAAGCACACTAAAATATCAAAATCAAGTTTCTAATACTCCTAAAACACTCAATTGGATCAAATCTGATTCAATCACTTTCGAATTTGAAAAATTCGAATCCTACATTCTAAATCCGAAAGTTTCAAATTGGCCTTGTTATGTATGTGTTTCTTCGAAATTGACTTGTGCCTTTTGATCCTAGGACCCCTATTTATAGGTTGCAAGCTCAAATTTACGTTTCGTTCAGTTTCAAAAACGAATCGATTTTTGCCTCTTGATTTTTCAAGAATTTAATTCCAAAATTCGTGATTAATTTGTTTGAAACTGATGAATTGATGATTGATTCTCATATCCTTCATCAAATCATTTAATTTGGGTAGATAAATCATCCAATTTTTTATTCAATTCTTGTAACTCCTCATTTAAGTGCAATTGAATGCTTTTACAAATTGAATTTTTTCCCAAATTTTTTAGCACGAATTTTGTGACTTTTGAGTTGTTTTTGTACATGAATTGTGTATTGATCTTTCATTTTCCATGTCTACTTTGTAATTGCATCATCAATTTTCAACAATCAATGATGTTTTGTCAGTTAAAAAACTGATGCAAGTAAGGCAAAAAGTCACTTTGAGGAAGATGCAAAGGCAAAAAAAAAATGAGATGATAAAAGGCAAAAATTTGCCTTTGCTAGGGTTTGAACTTGGGTCATTGAGCTTGAGTGTGTATTTGGGTCAATGTGTTTAACCAACAGGCCATTTGGCCTGTGCCTTGATCACTTAGCCAACTTCATCAATACTTAAGACTTTTTGGAAAAAAAATGAATTTAATTAAATTTAAGCCTTAATTAATTGGGCAAAAAATTGGGTGTCTACAGCTGCCTTTTTGTGGTAAAGTTTGAACAAAACTTTTGCACAAAGACAAAAAGATAACCGATTTTTGCTTAGCTTTCTCCTTCCAAATTTTATTTTCAACAAGGAGATTTTTATCTTGTGCTAAACTATTGTCGAGTTTAGACTTTGAGATTTTGCTAGGAACTGTCGGACTAGACTTAGAAAACTGATAGACCATCTGTCAGGTATATATTTTGAGATTTGCTAGGTCAACTGTCGGACCTAGACTTAAAAAACTAATAGACCATTGTCGGGTCTAGATTTTGAGATTTGTTAGGTCAACCGTCGGACCTAGACTTAAAAAACTGATAGACCATCTATCGGGTCTATATTTTGAAATCTGCTAGGTCAACTGTCGGACCTAGACTTAAAAAACTGATAGACCATCTGTCGGGTCTATATTTTGAAATTTGCTAAGTCAACTGTCGGACCTAGACTTAAAAAACTGATAGACCATCTGTCGGGTCTATATTTTGAAATTTGCTAGGTCAACTGTCGGACCTAGACTTAAAAAACTGATAGACCATCTGTCGGGTTTATATTTTGAAATTTGCTAGGTCAACTGTCGGACTTAGACTTAAATTTGGTCATTTGCAGGATCTATGGGCTTTAATTTGGTCATTTGCCGGACCTATGGGCTTTGGTTTGGTCATTCGCCGGACCTATGGGCTTTGGTTTGGTCATTCGCCGGACCTATGGGCTTTGGTTTGGTCATTCGCCGGACCTATGGGCTTTAGTTTGGTCATTTGCCGGACCTACGGGCTTTGGTTTTGTCATTTGGTCTTGGTCACTATCTGAAATGGATGGATTTCTGAATTTTGTCTTGATCACCATCTTTAGTGAATGGGTTTCTGAATTTTGTCTTGATCACCCTCTTGGATAGATTTCTGAATTCTGTCTTGATCACCATCTTTAGTGAATGGATTTCTGAATTTTGTCTTGATAGATTTCTGAATTCTGTCATCATCACCATTTTGAGTGGATGAATTTCTGAATTCTTGTCTTGATCATCATCTTTAGTAGATAAATTTCTGAATTCTGTCCTCATCACCATCTTTAGTAGATGAATTTCTGAATTTGATCACCATCTCTAAATGATGGATTTTGAATTTGGTCACCATCTTTAAAGGATGGATTTTAAATTTGGGTCACCATCTCTAAAGGATGGATTTTGTATTCGGGTCACCATCTCTAAATGATGGATTTTGAATTTGAGTAGTACTAGACTATCTGTCGAGTCTAGACTAAGGGGTACTTGCGATTTTTCAATCCACTTGGGGACTTGGTTTTTTTTCTGATCCACTTGGGGAAATGGTTTTTTCTGATCCACTTAGGGACTTGGTTTTTGGGGAACTGGTTTTTTCTAATCTACTTGGGAAATTGGTTTTTCTTTTTTGGAAAACTCGAATAGGCTTCAGACTTTTTTCTTTTTTGGGAGACTTGGATGGGCTTCAAGCATTTTTTTTTTTTTGAAAACTTGCTTTGAAAACTTGGATGGGCTTCAAGTTTTTCTTTTTTTTGAAAAACTTGGTTTGAAAACTTGGATGGGCTTCAAGTTTTTCTTTCTCTTTTTTTTTTGGAAGACTTGGTTTGAAAACTTGGATGGGCTTCAAGTTTTTCTTTCTTCTTGGAAGACTCGGATGGACTTCAAGCTTTTCTTGAAAACTTTGGAAACTTGGTTCAAACGTATCCTATGAATTGGCGTTTGGTTTTAACATTAGTACGCTTCTCGAGCTGACACTCAACTTGTTAAGGCGCTCCTTGAGCTGGCCTAAAACTTACAACTTGACAAGGCAGCACAACACTTCCTTGAGTTGGCGATTCTCAATTTGAAGAATAGGATGAAGCTCCTTTGAGCATACGATCCTAAGGATTAAAAAATATAGGACAACGCTCCCTTGAGTAGACTATCTTGATGCTGAAGAAATAGGATGATGCTCCTTTGGGCATATAATACTAAAGATTGAAAGGTAGGATGACGCTCCTTTGAGCGGGTGACCCTAATACTTAAACAGACAGGATGACGCTTTTTTTTGAGCAATCGATCCTAAAACTTAAACAAATAGGATACGCTCTTTGAGCAGGTGATCCTAAAACTTAAACACAACTTAAATCAAGTTTTGAAAACCGTAGCCTGAAATTTTTTTTTTTTTGGCTAATTTTTTAATGTTGGAAATTCTTCCCTTTTTTTCATTGAAGATTTTTAAGAAAACCTTTGAGAATTTTTTCTTTTAAAAACCAAAACCTTATGCCCCCTTTTTTTTATTCTTTTATTTTAAAAATTTAAGCCAAAGGCAATCTTTTTACTTTTAATGAAGGAAACTTATTTTCTCTTTTTTTTTTTACTTTTTTTTTTTTACTTTTCAGATATTTGGAAAAAACTTTTTTTATTTTTATTTTTTTTGGAAAAAATTCCTTCTTTTCTTGGACCTTTTAAAGGTAAAAAGTTTCCTTTTTTTCTTTTTGAATTCCAACTTTTTTTTGAAAGTTACCAACAGGTAAAAATAATCATAAATAGGGTTTGCCCCATTGATCACTCATTTTTTTTTTTTTCAGCCTAAGGCTTCACTATTAACCACCTAAGGTCTTTTATTGAAAAATTTTAATCATTGGGGGCAAAGTTTTTCTTTTAGGACATTAATTTGAAAATTGGGGCATTGTTTCCAACTTTGGGGCAATTAATTCCTAACCCTGAGGCAGACTTCTTTCAAATTGGGGCAAATGATTTCATGCCCCTGGGATGATTCTTACACCAAGGTTGGTTATCTTATTTTAAGTTACCTAATCAAAGAGGACTTCCTTACACTCTCTTAGGCTTATTTTCACACATTTGACTCGGATTCCAAAAATTATGGTCCGGCTTGCAAGTGACACACTTTGGTCAATCTATTAGGTCTTTTTTGGACTGTAATGTGGGCTTTTGGTTGTTGGCTTTAATCAAAAAGAGATATTTCATAAAGGCTTTTTTTTTGAAAATTTTTCAACACATCCACGGGTTTACAAGTCAAGAACCCTTAAGGAAAACTTGAATATGCACTTATTCCTAGTTTCAAGAGCATTAATAAATCAACTCCTTTGATCCAAAGAGTCTCTAAAGGGTGGAATTGTGGATGGGCCCATAATATAATTTTGGACCTTGTGTTTTGATGGGCTTTGAACTTTGAGCATGTGCCCCCAGTGTTTGGGTATGATCACCTTGTGTGATTGTCTTCCATCAGGGTGGAATTGTGGGTGGGTCCATGATATAAATTTTGGACCTTGTGTTTTGATGGGCCTTGAGCTTTAAGCATTGCTAATTTTGGTTTAATCACCTTGCTTGGCTATTCTTCATTTTTTTTTTGGCACTTTATTCATGCATCCCTTTTTTCTTCTTCTTTTGCAAGGTGATTTGTATTTTTTCCATTGGATGGCTTATAGCTCAAAGTATATGGATTGTGTATGGTTTGGGATAGAAACTCTTCTTCCTTTCAAAGGAAATGATTTATTTATGTCAATTGACTACTCTTGAATTGATGCAACTAGGGCAAGTGCATATAAGTTAATCCTTTTTCTCCTTGATAATGACCCTGACCTCCAAATTGCCCCGTTGTGGGGTACCCTAATGTAGGGTGGTTCTTGACAGGGCTTAATTTTAAAAAATTCTTCCTTAATAGGCTCAAATGGGTTAACAAAGGATAATGTGTTTAGGACTTTGAAATGAATGCCTAATGTCACTTTGACCTATGTATCAAATTCAAACTAGACCTCCTTTAAGGAATGAGTCCATTTTATCTCTCACAATTCACTCCACTCTTAGTGTGTAGGGTAGTGTTTGGGATTAAGTTTGCCTCTTTTCATTCTAGGCCACTATTTAATAAGAATTTTTGGGTTTTCAATCATCCATTTTTTTATTGCCTCAGGATATATAACTAAATGCCCCCTTTTATCTTGGTTTATCTCTTGGAGATTAAACTTAACAAATGCCCTAATTGGCAATGAATCTTTTGGTTGCCCCTAGTTTTGATTTCATTTGCCTTTAGCTTAAAATGAATGATCATTGGGTAACAATTTTGAAACATTCTTTTTCTGTTGGCAATTTTCCTTCTTTTCTAATTTTTATTTTTTTTATTTTTTGAAAATAACCTTTATTCTCTTTCTCATTTGTTGGAAAACAATTTTCATTTTTTTTCTTAAAAAAAAATTGTTGGAGAACAAGTTTGAAAAACTTTTATTCTCTTTTTTTTTTTTGTTAGACAACAACTTTTTGTTCTCACTTTTTATTTTAAAAAATCTTCAAAAAAAAAAGTTGTTGATGGATATTTACAAAAAAGAATGTTTGAAAATGATTATTTATCCTAAAGTGGAAAAAGGATATTTACAAAAATAATTCATTTTTTTCTTTTTTCTTTAAGGCAAAAATTATTTTACAAGAATAGTGGAACAAAAAAGACCCCCCTTTTTCTTTTAGAAGGAAATTCAAATGGGGGTTGATTTTTACAGGGATGATTATCCTGAAGACAAGGGAGAGGAATACATATGACAAAGGTAATTTTGATTGGAGAGGACCTATAACTATAGGTGGACAAAATTTACTCTATGAGTATTTACAAGTCTACTGTACACATTTTTTTTTATTTTTTTTTAAAAATGCAAAGATGCAAAGATGCAAGCATACAGATGCAATTGGGGATAATGACCTTGAAAATTTGATGAAAAAATTTTGCTGGAGTTGATGAAAAATTATTTTTTTTTGAAAACCTTTTTTTTTAAAACAAAAAAAAACTCCATTTTTTAAAAAAATTTTGGTCACTATCCATATAAATGGAGATAAGGACCCTGAAAGTTTTGGTGAAAAAGTTTTGTTGGAATTGATGAAAAATCATTTTTTTGAAAATCTTCTTTTTTTTTGAAAAATAACAAAATTAATTAAGACTCCATTTGAGAAAAAAGAAATTAGTCACTATCCATGCCAATGGGGATAATGACAAAAAAAACTTTACTTGAAGTGGTATTATTTTTTTTTAAAAAATAAAGGTTTAAAAACCATTCAATCTAAAATTTTATTTACTAAAAAAAATGTTTGATTTTTGAAAACTTCCTTTTTTAGGAAAGAAACAACTCCACATTTAAAAAAAATTTGGTGGACTTTTTTGAAATTTTTTTTATTTTTGAAAAAACATTTTTTGGAAGAAAATACAACTCCATTTTTTTGAAAAGTTTGGTCAAAATCCCATGTTAATGAATGCATGATTTGGTAGGGTCTATAGGTTCCCCGATTTAGTGGTACTAAACCGGAGTGGGAGGACATTTCTTGATCTAGAGGGTGGAAAGCCACAGCCCCCGGACCTTACTTCGTCCTCCTCGCTTAGGCTCTTAAGACGGCCTGGTACGACCGTATCTAGCACACAATCATGCTAATGCAAATGCAAATGCAAATAAATAAATAAACAATCAAGCTTTCTTTCTATTTTACATACTGCAAGGTTAGTATATATTTACAAAAAATTATTCAATAATATATATACAAGTAATTTACAAAAATTGAGCAAGGATAAATTTAAAATTTAAAATTCCTAAGTGGCTAGCCCTCTTTTTTTTAAAAAAAAATTTATCCCCAGTGGAGTCGCCAAGCTGTCGAGCCTGGATTTTTTCCACTATCTATCTGGTTCATTTCTCCTAACCCGATTCACATTAAACCCGAACCCATTTAACATGAATCCTCGACTAGGGGTTAAAAGAAATTTTAATTTTTGAAAATTTTTAGAGTCGCCACCCGATATAAATCGGGAAAAAATAAAAAGCTAGGATCAATGGGTCGGTTGATCCTAACTTAGCTACTAGTCTGCGAAAATTTGATTTAAAAAAACAAACTTTTAAAACCAGATATCATGGATTCGGGGGCTAACCTATTAAAACCAAATCGGTTACCACTTTTGGAATTTTAAATTTATAATCTATCCTTTTCATGCTCAAAAAAAAAACATTATAACACAAATATTTACAAGTCAAATCATTCATTTTTATTTTTTTATTTTATTTTTTTTAAAACATGAATATCAACAAAATATCTTAATTTACAAAATATTTATTCACAATATTAAAAAAACAAAACATTTTTTTATTTTTTAATGTCGCCCCGCAGGTGCCTACGTACTCGCTAATCGAGATCAGACAAAACGTAGTTCTTTTAAAAAGAACTTAATTTGTTGATCAATTTTAATTTTTTGAACTTTTTCACTTTAAGTTCATTAAATTTTAATTTTATGAAAATCATTTTTGATGATCCTATGATCTAATCAATTGATTTTTTATTTTATGAAAATATTTTTCTAAGTCCAAAAATCATTTTTTTTTATTATTTTTTTTTGTTTTGGAAAATCCAATTTTATCATTTTTATTATTTTGTTTATTATTATTATTATTATTATTTTTTATTTATTTTTTTTTTTAAAAATCATCACATAAATTCACAATATATCCAGAATATTTACAATATATTAAAATTATTTTTCATGCATTAAATATGCATTTCTAAGCAATTTATGTATAAATACACATTAAAAATATTCAAAAATATCAAAAATATCAAAAAAATAAATTTATAAAAATAAATATTTTGATTTTTCTGGATTTTTCTGAATTTTTCTGAATTTTTTATGAATTTTTTTTTATATTTTTTATTATTTTCTGAAATTAATTATATAATAAAAATATAATAAAATAATGCGGATTAACCTGGACCGTTGGATGAAGCGGACGAGATCTGGAGCGTCGATCTGCTGACCGATCTGGATCGTCTGATGGAATTGACCAAATCTGGGCGTTGATCGATGATTAAATCTGGCCGTCTGATTGCTTGATTGAATCTGCCGCTGATCTGCTTGATGAAATCTGGACCGTCTGATCTGCTTGATGAAATCTGGGCCGCTGATCTGCTTGATGAAATCTGACCGTCCGATCTGCTTGATTGAATCTGGGCCGCTGATCTGCTTGATCAAATCTGGACCGTCTGATCTGGATGATTGAATCTGGGCTGCTGATCCGCTTGATCAAATCTGGACCGTCTGATCTGGATGATTGAATCTGGGCCGTTGATCTGAGTTGATCTGTTGTTGACCGATGACCGACGACCGTTGACCGATGACCGATTGGTTGGATTCGATCTTCGGTCGGATCTCGGAAGCTCCGGCGGGTGAAGAAGACGATTACGCGATCTTTCGGGGCGGATTCCGGTGGCTCCGGTGGTCCTCGGTGGCTGGAAGCTTGTCGGCCCGACTCCTATGGTGGTTGCGCGTCCTCTGAAGGTGGTGGTTCGCGCCCAGAACCACCGTGGGCGGTGGTTCGCGGAGGTGGTTGCCGGCGGTACAATTCGAAAAATAAAAAAAAAATTTGCAGAGAGAAATCCGATCAATTCGAGCAAATCCAAGCACACTAAAACATCAAAATCAAGTTTCTAATACTCCTAAAACACTCAATTTGGATCAAATCTGATTCAATAACTTCGAATTTGAAAAATTCGAATCCTACATTCTAAATCCGAAAGTTTCAAATTGGCCTTGTTATGTATGTGTTTCTTCGAAATTGACTTGTGCCTTTTGATCCTAGGACCCCCTATTTATAGGTTGCAAGCTCAATTTTACGTTTCATTCAGTTTCAAAAACGAATCGATTTTTGCCTCTTGATTTTTCAAGAATTTAATTCCAAAATTCGTGATTAATTTGTTTGAAACTGATGAATTGATGATTGATTTCTCATATCCTTCATCAAATCATTTAATTTGGGTAGATAAATCATCCAATTTTTATTCAATTCTTGTAACTCCTCATTTAAGTGCAATTGAATGCTTTTACAAATTGAATTTTTTCCCAAATTTTTTAGCACGATTTTGTGACTTTTGAGTTGTTTTTGTACATGAATTGTGTATTGATCTTTCATTTTCCATGTCTACTTTGCAATTGCATCATCAATTTCAACAATCAATGATGTTTTGTCAGTTAAAAACTGATGCAAAGTAAGGCAAAAAGTCACTTTGAGGAAGATGCAAAGGCAAAAAAAATGAGATGATAAAAGGCAAAAATTTGCCTTTGCTAGGGTTTGAACTTGGGTCCTTGAGCTTGAGTGTGTATTTGGGTCAATGTGTTTAACCAACAGGCCATTTGGCCTATGCCTTGATCACTTAGCCAACTTCATCAATACTTAAGGCTTTTTGGAAAAATGAATTTAATTAAATTTAAGCCTTAATTAATTGGGCAAAAATTGGGTGTCTACAAATATCCTTTAAACAACTACAAAAAAATCTGTCAAAACACAAGTCAAATTCGTATCCAAAATTCCAGCTGCAAATGTGAGTTATTCCTAAGCCCAAAACACTCTCTTTACCCTCCTAAACTTAGCATAACCTTAGTACATATATAAAGCCTTAAGTTAGATACTAAATTAGCTCAATATCTCCCCAAACACAAGTTAAAAACCCTCTCAAAACAGCCACTACGAATTTACACTACTTCTCTTCCATGCCCGCTTGTTCAAACCTATTTCAACACTCCAAAACAAAGTGTATCTCCTATTTATATCCTATAACACTATCCAAGCATCAATACTCATCAACCACAATCAAAACCCCACTCTAGCTACTCCAAACAACAACAAGGAACCAACTTAAATAGCTCTTGAGATGTCGTAGATCCAAGCTAGAACTCAAGCTCAACAAGGTAAGAAAATTTAGTTGAAATAGTTAACTTATAATTTAGCTAGAAACTCACTAATCAACCTTTGATATAGGTTTGATTTTTAAGGAAGGGAGAAAGGAATCCTTTCTACTTTAAGCCAAGGTAAATCCTAAACTATCTACCTATCTTTGTTACATGTGTGTATATACATTAAGTTGAAATGTCTAGCATTAGAGAAAAATTATGTGATTAGGAGAAATGATTATTCCATGAAGGAATTCAAGTAGAGGAGTTCTTGTTGTATTAGAAATACTTGAATGTTGATGGCTAAGAAGAATATCAACTTATAAATGTTATAAACTCAGGAATAGTAAATTCGGATCTAGGAAGAAATAAACCAAAACCATGCTCAAATTTCATCTAAACTAGTTTTAATTCATATCTAATGCCCTTAGGACTTTATATGAACATAAAACTTGATAAAACAAGCTTCAAAAGCATTGTTAGGAGCTTTTACATTACAAGAAAAATATAATGAACAATTCATAGAAATTATACATATTAATAATTTTACAAATTATGAGTGAACTAAAGAAATAGATAAGAGGATTAGATGATGGATTTAAGTTATATGGTTGAACAAAGGATGATACATAATTATTTAGGATTATAGAAGCATCAACTTAAAAGTTAAGATTCTAAACTTTAGGAAACTAGGAACCAAAAGAAATCAAATAAAGAAAAGTGTTCAAAAGGTCGAATAAACTGTATTGATATATTTGTTATAAACCAAAAACGACCTTATCAATGAATTGTACTCGGAAAATACTATGAAAACAATTATTCATTCGTCAAAAACGGATTAGAAATGAGTTAGATATGAGTAAAACACGTTTTAATTATAATTGTTAGGATTCACTTGAAATCTATGCATGTGTTTCATAAATTTAAAAATTGTACAAATTGCTTTTCTTGAAAAATAAATTCACTGTTAGAAAGTACCCTTCGAGTAGTACCAAATCGACTATTTATACAACGAAATCGGATTTAAAATGAATAAGAAATCGTAAATGGAAATTCACTCAATTCCACTTTTAAACCAACATCAATCTTACTGTTATTCCTATAAGCATAACTATAATTATTGCTATTATTATGACCACTGAGTATAGTATTTAATATTTTTGATATTTTCATCACAAGTCATAAACGATTATTAATACTGTTATTTTCACTTTAACGCTACTATATTTATGTTATCATCGATACTATTATCTTGTCACTAATAGCATAAAGATGATTATTGTTATTATACCTGTATTTATTACTAATATTGATATTAACATTTCAAAACTAATATTAATGGTAATGGTAATATTGTAGTATTAAACTTAGCTTGTTTTGCAATAAGAAAGAAACTGAAGTATAATAAAAATTTGATATATCTACATATGATTTTTATAACTTTTGAAAGATATAGATACTAAAACATACCCTTAAATAAATAAAAATACCAATTTGAGAGATAGATAAGGTTGACGGGCAAAGAATTAATAAATAAAAATCTTTTATTAAAAGCAGTAGAACTTAAGAATAGACAAACCCCTTGAATAAAGATATAGATAGCAATTAATAAAAACTATATCAAACACTAATATGGAATATTAGGTATCTAAAATGACTTAATTAAATTATTTAACGATGCAATAATTAAAGTAACGGGTTTAGTCTAATATTCGACGATTAGAATCAGCGCCTCTAATTATAGGAAGACTTCTCTTATAGAAATAATCCAATAATGAATCTTTGTTATTTCCTTTCATAGGAAATTAAATCAGTTTCCGGATTATCGATAGCTTATACAACAGTTAAGCGAGGACCCCAGGTGAGTTACTTGACTTTATCACATTGTTTGTGCTTGTAATGTAGTTGCACTTGTAATAATATATATATTCAATTGATATGCATGCGGGATTGGGAATACTGCATGATGCGTGGTGTATGATTGAATGGCAAATTATCATAATATAAGTGATAATCATATTTTATGATAAATATTGTATGAGATATGTTGATGATTGTCTGTAAATTGTATGATCGCCTTAAACTTGATTAACAACTGTCGGTACTATAAATAAAGCGGACATGCGTTGCACGATTTGCATAAACTGCATATGGAGATGCGGCAGCCTACTACGTGTTAGTATTTCGGTTCTCTAGTAATGCTTGGTTTTTCTAGGCAAGAGGCTATTAGTTCTACGCAAGCTTACCTTTGTTTCGTCGGTTCCATGGGAACTAACTGGAAAATGAAGGACGCCGCCCATGGTATCGCGTGAAATGACTAACACTTAATGGAGTCTCTTTGTTCCAAAAAGGAAATTGAGTGAAGAAACTATACTCATAAAGTAAATAATAAAATGAGTGTTGTTATTCCTATGGTTCTCTGTTTCTCCTGGGTAGGTGGGCCTTAGATCAGTTCCTTCAACCCCGATGAAGAGGGCGTAAATCTTCATCCTGCTTTGGATTCTAGATCATCCAAGCTTGTAATGTGCATATGATTGATTGTTGCATTACATATGATTGATAATTATACTTGGTTGTTATTGCTTGATGTGTGGTTTGGTCAAGTTATCTCACTGAGCCCGTGGTTCGCTCACCCCCCTACAGTTTTTGTGCAGGATTATTATTAGCTGGGATTGGGCTAGGAATGTGTGAAGAGAGCTTCTCCAACAAACTCTATTGAAGATAGAGATATAAGATATGGTGAACTTAGAATGTAAATTAGATGAATTTTGAATTTTGTATGTTGTAGTTTGGAAACCTAATTTCACTATTTGGTGGGGGATACCGATTCTCTGCGATCTTGGTGGAAATTGGAAAATAGGATTCCATAGTTGAAATACTGTTATATATTATATCATCTGTATGATAAACTGTTATAAATAAATAGTCTTGTACACTCTGACATACAAGACGGCTTTCATGTTATGGGTGCACACGTGATATGATGGCTTTAGATAAATCCTGTTAGGTCCCCATATTAGAGTCGTGACAATAGTAGGAGACTCCCAGGGGTATTACGTTTAAATAGATAGCAAAAGCAAGCATAAACTAAAATATATAATCATAAGTTCTTCATTCCATAATAAGTTCATACATCATCTTAGGGGCATTTCCCTGTCTTAAAGTCTTTAATAAACTATACTAATAACAAAATAATCATAACTACTACATAAGTCTACTATAGAGATTTTTCCTAGAAGTCTATATTCAAAACTAAAAATACACAAACTTTCTCCAAAAACTCCTAGTAGCTTACACTCGTACCTGATATACGGGGCTCCTCGGGGCCAACCATAGGTAATCATACTGTAATAGAAAACTATAAGGGTATAAGCATGACTAGCTTATTGAGATAATTCCAACTATAAGACATTTCCGAAAATCAACCAAGTATTTAATCAAAGCATATGAAAATGCACCAATCATATGAACAAGCAAGATACACATGATCAACCGGAAATCAAGTGTAGCATGGATTTAACGCCCTCCATGATAAGGGTTGGGAGGTTACAGGCCCATACGATCATCAATATTTGCAGATTTGCCGGCTCCTGCTTGCCCTGTAGACTTTTTGGCTCCTACTAGCCACCATGTAGACTTTCCGGCTCCTACCAGCCACCACTACCATTTCCTCGTTTCCCCACACGAAGAAAAGTAGTGAAACAAATGTGACTCATGTATATGATATGCATGCTTTAATTTCAATACAATTTAACCAAGAATATTTAATTCAAGTTAGAGGTGATCAACACAATTCTCATCATATCAATACAAGAATCACAATTTAATTATCAAACTTTCTTTCGATATTCTTAATTTATATTCAAACAATCATAATCCCATATCACATAACAATTGTTCATTTTTATCTTTCTCTAAATCTCTAGTGCTTCTATCTACAAGCACAAACAAGGAAATATAACTTAGGAAAAGAATTAACTCACTCCATATCGGTAGATCTAATCAAAGTAGTCCTCTGGATAGACGATCTCGGGTCCCTCGTCACCTAAACAAGATGAAATACCCAAAATGAGTCTTTCATAAGATTTCTATTCTTGAAGTTTCTAATCTTTTCTTAAAATCGCGGTAAAAATCGTATAAGGGGAAATTCCAACTTAAAATTGCCATAACTTGCTCATTTTAACTCGGAATTTCACATATAATATACCGTTTTCTACCTACTCGAAAAGATCTACGCATTTCTAAGCTTATTTTCATCAAACTAGGTTTTTTGGGTTCCGAAAAGATAGCGACCATATTTGCCACGAATTTACAAAGACTTGCTTTCCTTCTTGTAAACAAAGCTCATTTGAAAAGATAAATATTTCAAGTATTTTGTAAGCTTTTTGAAAGGTATATACATATATGTAATGATTCATAACAAATGTATGAAGTAAATGGAGTTGTCTCAACTTATGAAAAGTAAGGTTTTAAACGACTTAGATTTGTTGGAATGTTTACTTTGCTTTTTGAAAGATCTTGAGTTATTTTGAGATGAACATTCCTTCTTTCTAATTTAATCTCTTGTGATTACTTTAAATTTTTAAGGAGTGGTTTTATTTTCTAAACAACTTTTAAAAGTAATAAAATGATACTTTTGTTGCTTTATAATGATTTCGAAAGAATTTCTAATTCTTGATGAATGATAAGTTTTCATGAAATCTTTTGTTTATTTGAAAAATCTTTTCCAAGCATGCTCTTGAATTCCTAAGAAAAATCTATTTCCTACATTTATTTAAAATGAACCTTTAATTTAAGAAGACACTTCTTCATTAAATTTTTGTTGAGACAAAAGCATTATATTCATGCGTGAATATGAACCATAAGCTATGAAAATATGAAAAGAACATAATAATTTAAAAGAATAAGCATATAAAGAAATAAATCAAGTATTGGGACCTTAGCTTCATCAAGGTACCCCGGGATTAAGAAAAGACTAGTCCCGAAAAGAAAAAGAAGATGTTTTGACTTGATGAGGACAAGTTTAAGACTAGAATGACTAGTCTTAAAAACAACTTGAAATAAATAAATTACATTGAAGTAAATAAATTTGCATGAAAGGTAAATAAATTGCAAGACAATGAGCTTATATGCTCTAAATAATGTATATAACTATATACATATATTAGATAGTAATAGACATAAAGGTAATATAAAGAAACATAAAGGAATTGATATTATGAACAAAAACAAAGTATGAACCTATTGTTGCTTTCTTAACCTTCATGGTCTTAGAAAACACACACTAAGCTCATACTAAGGATATGAACATAAGGAAATCTTGAAGGAATTCTTATGTAAAAGAAGCTAAACTAAGAAGAACTCTTTGAAGAAACTCTTGAGAGAATTTGAGAGAGATTTTGGTATAATAACTTTAGAGAAGAAGTAGTGTGAAAGAAGTGAAGGTATGAGGGGGTATTTATAGGAAAATGCGGGAGATAATTTGTGTTAATTAAATAATTGAAAAATCAAACAATTAGAGGGAGAGTGAGAGGGGGCCGGTGCTACTTTTGGGGAAATGGGGGAGTGAAATTTATTTTTTTTGTTATTTTGTTAATTAAAAGTAAAAATGAAATATGTGAAGTTGTATTGGAAATGAAAATGTGTAAGAAATAGGTGTATGGTTTGTAAGAGTAGGTTGTAAGAAAAAGTAGAGATAGTTGAATAGTGTAGAATAGTAGAAAAATAGTATAATGTAAAAGTAGACATGACAATTTAATACCGGTAGTAAGAAAATACATGTATAAAAGCGATATATGATATTTCTAGTTACCGAAAAATTACTAAATTGATATTTTTGGAAATCTTACATTTTTACGAGTCTAACGGTATATTCGAAATAATTTTCCTATTCCGAGCTTCCGGACAAGTTTTTCAAGAACTATGTCCTATTGGGTTCGAAAGACACCCGAAATTCTTCAATCTGATATTTTTACACAACCTATAACTATTACGAACCATTATGGAAAACTTTTCCAACTTTGTTTTCTAGGGCTAGAGAAAACGGCAATGCCGAACTTAAGCGGTTACGGTAAACTAGGGTTTTGTTGACTCTGGAAATTCAGTTGACTTCCGATTAGGGTTTAGGTCTTTAATTTGGATCCAAAAATTTGGGGACTTACAGCTGAACAGAGGACTGCTACAGCTATCTCCACGCGCAGGACAAGCAGACTTCTTTCATGCTGCAGCATCTATCTTGGACGAGCAAGCAGCTTCCTTCACGCACAAACACCCGAGCGAGCAGCTGGTATATCCCCCACGCATAAGCAACCTCCACACATGCACAGCTGTAAGCCTCGGAAAATTTCAGTGAATAATTTCAAGATGAACTTCGAAAATAAACCCTAAAAATCACTCCAAATTAAAACCGAATTTCGATAAGACTTGAATCATGAATGAATCCAAAAATTTCTTGATCATGAGAAAATGAAAATCCTTAAAAATAAAATAAGAACTTAGTGGTCTCTAAATTCAAAACCACGACATACGAAAAATTCCATATTTAAAACCGACTTATAAAAATTGGGTAATATAAAGCCCAAAACAAATTAATAAAAAGTAAATAACGATTAACTTTCGAAATTGAAACCCAATTCAAGAATTCCGAAAACGTTAAAAGATATTAAATACTTACAAAAATGAAATGTAAAATAAATTTCTCAAATTGAATATGTTGTATAAGCATAAAATATCAGTTTCCAAATTGGCAAGAATCTAAACGGGAAAGTCACCTAAAAACCCTAAGCTGAATACAATAGTTTAAGTCCGGCAATCTAGCGCCCCTAACTCTAGAGGCCGAGATGTAGTTTAACATGTAGAATAGCTCGTAGTAATATAAGTTTCTTTAAAAATATCAAATTGGTACATTCTTGACCTATTTCGAACCCGTTCTGATACAGACTTCGTAAAGCGTGTCTCGGGGCTTGAGATATCAAAAATATACCAATAGTACCGTTAGACTTGTAATTTCATAAGATTTCCAAATATATCAATTATAAATTTTTTTCGGATTATAAAAGTTACAGTTATAACCTTTTTATCGTATTTCCATTATTACCAGTAATTGATTAGTCTTTTGCACTATTCATTTTTATTTCATTACAAAATTTTATTACTCTTATAAAGCCTTATATTCTTAGATAAATATTTTATATATTATAGAAAATTTTATTTTTCTAAAATTTAGTTCGTTTCGGGTCTTTACGGGATCAGATTCTGTTTAAGACCCGATACTAAAAATTTAAAATAAATTAATTTAATAATTGGAAAATATTTTAAAAATGTTTTTATTTTCATAAAATAATTTTTAAAAAAATTTCGGATTATAAAAATATCATTTATAGCCCATATTCGCATATTTTGATCATACCGGTAACATATTCATTAAAATACTAAAATAATTCAAATAATTATTTAATTTTAATAATGAAAAATCTGCTACAAATATTTGGAATAAATTTTCTAATTTTATTTTATTAAGAAAGTACTCTTACAACCCATACTTTTAAGTACACCTTTCACACATCATTTTTTTTTCACTTCAATCTTTTTACACTTTGTTATATCACTTCATGGCAGATTTTTCTTTCTTTTGGCTACCACTGTCCTTTAATTTCTCCTATTTTGACTAAAATAAATAAATTCTACTCCTTCTTAAAGAAGCTACACATACACATATATTACACAATTCAAATTCAAGTCAAATTTCATCAAATTTCTCTCTCTCTCTCTCACTCCCCTCATTCACGTGCAGCATGTTACACTTCTTGGCTGCCTTTGTTTTATTTTTTTCTCATTTAATACACTCATTTTCTCTCTCTCCTTCATTTACTCACTTTCCCTCTTTCATTCCTTAGCCTTTTCTCTCTCATTTTCCTCTCTTTCTTTCTTCTTTTTGTTCCTGTTTCTTCAAGGAGCAAGCTGCCCCCATTCCATTCTTGAGCCTCCCACACATATTTTTAAAGATTTCTAAACAAATCTCCTTCCCAAAGCTCCATAGGTGATATAGGTAAAGTATAATGGAAGTTTCATGCATCAAATGACCTTCCATAAGCTTAAAAGCTTAGGATGATGATGCCAAAAATGAAACACTTCTCTTCTCTATTATTATTATTATTATCTTGTATCATAATTATTTTCTTGTTTAAAGTTGTTATATTTTGTAGATCTAATTTTTTGTAGCTTTGATTTTCGTTTATTCCATTGATCTTGTTATTTAAGTTGTTATTTTTTTTATTTCTTATGATTTATGCATAGATCTATCATCCACATGTTTATCTTAGTGATTCATGCATTTAAAACTAGTTTAAAAGACTAGATCTAGTGTTTTGAATTCATAAATGCATTAGACCTTTGTTTTATGTTCATGAGCAACTTGTAATAGCATGATGATGGTAAGAAAGTTGTAGGAAACTCAAGATCTATTTTATTTTCACCAAAAATAATTTTTGAAAATTTGGATGAAAATGGAACCATATTTAGAAAAGTTGTTTTTCAACTTCAAAATGTGGATTTTTCATTTAAAATAAAGGGCTTAGGGTATAGATATTATAAATGAGAGATTTTGATGAATAAAGTTTAGATCTATGAGTTTAAGGTTTATTATCATGAGTTTCATTTAGATGTATGTTCATATTATGTGTAAATCTTAGATTTGAACTTGAACAAAAATTGTGAAATTCATATTTTGACAAAACCTCCATTTAAAAACCACTTTCCAAATGTCAAAATGTAATTTTTTCTTAAGATAATGAGGGCTTAATATATGTATATCATCAAGACTTCTTTTTACAAGAATCAAAAGTTATTTTCAAAATAAAAATTCTATTTTCGAATTTGGCCAAGGCATATTTTAAAAACATGTTTTCCAACTTAAAAATGAAGTTTTTATTTAAGAAATGAAAGGTTCTTAGGATAGGATATGTAAGGAATGGATTTTCATAAGTTTAGATAGATTTTATCAAAAGATATGTTCAAAAATAAATTTTGTAAATTCGGATCCCAACCAAGACCAATTTTTAAAACCCATTTATCAACTCCAAAACTCATGTTTTATGTGAAAAATGAAGGGTATAGGTAATAGGTATCATTAAGTAGTGATTTTTATAAGTTGAAATGAGTTTTGATGATATTAAAGTATAAAATATGAAGTAGAATCAAGATGGAAAATTTTGAGTTAATAGTCAATTTGTGAAATTCGTAATTTTGAATGAAGGCCATAAGAACACCTATTATCCAAGCTCAAAATGAAAGTTTTATGTGTTAAATGAAGTCCTTAGGTAATTGATATAGTAAAACCTTAAATTTTGATGCATTATACAAGTTTTTCCCAAAGGAATCATTCAAAAAGTGGATTTTCTAAAATTCGGATTTTTGAGTAAATCATATTGGAAAGCATATTTGCAAAGTGTAAAATGCAAATTTTTGTGTAAGAATAAAGTCCTTAGTGGTTATGTATGATTGAGCCCTAATTTCCTAAATATCAAATGATTTTTACTTAAAAAAATCACTCAAAAACTAATTTTTACAAAATTCGGATTTTGGAATCAACCCCACTTGAAAACATGTTTACAAAGTGCAAAAGGGAACTTTTTATGTAGAAATGAAGGTCATAAGTAATATATATATTGAAGACTCAATATACTTTCTTAAGAAATAAATCTAAAACAAATGGAAATAATCAAAGTTAGGAAACTAGTATTCTTAAAAGTAGTTATCCTTGAAGTCTTGTAATATAAGGAGTTATAAAATTTCTTTTTAGCAAAAATCATCAAGACCATGCATACATTGAGCTCATCTCATGTCATTCATGTTAGGAAATCATTCATATTGCATGTATAGCTAATCTATATAGTAGGAACATTACAAATATTTACAAAACTATTTTTCGGAATTGAAGTTGCTACTGTCCTAATCTGATCCGATGTTTTCAAAGCTTCAAAGTTTTCAAAACTTTAAATATAATATTATAAATAGATAGATCTTTTGAAGTAGATAGAAATCGATATATAATTTGCGAGATTCCGAGTTAAAATGACCAAGTTATGGTCGTGTTAAGTTGGAATTCCTACTTAGGACGAGAATTACGAATTTGATAAGTTTGTATAAGATAGTTTGGATTAGTTAAGTGATGAAATACTTATTAGAGTATTTCCTCCTTTTTAGGTGACCCCAATATCGACAATTCCCTACCACTGGATTACTTGTACTAGAAGACCAGTGATCCAATGGCCGAGTGAGTATTACTTCCGATTCATTTATTGTATGTGATTGTAATAATAGTTGCACTAGATATTTGGTAAAGATAAAATGGATATGCATGATGGGGACGAACGTGGACTATGTATGCTTGTTGTTGATATGAGAAATGGAATGTAAGAATATCGAAGCCGAGTGACTAATTATTGCTTGTATATATGAATTAGGATTAATTGTCTGCGATTATTGATTGATCACTTAAAAGAATTGGTATAATTGAGTTTTCGGAATTGAAAATGAAATTGAACTCATTCATATCACGATGGGGATGGAGCATTAACATTTGTTAGTTTATCATTGTATTATAAATGATTCTTGTTACTTTATCGTTATACTTTAAACGATTTTATAGTTCAGTTGGTCGTAAGCTTAAACGGTGTTGTACGTAGGATTCGTTAATCTGCTAATCTAGGATGGAGGGCGCAAGTCTATCCACATATGATTTCCGGCAGGTCATATGTTTGTTGAATTCACGTGTTTGATCCATATCACTTATCTGACTAATCACTTGAATGTATGATGTGTTATAAATGTAATCCTAGAAGTTTTCACTCACTAAGCTAGTGTAGCTTATACCCCAATAGATGTTTGATTAAACATGTTATCTCAAGAATGCTAAGTGGGGACCGAGATGGTGGGAGCCGAGAATGACTTTGGGATTCCAGCAAGAAAGGAGAATGCTTGAAGTTTTTAGCTAGGTTTTATTAATTGCCTTGTAATAGTTTGATATAGTAGAATCTTTTGATGAATTGAAATTGAAGTTTTATGAGTTGTATCTTGAAGAATAGTGAATTGAATTTCCTCTACATTGTTCTCAAGTTGTATCAACATAAAATGCATTACTCCGATGAGTCTCCTCTATATGTTAGACGCCTTGTACATAGTATGGAAGCCTTTGCGTGACTGAGGTGGTCATTCTTAAGCTTTAATATTGTGTACGGTGGATTGCCACGTGTAGGGTACCCTTCGGGGCATGACAACAGCCACATCCAATGAGCTAGCAGATGAAACTTCACGCATACACCTCCACACACACAACAACGCTCGGTTGAAAACAGAGCATATAAAATAGAGCACCCACAAGTTGACTTTTACTTAACTTTGCTCTGAATTTAAACACACAATCTCAACTCGAAAATGACATGAACTCCAACTAAAATACTCTACATGTAATCAACATTAAATACCAAGAATATCAACTCAAGAAAACAACCAAAACAATACCGAATTTTTCTTCAAATAACCAAACAAACCAGCTGAAGCAGGGGATAAATCAACAAGAATACAACAGCAATTTGAACTCTGATTTTTGTAAATTCCTAGGCTCATTTGAGCTGATATTTTTGACTAATTAAACACCGATAGAAGGCCTTTAAATGTCCACTTCAAACACTAAGTTTTGGTTAGAAAATAACAAAGGAAATCTGATCACAAAACCATGTAAACAAAGATGGAAAATGTCAATAAAAACTGTAGCAGAAATTCCAAAATTTAACCCCATATTTTGACCCAATGTTGATCCGATTTTTGTACAACTCAAGCCCCTATTTTACATACATAAACAACCTTAATTAACTACCAAACAAACACAATTAAAGCTCCTTGAAATCAGTCACAAATTTCCTACAAATTCGTCCAAAAATTGCTCTCAAATTCGCACCATAAACTCTACCCGAAAACAACAGCTGAAATATGATGTATATAACTCTTCATGTGCTCCGATTTTTCTCAGCCAACTTATACTACAAATGCACCAAATAAACCACTATTTAATAGCCTTAATTTACTAGCAAAAAAACCTCATAAATATCCTTTAAACAACTAAAAAATCTGTCAAAACATAAGTCAATTTGTCATTCAAATTTACCAAATTCGTATAGAAATTTCCAGCTGCAATCTTGAGTGTTTTTCAAACCCAAAATACCTTCCTTAGCCTCCAAAACTTAGCCTAGCCTTAGTACATATATATAAGCTTAAGTTAGTTGCAAATTGAGCCCGTAAATCCCACAAAATCACCCCAAAAATTTAGCCACAAGAGGAAGTGCGTCCAACCCTTTTATTTTTCTTTTCCTTTGCAACATCTTCACTTAAAAAGCTTAGAAACCTTTGTAAGACCAAACATAAACCTTTAGCTTACTTTTCATATTCTATCTACACACCATGCTCATCAAGAACATCAATTCCCCTCTCTAAAAACATCCAAAACCAAGTCAAAAAGTCTTGGATATCATAAGATCCGCGGGGGTGGGGGGGTTTGTGGGGGGGGGGGGTGGTGGGGTGTGGGGGAGCTGAAGGTGAACTTACCTTAACAAGGTAAGAATACTTGTTAAAATTAGTAAACTTTCATTATAGACAGTGTAGTTCTTATAATTTAGTTAGGAACTCATCATCTAACCTTTGATATTGATTCGATTCTTGCTTAAAAAGGGAATTGAAAATCCTTTTTCCATTCCAAGCCAAGGTAAGTTCTAAACTAGCAACCTATCTTTGTTATATTTATGTATAGACTTTAGGATGAATTGTTTAGTATTAAAGAAAGATTATGTAGTTGAAAGAAGTTGCTAATCCATCGATGAATTCAAATGGATGAATGGTTGATATGTTAGAAATGTTTAGATATTGTTGGAAAAGGAAAACAACAACTTACAGGTATTATAAATATGGTAATAGTAAATTCGGACTTAGGAATGAAGTGAACAAAACAAGACTCAAATTTCATCTAAACTAGTCTAAACTCATGTCTAATGCTTCCAAGACCTTATATAAATATAAAACTTGATAAAACAAGCTTTAAAGGCATGATTAGGAGTTCTACATTACAAGAAAAATATTATGAATAATTCATAGAAATTATACATATTGATAATTTTACAAATCATGAATGAGCTAAAGAAATAGACAAGAAGATTAGATGATGGTTTTAAAATTATATAATTGAACAAATGTTGTATTAATGATACATAGTTATTATAGAAACATCAACTTGAAAATTTAGAATTCTGAGCTTTAGAAAATTTGGAACCCAAAAAGAGATTAAATAAAGAAAGTATTAAAAAGATCAAATAAATTGTATTGATATGTTTGTTATAAGCCAAAAACAACCTCACCAATGGAGAAAACACGAAAAATCCTATGAAATCGACTATTTATTCGTTAAAAACGAATAAGAAACGAATTAGATAACATCAAAACAAGTTTTGACTACTATTGTCAGGATTCACTTGAAATCTATGCATGAGTTTCATAAATTTAAAAATTATACAAGTCTCTTTTCTTGAAAAATAATTTCACTATTAGAAAGTACTCTTCGAGTAGTACCAAATCGACTATGTATACAATGAAATCAGATTTAAAGTGAATAAGAAATCGCAAATAGAAATTCACTCAGTTTCACTTTTAAACCAACATCAATCTTACTGTTATTCCTATAAGTATAATTATGATTATTGCTATTATTATGACTACTGAGTATAGTATTCAGTATTGTTGATATTTTCATCACGAGTCATGAATGATTATTAATACTGTTATTTTCACGTTAACGCCACTATATCTATACTATCACCAATACAATTATTATTCTTGCCAACTAATATTATTATTTACTAATGGTATGAGGACGATTGTTATTATTATACCTGTATTTATTACTGATATTGATATTAACGTTTCAAAACTAATATTACTAATAATATTGTAGTATTTTGTTTTGCAATAAGAATGAAACTGAAGTATAATAGAAATTTGATATATCTACATACGATTTATAACTTTTGAAAAGTATAAGATACTAGAATATACCCTTAAATAAATAAAAATACCGATTTAAGAGACAGATAAGGTTGACAAGCAAAGAATTAATAAATAAAAATCTTCTACCAAAAGCGGTAGAACTTAAAGAAAAGACAAACTCCTTAATTAAAAATATAGATATAACGAGAAACAAAATACAAATAAATATTCTCTACTATAGGGATTAAAACCTTAATAAAAACTGTATCAAATACTGATACAGAATAATTAGGCACCTATAAGGATTCAATTAAATTATTGAACGACGCATAATAAATATAACGGGCTGAGTCTAATGTCCGGCTATTAGGATCAGCGCCTTTAATTATAGGAAGACTTCTCTTACAGAAATAGTCCAGTAATGAATCTCTGTTATTTCCTTTCATAGGAAATTAAATCAATTTTCAGATTATCGATAGCGTATACAACAGTTTAGCAAGGACCATAGGTGAGTTACTTGACTTTACCACATTGTTTGTGCTTGTAGTATAGTTGTATTTGGAATAATATAAATTTAATTGATATGCATGCGGGATTGGGAATAATGCATGATGCGTGGTGTATGTTTGAATGCCAAATTATTATAATATAAGTGATAATCATTTTGTATGATAAGTATTGTATGAAATATGTTGATGATTGTCTGTAAATTGTATGATCGCCTTAAACTTGATTAACAACTACTGGTACTACAAATGAAACGGACATGCATTGCATGATTTGCATAAACTGCATTATGTTTGTACGGTAGCCTACTACGTATTAAAATTTCGGTTCTCTGGTAATGCTTGGTTTTTCTAGGCAAGAGGCTATTAGTTCTATGCAAGCTTACCTTTGTTCTGTCGGTTCCATGGGAACTAACTGGTAACGAAGGACGCCACCTATGGTATCGCTGTGAAATGTCTAACACTTAGTGGAGTCTCTTTGTTCCAAAAGGAAATTGGGTGGAGTCTCTTTGTTCCTATGGTTCTCTGTTTCTCCTAGGTAGGTGATTCATAGATCGGTTCCTCCAACCCCGATGAGAGGCCATAAATCTCCATCCTGTTTGGATTCTAGATCATCCAAGCTTGTAATGTGTATATGATTGATTATTGCTTTACATATGATTGATAAATATAATTGTTTGTTATTGGTTGATGTGTGGTTTGGTTAGGTTATCTCACTGAGCCCATGGTTCGTTCACCCCCTAACAGTTTTTGTGCAGGATTAATATTAGTTGGGACTGGGCGAGGAATGTGTGAAGAGAGCTTCTTCAACGGACTTTATTGAAGATAGAGATATAGGATATGGAAACTTAGAGTGTAAATTAGATAAATTTTGTATATTGTAATTTGAAACCCATTTTCACTATTTGGTTGGGGATACCGATTCTCTGTGGTCTTGGTAGAAATTGGAAAATCGGTTTTCATAGTTGAAATCCTTTAATGTATTATATCATTTATATGATAAACATTGATAAATAAGTAGAGTCTTGTACACTCTGACATAAAAGACGGCTCTCATGTTACGGGTGCACACGTGATATGATAGCTTTAGATAAATCCTGTTAGGCCTCCATTTGGAGTCGTGACAAAAACCACTTTCAATTTTTCACGATTTAAATATGTTGAACCCAACTAGTCTAACTAAGGTTCGGTAATTACAAATATGCTTAGAAGAACATTAGTGTATTAAAACTAATTCCAACGCTAAATAAGATTACCATACGTGTAGGCAAATATAGCTAAACTTAAAAATGCACTCTTAAATTTTCCGTGATTTATAAACAATAGCATATACTTAAACCGTCAATAAATTTAAAGTGATTCATGGATTTGTAATGCTATGTACATAACATTCTATGTTTATGTGTAAACATATGATTCCTTCAAATATCTAATGTATGATCGTGCTGGTATAATAAACTACAATGAAATGCATCTTGTAACATAGAATACTTTCCATTAATTAAATGTGCGTGACATATCATGGGTTTCCCAATAACACAAATTTCTTATCGGCCACGTCAAAATATAAACATTGTCTCTCTTCCTCAAGCTAACGTCGTAAGAATACTAAATACGTACTTAAAAAATTTATAAACAAATTATGTATTGATAGTTTTCAAGGTAGGGATAATAGTACGAACGAAATTATCCCAATCACGTCATAATTCATTACACCTTTGCATTCAGGCTTATATTAGTCAATCAAGTATATTGTTATTAATATATGTCCATAGACTTATACATGAATTAACAATATGGAAAAAAAATTCAATAAAATCTAGAAATGTTAAATATAAGAATATTCAAGGAGTCGTAAATCATACTATCCGACAACATTCAAATTTATTAACGGAGATCTGTAAACATCGTGCTTAAGTAAATTGATTATGGACATTACCAATGAGTTAGCTAATAGGAAGTCATTGCATATATTATAAGTTAAACTAAGGAATGATTTTACATAAAATATAAATGATGCATCTGTTTAACGAAATAATAACTTTAAATTACTAAGTTTGAAGAGTATTTAAAACATTAGAAAACAATTCGATATAGACAAACTCTAATTAAATTATTTGTAAAGAATTCTACACTAAAATTTTATAAACTATAGAGATTAAGAGCTCTAAATAGGCATATTTATAAACAAATAGTAAAGAGCGTATCTATTCATCCTGTTTTTGGCTCACGTCCATCACAAAGCAGATAAGGACAATATTTTGATTATCCTAGTGCAAACTTTCATGATAATTAAGAACACATGACTTCAATTATGCTAGAATGGCGTATACTAGTGAAAGTAGCAATCCTTTTGGACATTGAGTGTGGTAGTAAGTTTATTTGGTGTAATTAGGGTTTGTTCTAGTTCCCCGATGTTGGATATTATAGGTTTCCTGTGTGAACTTAGTTTTCCATTGTCTCACTCTGTAAATATGTGGCCAAGAAATTTAGCCAGTGGAATATGTCATATCTGATAGAATACACCACTTTGCATCACTCAACAAGGTTTAGCCACCACCAAAGTAACTCCCCTCAAGTTGAAAATACAAGTCATGCTAAGCCAAGATTGAGGAAAAACTTTGTGCCAAGTTCAGCTTCAAACCAAGAAGCTACTTCTAAAAAAATCCAAGGTATAAGCAAACATCTAGGAATTGTGTCAATGAATTGGTGAAATTGGCTTGCATGCTAAGAAGGTCTCCAAGATTGAATAGTGGGGTTGGTAAGAGTATAAATTCCACAAACCTATTGAGGAGTTCTAGTTTGCATACCAGTTTTTGGAGATCTTAAGAGCACCGGTGGCCATGTGCCTCGCAAGGAAACTAGACATGCTAGGAGTAAACTTAATGAAGGTTTTGAAAATGTTGATAAATATGAAAAAAATGTAGTGAGAAGTGGAGGCACATTGGATGTTGTATTTGCACACTTTCTGTAGCTAAGCAGGAAGGAGGTAACGAGAATAAGTCTTGATGAAGAGAATTCAAGGTAAGTAATTAACACTAAAAGTGAATGAAAGATCACTCGATATGGTGTTCTTACTAGTTCAAAAGGAAAGAGGTGATGACTATATGGTTTAATTGTAACTCCCCATGGATTTAGTATTAAAAAATATGTTCTTGATCAATGCCCATGACCGAATGAACTAAATATTTGTTAAGTTTTAGTACACTAATTTATTGACTAATTAATAATTATTATGATCGTTAATTGCAGGAATGGCCGTCAATCATAGTGATTTTGGATCTCAGCTCGAATGGGAAATATGCAAGAAGCTGGGTCTAATTAGGCATCAAGGGAAACTGTGTAAGTCGAACACTTCAATAATTTAATACGTGAAAAAAACAATTATTAATCATTTTCATTGTGTAATATTCTATTTTGTATTTTTAGATTCTTACAAATTAATATATTTTATAAATTAAAACAAATACATGTTGAGCATTTACTTGCCTCAACTTAGATAAAATTGTCAAAGAGCTTCAAAAACAAGAGGATGTACACGTGCTTAGTCCACGTGAACTTATTAATGCCATTGAACCTCTAATCCAAATCGAATCCGTCCTAAAAATAATTTATTTCCATACAAATTACGTAAAGCAATGCAATGGATACTCGATAATGGGGCAAGTCCAGTGTCCAGAGTCGGACTAACCATACAATGAAATTCGAGGATGTAAAAAAGAAATAGAAAATGTAGGTGAGTTAATGCAATTGATGTTTTTTCTTTTTTAATATTTGGTAATATTATCATTTTGTATTAATTTTGGAAACTTAAAATGTCATTACGGGTGGACAGAGTCATAAAGATCAAGGATATTTCTGGTATCAAAGGATCTAACGAGGAGAGAATCATCAAATTGCTAGAACACCATCCCATAGTCACTGGGTTAGAAATAGACCTTGATTTTATAGACATTGGAAAGGTTAGTATTATTTTCAACTATTATAGTAAGCAATTAAATTTACTTGATTTAAATCTTATACATTTGTTTTTTTATTTTCAGGATATTTACATGAGATGTATGACACACCAAGATAACCTTATTGTCTATGTCATGTTGATTGTTGGTCATGACACAGATCAAGTTAGTCGATCGAACTATTAGATAATCAAGAACATGTTTGGCATTAGCTAAGGCGTACAGAGATGCAAACAAGTAATCAGAAATTCTAGTTGTCCAGAGAATCCCCCTTGAAGTCAATGAGCTTATTATCCTATTATATGAGGGGTAATGAGCTTAATGGTGAGATATATACTAAAATTATTTCATTTATTACCTTTTAAGTTGTCTAATGTCACGACTCTGATATGGGGGCCTAACAGGATTTATCTAAAGCCATCATATCACGTGTGTACCCATAACATGAGAGTCGTCTTGTATGTCAGAGTATACAAGACTCTATTTATTTATAAATGTTTATCATACAAATGATATAATATATTACAGTATTTCGACTATAGAATCCAATTTTCCAATTTCCACCAAGATCGCAGAGAATCGGTATCCCCCACCAAATAGTGAAATTGGGTTTTAACTACAACTTACAAATTTCAATAATATAAAATTTATATTCTAAGTTTACAATATCTTATATCTCTATCTTCAATAGAGTTCGTTGGAGAAGCTCTCTTCACACATTCCTAGCCCAATTCCAGCTAGTATTAGTCCTGCACAAAAACTGTAAGAGGGTGAGCGAACCACGGGCTCAGTGAGTTCATTCCTCACTACTACCGGTCACGCAAGTTATCAAACATTAATTATACACTCATGCAAATCTATCTACACACAATATGAATGCATACGTGATGAATGCAAGCAACACATCTATGGGGGTCCGGAACCATAGATGATGTAGATTTACCTGTCTACATTTCAGTTGTCTCCCATACTTACCCGCATGGGACCCCTCGCCTTAATCGCACGAGGCTGTCCGGTGGTAGCATCCATCCAGACTCACCCAATGCTTAACCGCCATTGGTAACAACAAATATTTCCCAACGTGTTCACGTGATTTACGCTGGTTAATATTTATATATATATATATATATATATAATGCCAATTTAATAGCGATTTTTACTAACCATCACCAATCTATGGTGAATCAGGCAAGTAAACCCCAACTCAGGTAACATCTACTGCCAATACGAACCATCACCTATTAACGGTGAATCCGGCGGGTAGACCCCAACTCAGGTAACATCTATCGCCACGTGACTAGTGGACCCCGACTCAGGCAACATCCACTGTCACAACAATACTCAGAAATGTCCCATGCTCGTCTCATAAACTCTTTTGGTATAAATTCTTCCTTTTCAAGGATATAAAAACAACCTGGAATATTCCAAGTCGGATTTCTTTAAAAATACATTTTAAAATACTTTTGATTTCAATTTCGGGACATTTCCTACAAGGGGATCAAGCACATGCGATGAGTATATCCAATTAGTCTAGTCGAATTATTATCTTTATCCATTTATTCAGGTGATCATGCAGATGATAACACTCACATCAATCAGTCATTCCATACAAGCAATACAATCAACATGACAGCAAACAGTAGCAATCACAAGCAAATAGTAGATCATCAGAATTCCCACACCTGTGGTTCTCGCTAAATTGTTGTATAAGCTACTGAAAGTCCGAAAATTGATCTATTTTCCTATGAAAGGAAATAACAAAGATTTATTATTGGATTATTTCTGTAAGAGAAGTTTTCCTATAATTTAAAGGTGTTGATCTCTATCGTCGGATATTAGACTAAGACCGTCATATTAATTACTATATCGTTAAATAATTTAATTGAATCCTCATAGATGTCTAATTATTCCGTGTCGGTGCTTGATATAGTTTTTATTAAGGTTTTAATCCCTATAGTAGAGAATATTTATCTGGATTTTGTTTCTCTTGATATCTATGTTTTAATTAAGGAGTTTGTCTTTTCCTTAAGTCCTATGCATTTAGTAGAAGATTTTTATTTAATAATTCTTTGCCTGTCAACCTTATCTGTCTCTTAAGTTAGTATTTTTATATATTTAGGGGTATATTCTAGTATCTATATCTTTCAAAAGTTATAAAAATTGTATGTAGATATATCAAATTTTTATTATACTTTAGTTTTATTTTTATTGCAAAACAAGCTAAGTGTAATACTATAATATTATTAGTAATATTAGTATTGAAAAATCAATATTAGTATGAGTATTAAATACAATAATAACAACAATTTTCAGATAGCTAGTAAATAATATTATAAGCAACAAAAATAGAATTGATGATAGTATAAATGTAGTGACTTTAACGTAAAATAACAGTATTGGTAACTCTAATGAAAATATTAATAATACAGAATATTATAAACAGTAGTAATAATAGTGGTAATAATCAAACTATATCAATAGAAACAGCAGTAACCTTAGTTTTGGTTTATTGAGATTGAAAATTGAGTGAATTTCTATTTGCGATTTCTTATTCATTTTAAATCCGATTTCGTTGTATAAATAGTCCATTTAGTAGTACTCGAAGAGTACTTTCTAGTAGTGGAGTTATTATCAAGAAAAGATATTTGTATAATTTTTAAATTTTTGAAACACATGCATAGATTTGAAGTGAATTCTAACAATTGTAGTCAAAACTTGTTTTGATGTTATCTAACTCATTTTTAGTTCGTTTTTGACGAATAAAGAGTCATTTTCATAGTATTTTCCGAGTACAATCCATTAGTGGTGTTATTTTTATCAAACAAGGTCATTAAGGGGACGAAAAAGACAATAACAGCCCGTTATGTTCGTACAAATCTGGCAGCAGTAATCTAAATTTTGTTTTTGTAATATCTAATTCGTTGCTTATCCGTTTATAGCAAATAAATAGTCGATTTCATAGGATTTTTCATGTTTTTTCTATTGGTGGGGTCGTTTTTGGCTTAACTAAACACATCAATACAGTTTATTCCATCTTCCTAGGTATGCACATAAATCATCTAAATTTCAACTTAGCTTTGTTGTAGTTTAAGTGTGGTTTTGGTTTTTCCTTTCTAAGACTTGAATTTCTACACTTAAGAATCTTCAAGTTGATGTATTTATATACTAAATAATGTAAATAATATAAATATACTATTAGACTAATCTTGATAAATTTATAAGTCAAATTCTTATAAAAACATAATGAGTATTTGAACTTAATGTAATTCTTACCTTGGTTGGATCATAGAATGACTTTAGCTCCTCACTCCTGATGAAATTAATAATCTAAAGAGAAAGGTTAGAAAGTTGAGTAACTAAGGAAATTTATCTAGCTAAACTAACATATATATCTATTTTATTTTCTTACCTTGTTGTGTCTAGATTCCAACTTGAATCTATGATGAACTAAGGTTATCTAGCTTGCTCTTTGATGTTGTTTGGGTTAGTTAAAGTGGGGTTTCAATTGTGTTGATGAGTATTGATGTTTGGGTAGTGTTATAGGATCCAAACAAGGGATACACTTTTATTTTTGAAGTGTTGAAACAAGGTGAATAAGTGAGCAAGAAGGGGAATATATGAAATTCATGGTGGCTTTTTGGGGCAAAATTTTGGGTTGTGTTTGGGGAGATTTTGAGTTGGTTTTGTAGCCAACTTAAGCTTATATATGTATACAAATGTTAGGCTAAGTTTTGGAGGCTAAGGAAAGTATGTTGGTCTTGAAAAACTTGCAATTTACAGCTGGGAAATTCGCATACGATTTTAGCAGTTTGGAATGACGATTTTTGCTTCCTTTGTACAAAATTTGTGGCTGATTCTGTAAACCCCGGTATTCTCAGTAGTTAGGGAACCTCGGGAGTTGGAAGCAAAACCCTAATCCAGTCCAGTTTAAGTCTAGTGAGAGAAGCTTAGGAGCCCTAAATTCGGCTTTCCTTCGGTTTCATAATAAAAGAAGTTTTATAAAGTAAATGAATTTGAATTATTGTTCCAAAGCATAGTTTAAACCTTTGAAAGTTTCAAATTCGGGAATTTTTCAATTCCGGGCCTTCCCGAGCTCAATTACGGAAAAGTGTGCTCCGGGACTACGAACTCAGAAAAATGTTCCGAAATATTCATTAGAACCGTAATTTTATAAGGATTCCAAAAATATCAATTTTATAATTTTCCGGGCTATAAAAATTACAGTTATAGCCTTTTCCCGTATTTTCGTTACAACCGGTAAAGTAGATATCTTGTCTACCATTCACAAGTACAACCTACACTACATACTACCCATACCCTATTCTTACATCTTTACAACTACTCATTTCAATTTTCATTTCCAAGAATTTTTGTTTTCTATCTAATTATTACATTTATTGCATTTAATTACATAAAAATACAAATTTGTAAAAATTTCAAACTCTCTCTCTCACTCCTCCCTCTTGGTCGGTGCCCCCTCCCCCCTTTCACCCTCTCATTTGTTTTATTTTTGCTATTTTATTCAACTAAAAACCCTAATTTATTCATATATGAGCTTTTTATTCTCTCTCTCTCCCATTTTCTCACTTGTCAAATTTTTTTCAAAAGAGAAAACCCTCTCTTCTTCCTTCATTGGTGTCGTGAGCATGCGCCCCCCCCCCCCCCCCCCCCCCCCCCCCCCCCCCTTCTCACTCTCACACATTCAACTCTTTTCCTCTTCATTTCTGCTTCTAATCTCCATTGGTATGTTGATTTCAAGCTTTGTTCTTCCTAAATCTTGCAATGGCAAAGCTATTCTTGTGTGTTCTCAGATTCAATCCCAATGAGCATATGCTAGGGACATGAAAACACTTGTATAAGAATATCAAGCCATCACAAGATATGGATCTAGTGTTTAAATGAGTTTTTGTTGAGATATTATCTTGTTCATGCATGTAAAGTAGAGATATTGCATATATATTTATGTTCATGCCATGAGACTTATGATTCATGCATTATATTTAGTAGATCTAGTGTTTAGACATTCACATCTTCATCCACATTTATGTTCATGTGGTTATTTTAATTTTCATGCATGGATGATCATAAAAATGTAGCCTTGCCTATGTATAGATATGTTAGATGGTAGATCTTCATGTATAGAAAACAAGAAACTTGAAAAAGAAAGTATTTTGTTGGAAAAGCTTGGTTGAAAATTCGGATGATTTTGAAACCCTATTTTAAATACCACCAAAACCACTTTAAGACTCATATTTTTCATAGAAAATGGAAGGTATATGTAATAAATGTCCTTAAGGAATGATTTTCATGAGTTTAGATGAGTTTAGGCATGAGAAAAATGTAAAACAAGTAGTGGAGTTAGAATGAAAAATAATGATATATGGATTGATAATCAAATTCGTAATTTAGAATCATGCCTACATGAACACCTAGTATTTGAGTTTAAATTGGATTTTTTATGAGTTAAATGAAGTCCTTAGACAATAGATATAATGAGACTTCAATTTTTGATGCATTAAACAAGCTTTCTCCTAAAGAAAATGCAAGAAAAGGAAATTTACAAAATTCGGATTTTTGTAAGTAGCTTGTTTAAAAACATATTTACCCAATGAAAAATGTGGATTTTTATGCATAAATGAAGGTTATGATTAATATGGATGTTGAGAACTCATTTTCATTTAGATGGTAAGTAAATTCCAAGAATAAAATCATAAGAACCCTAGGGAATGTAAAGTTGGAAAAATTTAGCTTTTCATAAGTGATCATTATGAAATTCTTAATAATTAGGAGTCCATGGGAGTTCATCATCAAAGATCATCAAAACCATGCACATATCGAGCTCATTACATGATAGTCATATTAGGAACTCATTCATATACCATCTATACATGAATCATCAACTAGGAACATTTTTATCACATGCGAAACAATTTTTCGAAAAAAGAGAAGTTACGGAACAGATCTGATCCTACTGTTCGTGACCTTAATGTTTTCAAAACTTGAAAATAATATTATAATTGGATATATCTTTCGAAGTAGGTAGAGATCGATATAAAATTTGCGAAATTCCGAGTTAAAATGACCAAGTTATGGCCGTTTTAAATCAAGCTTCCGCAAATAGCGAGAATTCTGATTTCATGTAGTTTAGATGCATAGCTCAAATTAGTCTAGTGATGAGATTCTTATTAGGTTATTCTTATTTGGTAGGTGATCCCGAGCAAGACGACACTTTATCGCGCGATTACTATTACTAAAAGATCGGCGTACCATGGCCGAGTGAGTACTGCTTCGGTTCTCAATTATTGCTTGTGATTGTACTGATAGTGGCACTAGTTGTTTAGGCAAAGATTAAAAAAAAAATGATTATGCATGATGGGGTATATGGGAATTATATACTTGTCTGTTGTTGATATGTGAAGTTGAATTTAAGGAATATCGAAACCGGGTGTTAAGCTGTTGCTTGTTTAGCTAGAATTTATATTGATTGTCTGCGAATAATTGTTGGTCACTTAAAAGAATTGAATTAATCTATATTCGACTTCAATTATAATGGGATTCATTCATATCACAAAGGGGTGGAGCATTAGCATTGGTTGGTTTTTCGTGATCCATAAAATGAATATGTTGGTTAATCGTGATCCATAAAACGAATTATTGTTTAGTTGACCGTGAGCTTAAACGGCGTCGTACTATAGGATTCGTTAATCTGCTAACCCGGGATGGAGGGCGCAAGTCCATCCACATATGATTTCCGGCTGGTCATACGTTTGTTGAACTCATTTGATTGATGCATACATTTGCTTGATTAATCACTTGTTTGAATGAATTGTCTTAATTGTGATATGGAAGTTCTTACTCACTAAGCTAGTTAGCTTACGCCCCCATAGTTTTTACTTATTGCAGCACGAGTTCATTTGGCTTAGACCGAGGCAAGCCACCGCTCAGGTACTGGAGATAGGAGTTTCTCATAGAAGTTTACTTCGATTTTGTATAGACTTCCGTTGGAAACTAAAGGACTCTGGATGACTGCAATGAACTTATTATTATTTTGCGGGGGAATGCCCTTTAGATTTTGTTAAGCATACTTATGTGTTTTGGCTTATTATCTATGGCTAATGGATGCCACATTAAACTTCTTAACTCCATTGATTGCGTATTCTATTGTCGTAAAGGGACGCTTTACATCTATACAAGACTCCAGAAGGACTCGGATAGGGAATTCAAGAGTCTTATATAGTATGTGGCGGGTTGTTACGTTTAGGATACCCTATGGGACGTGACAGATTCCAAGGGGCTTTAATTGTGTTTGTTGGTAGTTAATTAAGGTTGTTTATGTGTGTAAAATAGGGGCTCAAGTTACAAGAAAATCGGATAAAAATTCGTGTGAAAACAGAGGCTAAATTCCAAGTTTTCTGCTGCAGTTTATTTGTTGATGTTTTCCAGCTGGTTTGTATGGTTTTATGGTCAGACTTCCGTTGTTGTTTTCTAGCTAATAAATGGTGTTTGCAGTGTACATTTTGGGGCTTTTAATTTGTGCTCATTTAGTCAAAAATTTCAACTTAACTAAGTCTCTAAATTTTATAAAACAAAGCCGCAATTCCTTGTTTGAATTGGCTCCTGCTGTATCGTTCACGGTGGAAATTCAAGCTCCAAATACAACTGTTTTGTGACTTGTTTTGGCTGGAATTTTCGTTTATTTAATGTAGGATATATGTTGAGTTTTTGTATTAGTTTAGTGGTCATTTTCGTATTGAAATTTGGTGTTCCAATTGGGTAAGTTTGACGTGAATTCCATCAAGGAGCAGCTTTGTTTGGTCATTTTGGAATTTGGGGAATTCAATTTGTGATCGTGCATTGCAGCCGAGAAAAAAAAATTGCTCTATGTCCTCTGTTTCATGTGATCTTCTCCTGTTGTGTAGTGGAAGCTTTTCCCCCTGTTCTATACGTGGAAGACTGCAACGAAAGGCTTTCAATTTTTGCTGCTCGTAGAGACCTCCTTTCCTTTTCCAACACGATACTGCTGCGCGTGGGGAACATTCTGTGCGTGGCAATTGGCTTCTGTTCCAGCATGAAGGTTGAAGAATTCGCAGCCTCCTCCTCTGTTCTTCTGCAGCCGTGAATTTATAATTTGTGCGTGGTGGAATTTGTAAACCTCGAAATTTTTCCACCATAGTATACAATAGTAAAATAGAAAACGTAGAATAGATAGTGAATTTAGAAACCGATAGAAATCCTAGAATAGACTCATGATTTGTGATAAACCCATTCCTAGTTGAAAAACCCGAATAAAAATTTTCTTGACCTTAATAGATACAAAAACGAGATTTCGTATCTTGAACTGATAATTCAAGATATAACTAGAAATAGTTTTAAAATTTCGAAACCGATAAGATACAGTTTATTTATAGAGCTTATCGGCATAAAACAATAGATTACAAATACAAATAGACACTAATACTAAACAATAACTATCAATTTAGATCTAAAAAGAAAATTTCAAACCTGCTGTTTTAATTGTTAGGAAATTCTAAATTTATTAGGACTTGGTTCCTAATTTAATTCATCAAACTTGAAAATTTAACCACGTAAGTTAAAAATACTAAAAATAATTAATCGTGTGAAGTTTTAACTAAAAATTTGAAAATACAAATAATTCAAAGTGTTGTAGTAACTTAGGTGAATTTTAACTCGATAAAACGTAAATATAACGAGTATAAATATACGCGAATAAGTTATATATATATAAAAAAAGAGGAAGTCGGATTTTATATTTCAACCACCGTATGAAGAATTGAACGTAGAGCATGCAGCAGCAGCGGCAGAACAAAGGAATCCTTCACGCGCTGCAGGATGGTCGACCAGCTGAAGCCCCACGCGCACAACAATCCCCATTTGTCGCACGCGAGAAGCCAACCGAGCAGCTGGAATGCTTCCCGCGCACAGCAGAGGTCGAGTAGCCTCATCTCCATGCACGGTCAAGGCAATCCATTGAGCAGCAGCAGCACCAGCGGGTAACCTGCACACACACGTACAAGCAGCAGCAGTCTCCATTCCAGCGTACAGCAGCAAGCAGCAGGAGTCCACAGAGCATCAACTTCACACACACGCCTCACCAGCAGCAGCTCCACCACACACACACACACCTCCCACACACACACACAACAAAGAGCTGGAAGCAGGGCACCTAGAAACAGAGCTCTGAGATTTCTTATCCGACTTTGATCCAAATTTGAGCCTCTAAATTCAAAAGAAATTGACCCAAAACACTCCACATGTAATCAACAATAAATGAGGAGAATTTTAGCACACAAAGATAACCATAACCACTTCAAAGATCCATGCAAAAATCGGAGGAGAACAGCTGCAGCAGAGGAGAAAATTCAACAATTACAGCAACACACACCTCTAGATCTAACTCTGATTTTTGCAATATTCTTAGGCTTAAATGAGCTGATATTTTGACCATTAAACACCAATAACGAGCCTTCAAATGGACACTTCATACACCAAAATTAATGAGAAAATCGGATCCAAAGTTCGTTCAAAAATCAAGGTGGATTGTTCTAGAAATTTCAAACTTTCACACTTCAAACTTCAACAGATTTTGACCCGATTTTTACACAAGTTAATCTCTTATTTTTACACACATAAATAGCATTAATTAGCTGCCAAACAAACACCATTAAAGCTCTCAAAGATAGCCACAAAAATTGTCAAACACAAGTCAAATTTTGTATCCAACTTTGCAAAATCATGTAGAAAATCCTAGCTACATTTGTGGACATTTTTCAAGTCCAAAACCCATTCCATAGCCTCTAAAACTTAGTTTAGTCCTATTATAAGTATATAATCCTAAGTCAGACACAATTTGAGCTCATAAATTCCACAAAACACTCCAAAATCCCAGCTGCAACCACAAGTGCGTCCAGCACTTTTTACTTCCCTTTTTCCCTTACTACCTTCAACATAGAAGCTTTGGAACTTTGTGTGAAGCAACCATAAACCTTTAGCCTACTTCCATATCTTGCCTACACATTAAGCTCATCAATAACAACCAAAACCGAATAAAAAATCCTAAGTTATCCTAGGGTTCAAGAGGAAGAAATTAGCTTGACAAGGTGAGAATATTTGATTTCATTAGTAAACTCCCGTTATAGTTAATGTGTTTAGTTAGAAACTCATCATCTAATCTTTGATTTAGGTTTAATTCTTGCTTTAAGAGGAAGTTGAACAACCTCCTTCCATTCCAATCCAAGGTAAGTTCCAAACAAAATCTATCCTTGTTAAATTTGTGAATAGCCTTTAGGATGGATTATTGAGCATTGGAAGAAAGTTTTACGGTTGATAGAAGTTGCTAATCTATTGAGGAATTCAAATGGAGAGATGGATGATGTGTTGAGAATGCTTAGGTATTGTTGGAAAAGAAAAAACAACAACTTAGAAATATTAGGAATATGGTAATAGTAAATTCGGATTTAAGGATAAAGTGGACAAAATAAGACTCAAACTTCTTCTAATCTAGTCTAAATGTATGTTTAAAGCTTCTAAGACCTTATATGAACATAAAGCTTGATAAAACAAGCTTTACAAGCATGATTAGAAGACCTATGTTACAAGAAAAATGTACGAACAAATTCATGAAAATTATACATACCGAGACTTCTATAGGTTATGACGGAACTTAAGATATAAATTAAAGTTTAAATGGGATTCCCTAAAGTAATCCTCAAATCAAAAGAAACTTAAAAGAATCACACAATAGAAATTCCTTTCCTATAGGAATCAATACTTTAAGAAATCGATATAAACCATAGGAATAATACCAAATACCGATATAGGACACTTAGACACTCATAGGAATTTAATTTTTATTTATAAATATTATTGACAAATACTTTATCCTAATAGGTAATTTCGATACTGTCGAGGATTTCCCGGTTGATTACTACGACTGATCAATATGAGCAAGTGAGTAACTTAGACTTGTTACGTTGTTTGTGATTGTAGTATAGTTGCACTAAAATACAAAGATAATAATAATGAACTCTCGTGTGTATGGGATTATGGGATTTGCCTGCTGTTTGTAATTACTTGTTTGATAAATGTTACTAATCAAAAGTGATAACGAATGGCTTGTGAAATTACTATATGTAAAGCATGTTGAGTGTCTGAATGAAGTTGAACACTTATAACTGGACTAAAAATTATCGAACTCATAAATAAAATGGTGCATGCATAGCATGATTTGCATATTCTGCATTATGTTTTTACGAATGCCTACTACGTGTTAGAATTTCGGTTCTCTGGTAATACTTGGTTTTTCTAGGCAGAGGCTATTAGTTCTACGCAAGTTTACCTTTGTTCTGTCGGTTCCATGGGAATTAACTGGTAACGAAGGACGCCGCCCATGGTATCGCTGTGAAATGTCTAACACTTAGTGGAGTTTCTAAGGCATAAAATCGGAAATGGGTGTTTAAAACATCATTAACATAAAGAGATAATAATTATGAGGATTGTGGATTTCCTATATGCTTCGTTTCTCCTGGGTAGGTGATTCAGGGATTGGTTCCTTCAACCTCAATGAGAGGGCGTAAATCTCCATCCCGTTTGGATTCCGGTTTGTCTAAGCTTGTAATTGTTCATGTGTTTGATTGATGCATTACATATGATTGATAATAACTTGCTTATTATGATAAGTCTGGTTATTCACTGAGCCCGTGGTTATGCTCACACTCCTACAGTCCTTACAGGATGACACTTAAGCCTTGGTTGATGGCTTCTAGGAGCTTAGAGCCGGTATGATTCTAAAGCTGGAAGAGTTTTGGAAATAGGGAAAAGTAGTTTCTTTATTTATATGTATTAATTGATGTTAGTGCATCAATTTTATTATCTGAGAACTTAGATAGTTTTATGGTTTGTAATAGTTATTATTCAGACAGTAGCACTCAATTATGGTATTGTGATTTTATTTACTTTCATCGTTTCTTATCACGTAACAAAAAAAATCCTGTTTTGTTGAACTCATGTCACTTTCCAAAGTAATTCTAGTATTGATATGTGTATTTGATATCGTTTGGGTTATTCGACTATATCATTATATATATATATATATATATATTACTACTAGGATACTATTGGGGCGTGACAGATTTAGTTGGTATCAGAGCTGTGGTTGCAAGTATAAGAAAAAGATGAAAATTACACAAAATCATAATTAGTATACATAATAGTAGTGGTAGAACTTATTTAAGATTAGTATGGATAGATTTAGGTAGAATTAAGAACCTAAAATAAAATCTATATGATTATCATTAGTCATGCAAATTTTATTTGTGGTGTAGGTTAATCCGGCAACCTGTTATGTGAAGTGGTTGGTTTTCAGTATGCAACCTTCAAAAGCTTTAACTGATTACAGGCGAAGGTTGAGGGTCTTGGTGGAAGACCTAGCATTGGCAGGCAATCCTAAAACATTGGATCAGATTTTAAGCAAATGGAGACATGGATTGAGGCCACTCTTTAGAGATTGGTTATTCCTGATGGAGAAAGCACACCCGAATCCAGGTTCTGCTATGGAACTAATTTATAGGTTTGAAAGGTTTGTTGGTAGGAATGGTGGAGCAGTAGAAATAGATAATGTAGCATTTGTAGTATCAATAAATTCCATGAGGCCGACTCTTCCAGATTTCAGGATATGGGAGTATATTAGCAAAGGTTAGATATATGCTCATGATTTTAGGGATGATCATATGGGTGTACGTAATACTAACCCATGTACTGATGAGTGGATAATGTATTATCTTAGTAATTGCAAGTTTCATAAGGAAGTATTACAAAATCGACCTACTATTATACCGATAGTTGAGCCCGATGCCGAGTGTCCTTGTGGTTTTTGTGATACTTTTTCTCATAATATTACTCAGGATACTGTATTACCAGTTAGTGGACAGGAAAGGAGATCAACCAAAAGAGGAGTAGCCAATATTGATTTGGAAGAAAATACTAACAGGACAAAGAAGACCAGGATAGGGAGTACTGCGTCAGTTCCACAAGTATTATAATTCTTGGATTCCACACGCAGTACTTTTAGCAATATATAGTACATGGAAGGGAACGCCACATGGAGGATGGATATGTGGTGAGGATACAGTGTTAGTACATGAGAGCAAACCAGCTCCAAGGACACAAGGAGTACAGCTTGAGGGATCTGAGCTTAGTTTAGCTCCAATTGGATAGCATGTTGAGATCCACGAGTTGAGCAGTAGCGACTCCAGTGATCAGGACGAGTACCCACAGTTGGATGCCCGAGATAAGGGCAAGAGACCACTTTACCCTACCCCCTAGAGAGTTTTAGTGGAAAGAATGTTGTTTTATGTGATGTAAATAGACTAAATATGTATGACTTATGGTGATGCTCTTTTGATGATCTAGTAGATAGATAGTTAGTGCAAATTTTGATGTTGTATATAAAGCACTAACTCTAGGAACTTTATTATGATGTGATGTACTTAGTATTAGTGCTGATAGTTAGTGCAATTTTTGATGTTGTATATATGGCACTAATGTGGAATAAAAGTATAATTATGTTTTGGTGTACATATATATATATGTTATCATGTGTGTATGTAAATGTAAGTGAAGTAGTAAAGAAAGTACGCTCATGTTAGGAAAGTATCATGTGTATTTTTAAATTATGAAAGATTTACACATGCATGAGATACTCCAAGAAAAATGCAGTAAGAAGCATAAACAACTTGAATGAAATATGGTTACAATAAACGAGACTTACTTTATTTGATATGTAATTTATAGTAGAGCACCGAGAATGAGAGGTGGAAGGAGAAGAACTGCAAGAGTACCAACGAATCCACCTAATGAGGAACGGGCACTACAACCTAATCGCTTGGAGACTATTTTGCAAGCAATTCAACAATAGAACACCTTAATTTTACAAGCTTTGCAAGCTAGACAAATACACCTGTTCCGCACACTCCTGAGGCACCCCTATGCCTCGAGTTTCTGCTAGGAGAAATGAGGAACGTGTTGCATCGGTTCAACCACCTGTGGAAGAACCGAGAAATCAAGAACGACGTGTTGAATCTGCAGCTGAAGTGCAAGGACCACCTCGACATGATCATGAATTACCACCTCCACCACCTTGGAGACCACAAAGGAATTTGTTACCTGAGTTTATAAAGTGTAACAGGTACTTTGAGGGAATGCCGGAAAACCGAAGAAGCAGAAGATTGGTTGTCTCAAATTGAGCGATCATTTGACGTGTTTCAGATACCTGAAGCACTTAAGGTACCATACGGAACCTACTTGCTGCGATTAAGGGCAAGAATATGGTGGGATTCGAAGCAGAGAGGATTACCACATCCCATAACGTGGGAAGTTTTCAGACGGGAATTTCTGAAAGAATATTTCCCGGGCAGCTTGAAAGCAAGTATAGTACAGATCTAATGAATTTGACTCAAGGGAGTAAGACAATTGATGAATATGAACATGAATTCAATCGACTACTGCAATTTGCCCCTGACGCATACAAAGACAGTGATGAATTAAAAAGGCAACTTTTATGGCTGGATTAGAGCCCCATTTCAGAGGAGGCTTACTGAATTTGAGATTATTGATTTCACTGCTATGGTAGAAAGGCGCGAGTGATAGAACGCGCTAGAAAATATGAAGTAGAAAGATATAAGAAACGGGGGCAAACTTTGGAAAAAGAATTCATGATAATGTGGGAGCGAGTACTGTTCCTAAGAAAGGGAAATTTGTTAAGCCAATTGGAAATGTCAAAAGTGGAAATACCGGGAGAAGTAATGTTACCTGTTGGAAATGCAAGGGCGCTCATTATCCAAGAGATGCCCACATCTGCAACATAATGCTTTTATTGTGGTGAAAGTGGACATCATGTTGCCAAATGTCCAAAAACGGCAAGTGCGACCTGCTTTATCTGTAAGAAGATAGGTCATATAGCAACTCTGTCCTCAAAGGAATACTGGAGGGCAGGATCATCACAATCTAAAGGAGTTGTTGGAGCCAGAAATCAGAAAGAAGGCAATGCCAGTACTAACAAAAATACTGGAGCAGCCAGAATCTATGCTATGCACGGAACTCCAGTTGATGAAGAGGATAGAGGAGGATGATACTGAAAACATTTGGGAGGAAGCTGATTTAGATGATACCGGACTCATTGCAGGTATGTTATTATGTTCAAAGCAATAGTATGAGACACAAACACTTTAGATGCACAATTAATGCTTTTAAAGTCCTAAATAACATGTAATGTATAATTGATAAATAGGCACAATACAAGTGAAAGACCATTCGTGTACGCTCTATTTGACACCGGCGCGACACATTCATTTATAGACACTGTATTAGCCAGACAATTAGGTCTAACATGTGAAGCTATGAATAAAGGGTTAGGGATCAGTACACCTACTGGAGGAATGGTTATGACTCAGGAGATAGTGAAAGAATGCCCAATACAGATTGGGAATCAAGGATCAATTGTTGATCTAATTGTAGTGGATCTGCACAAATATGAAGTTATTTTGGGAATGACTTGGTTAGCTGCCACAAAAGCTAAGATCGATTGTCGTCTCAAGATGGTATCCTTTATAATTGTCAAGGAGAAAGAAAGGAGTACCAAGGAGAAAACTTCGAGACAAAGGAGTCAAATTAACAACCATTGAAGTTGATGATGATGGCACCGAGAAGTTGGGTGAAATTATTTTAGGAGCTGTTAATGGAGAACCAGAGAAACCGATATTCATACTATAAGAACTGTGTGCGAATATCCAGATGTATTTCCAGAAGAATTACCTGGTTTACCTCCACAAAGAGAAGTGGAATTCTCCATTGATTTGATGCCTGGAACAGAACCAGTATCAAAAGCTCCGTATCGAATGGCACCTGTAGAATTGAAGGAATTAAAAGTGCAATTGCAGGAATTGATGGATAAAGGATTCATCAGACCCAGTGTATCTCCATGGGGAGCCCCGGTGCTGTTTGTTAAAAAGAAGATGGTTCATTGAGACTCTGTATTGATTATAGGGAATTGAACAAGGTAACCATCAAAAACAAGTATCCATTACCAAGAATCGATGATTTGTTTGATCAACTACGTGGAGCAAAAATATTTTCCCGTATTGATCTCAAATCTGGATATCATCAAATTCGAATCAAGACAGAAGATATACCTAAGACTGCATTTCGAACACGGTATGGCCACTATGAATTTTTGGTTATGCCATTCGGACTGACTAATGCACCTGCGGTATTTATGGATTTGATGAATCGGATTTTTCGACCATGTTGGATATTTGTGTGATTGTGTTATAGATGATATATTGGTATATTCACCATCAGAGGAGCAGCATGAGGAGCATTTGAGGAATGTATTGCAGATTTTGAGGGATAATAAATTATATGCTAAATTGTCAAAGTGTGAATTTTGGCTTGAGAGCATATCTTTTCTTGGACACATCGTGTCTGGAGAAGGAATTTCTAGATCCTGCAAAGGTCAAAGCCATCGTGGAATGGAAAAGACCTGAGACAGTTACTGAAATCAGAAGTTTCTTGGGTTTAGCTGGATACTATCGGAAATTTGTACGGGATTTCTCAACAATTGCAAGACCGTTGACGCAATTGACAAAGAAAAATGAAAAATTTGAATGGAATGAAAAGCGGGAGCAAAGTTTCCAAGAATTGAAGAAGAGATTAGTGTCAGCACCAATATTGGTCTTACCCAATGATCATGACCCATATGTTATATATAGTGATGCGTCCAAAAATGGTTTGGGATGTGTATTAATGCAGAATGGAAAAGTAATAGCATATGCATCCAGGCAGTTGAAACCCCATGAGATGAATTACCCTACTCATGACTTGGAACTAGCTGCCATTGTTTTTGCACTCAAAATTTGGAGACACTATTTATATGGTCAAAGGTGTGAAATTTATACTGATCATAAAAGTTTGAAGTATATATTCACACAAAAAGAATTGAACATGAGGCAACGACGATGGTTGGAGCTAATAAAGGATTATGATTTGGGTATCAATTATCACCCAGGAAAAATGAACGCCGTCGCTGATGCTTTGAGTCGGAAAAACTATGGTGAAGTAGCCTCAATGCTGACTGAGCAAAAAGAACTCATCAAGGAATTTGAAAGGATGAGTTTAGGATTCACAATGCAAGGTTTTGAAGCTGAACTTGGAAATCTGATTTTGGAACCCACTTACTTCAACAGATCAAAGAAGCTCAAAAGGAAGATATGGAATTTCAAAGGATTATCCAAGAGATATCACAAGATAAATATAAGGATTTCCGAGTTGATGATGAAGGAATCCTTAGAATGGGCAACAGACTGTGTGTACCCCATAAATCAGAGTTAAAGCAGAAGTTGATGCAAGAAGCACATAATTCCGGATATACTGTTCATCCTGGAGAAACGAAAACGTATCAAGAATTGAAAAGTGCATATTGGTGGAACGGGATGAAAAAGGATGTAGCGGAATTTGTGGCTAGATGTGAGATATGTCAACGGGTTAAAGCTGAACACCAAAAGCCGGGAGGATTGTTGAAGCCATTACCAATTCCTGAATGGAAATGGGATCAGATCTCTATGGACTTTGTATGTTCATTACCTAAGACGAGTAGTGGACATGACGCTGTATGGGTTATCGTGGATAGACTTACTAAATCAGCACATTTTATACCCATCAATATGACGTATCCACTGGAAAAGCTAGCACGGATATATCTTAAAGAGATTGTTCGATTACATGGAATACCAGCTAGCATAGTATCGGATAGAGATCCACGCTTTGTTTCCAGATTTTGGAATGGATTGCAGAAAGCGTTAGGGACGCAGTTAAAGTTCAGTACCGCTTATCATCCCCAAACCGATGGACAAACGGAAAGGACTATACAGACTTTGGAAGACATGCTAAGGTCTTGTATATTGGAATTTAAAGGAAATTGGGATCAACACTTACCTTTGGTGAATTCGCGTATAATAACAGTTATCATTCTAGTATCGGAATGCCGCCATATGAAGCACTTATGGTCGAAAGTGTAGATCACCATTATTTTGGGACAATTTAGAGAGAATAGCAGTTGGACCTGAAATGGTACAAGAAACAATAGATAAGGTGGCAGTGATAAAACAAAAGATGAAAGAAGCTCAAGATCGACAAAAGAGTTGGGCAGATATGAAGAGACGGAATTGGAATTCAAAGAGGAGATCATGTATACCTTAAAGTGAACCCGATCAAGAGTCTTCATCGTGGACGAAATCAAGGAAAATTAAGTCCTCGATATATTGGACCTTTTGAAATTTGGATAGGGTAGGAGATTTAGCCTATCGATTGGCTTTACCTCCGAATCTGTCTGGTATACATAACGTGTTTCATGTATCAGTTTTGAGGAAATATGTCTCCGATCCAGATAAAGTGGTTGAGTTGGAACCAATTCCATTAAGGAGAACTTGACATATGAGAAACAACCTGTTCGAATAATGGACAGTAAAGTACAGACTCTTAGAAACAAGGAAATCAGATATGTTAAAGTTTTATGGGATCCCAACGGAAGAAATGACTTGGGAGTTAAAGATGAAGTTCGGAAGAATTATCCTAATCTATTTGAACATCAGGTACGTATCAAGCTTTGAGGACAAAGCTTATTTTAAGGGGGGGAGGATGTAAACCCCAAAATTTTCACAATAGTATACAGTAGTAAAATAGAAAACGTAAATAGATAGTGAATTTAGAAACCGATAGAAATCCTAGAATAGACTATGAGTGATAAACTCATTCCTAGTTGAAAAACCCGAATAAAAATTTTCTTGACCTTAATAGATACCAAAAACGAGATTTCGTATCTTGAACTGATAATTCAAGATATAATTAGAAATAGTTTTAAAATTTCGAAACCGATAAGATACAGTTTATTTATAGAGCTTATCGGTATAAAACAATAGATTAAAACAAACAACACTAATACTGAACAATAATATCAACTTAGATCTAAAAAGGAAATTTCAAACCCGCTATTTTAATTGTTAGGAAATTCTAAATTTATTAGGACTTGGTTCCTAATTTAATTCATCGAAACTTGAAAATTTAACCACGTAAGTTAAAAATACTAAAAATAATTAATCGTGTGAAGTTTTAACTAAAAATTTGAAAATACAAATAATTTAAAGTGATGTAGCAACTTAAGTGAATTATAACTCGATAAAACGTAAATATAACGAGTAAAAATATACGCGAATAAGTTATATATATATTTTTAGTAAAAATATTTTTGTAATTATTAAATAAATAATATATATATATAAAAGAGGAAGTCGGATTTTATATTTCATCCACCGTATGAAGAATTGAACGTAGAGCATGCAACAGTAGCGGTAGAACAAACGAATCCTTCACGCGCTGCAGGATGACTGACCAGCTGAAGCCCCACGTGCACAACAATCCCCATTTGCCGCACGCAAGAAGCCAATCGAGCAACTGGAATGCTTCCCGCGCACAGCAGAGGTCGAGTAGCCTCATCCCCACGCACGGTCAAGGCAATCCATTGAGCAGCAGCAGCACCAGCGGGCAGCCTGCACACACACGCACAATAGTAGCAGTCTCCATTCCAGCCCACAGCAGCAAGCAACAGGAGTCCACCGAGCATCAACTTCACACACACGCCTCACCAACAGCAGCTCCACACACACGCACCTCCCGCACACACACAACAAAGAGCTGGAAACAGGGCACCTGGAAACAGAGCTCTGAGATTTCTTGTCCGACTTTGATCCAAATTTGAGCCTCTAAATTCAAAAGAAATTGACCCAAAAACCAACCAAAACACCCCACATGTAATCAACAATAAATGAGGAGAATTTCAGCACACAAAGACAACCATAACCACTTCAAAGATCCATGCAAAAATTGGAGGAGAACAGCTGCAGCAGAGGAGAAAATTCAACAATTACAGCAGCACACACCTCTAGATCTAACTCCGATTTTTGCAATATTCTTAGGCTTAAATGAGCTGATATTTTGACCAATTAAACACCAATAAGGAGCCTTCAAATGGACACTTCATACACCAAAAATTAATGAGAAAATCGGATCCAAAATTCATCCAAAAATCAAGGTGGATTGTTCCAGAAATTTCAAACTTTCACACTTCAAACTTCAACAGATTTTGACCCGATTTTTACACATGTTAATCTCTTATTTTTACACACATAAATAACATTAATTAGCTACCAAACAAACACCATTAAAGCTCTCAAAGATAGCCACAAAAATTGTGTCAAATTTTGTATCCAACTTTGCAAAATCGGGTAGAAAATCCTAGCTACATTTGTGGACATTTTTCAAGTCCAAAACCCATTCCATAGCCTCTAAAACTTAGTTTAGTCCTAGTATAAGTATGTAAGCCTAAGTTAGACACAATTTGAGCTCATAAATTCCACAAAAACACTCCAAAATCCAAGCTGCAACTACAAGTGCGTCCAGTACTTTTTACTTCCCTTTTTCCCTTACTACCTTCAACATAGAAGCTTTGGAACTTTGTGTGAAGCAACCATAAACCTTTAGCCTACTTCCATATCTTGCCTACACATTAAGCTCATCAATAACAACCAAAACTGAATAAAAAATCCTAAGTTATCCTAGGGTTCAATAGGAAGAAATTAGCTTGATAAGGTGAGAATATTTGATTTCATTAGTAAACTCCCGTTATAGTTAATGTGTTTAGTTAGAAACTCATCATCTAATCTTTGATTTAGGTTTAATTCTTGCTTTAAGAGGAAGTTGAACAACCTCCTTCCATTCCAATCCAAGGTAAGTTCCAAACTAAACCTATCCTTGTTAAATTTGTGAATAGCCTTTAGGATGGATTATTGAGCATTGGAAGAAAGTTTTACGGTTGATAGAAGTTGCTAATCTATTGAGGAATTCAAATGGAGAGATGGATGATGTGTTGAGAATGCTTAGGTATTGTTGGAAAAGAAAAAACAACAACTTAGAAATATTAGGAATATGGTAATAGTAAATTCGGATTTAAGGATAAAGTGGACAAAATAAGACTCAAACTTCTTCCAATCTAGTCTAAATGCATGTTTAAAGCTTCTAAGACCTTATATGAACATAAAGCTTGATAAAACAAGCTTTACAAGCATGATTAGAAGACCTACGTTATAAGAAAAATGTACGAACAAATTCATGAAAATTATACATACCGAGACTTCTATAGGTTATGATGGAACTTAAGATATAAATGAAAGTTTAAATGGGATTCTCTAAAATAATCCTCAAATCAAAAGAAACTTAAAAGAATCACACAATAGAAATTCCTTTCCTATAGGAATCAATACTTTAAGAAATCGATATAAACCATAGGAATAATACCAAATACCGATATAGGACACTTAGACACTCATAGGAATTTAATTTTTATTTATAAATATTATTGACAAATACTTTATCTTAATAGGTAATTTCGATACTGTTGAGGATTTCCCAGTTGATTACTACGACTGATCAATATGAGAAAGTGAGTAACTTAGACTTGTTACATTGTTTGTGATTGTAGTATAGTTGCACTAAAATACAAAGATATTAATAATGAACTCTCGCGTGTATGGGATTATGGGATTTGCCTGCTGTTTGTAATTACTTGTTTGATAAATGTTACTAATCAAAAGTGATAACGAATGGCTTGTGAAATTACTATATGTAAAGCATGTTGAGTGTTTGAATGAAGTTGAACACTTATAACTGACTAAAAATTATCGAACTCATAAATAAAATGGTGCATGCATAGCATGATTTGCATATTCTGCATTATGTTTTTACAAATGCCTACTACGTGTTAGAATTTCAGTTCTCTGGTAATACTTGGTTTTTCTAGACAGAGGCTATTAGTTCTACGCAAGTTTACCTTTGTTCTGTCGGTTCCATGGGAACTAACTGGTAACGAAAGACGCCGCCCATGGTATCGCTGTGAAATGTCTAACACTTAGTGGAGTTTCTAAGGCGTAAAACCGGAAATAGGTGTTTAAAACATCATTAACGTAAAGAGATAATAATTGTGAGGATTGTGGATTTCCTGTATGCTTCATTTCTCCTGGGTAGGTGATTCAGGGATTGGTTCCTTCAACCCCGATGAGAGGGCATAAATCTCCATCCCGTTTGGATTCCAGTTTGTCCAAGCTTGTAATTGTTCATGTGTTTGATTGTTGCATTACATATGATTGATAATAACTTGCTTGTTGTGATAAGTCTGGTTATTCACTGAGCCCGTGGTTATGCTCACACTCCTACAGTCCTTACAGGATGACACTTAAGCCTTGGTTGATGGCTTCTAGGAGCTTAGAGCCGATATGATTCTAATACTGGAAGAGTTTTGGAAATAGGGAAAAGTAGTTTCTTTATTTATATGTATTAATTGATGTTAGTGCATCAATTTTATTATCTGAGAACTTAGATAGTTTTATGGTTTGTAATAGTTATTATTCAGACTGTAGCACTTAATTATGGTATTGTGATTTTATTTACTTTCATCGTTTCTTATCACGCAACCAAAAAAATCCTGTTTTGTTGAACTCATGTCACTTTCCAAAGTAATTCTAGTATTGATATGTGTATTTGATATCGTCTGGGTTATCCGACTGTATCATAATATATATATATATATATATATTACTACTAGTGTACTATTGGGGCGTGACAGAATTTCCAAAGCCTAGCTGTTCATGTTATCTTCTAATTCCACGTGAAAGAATTCTGGAGCTGGTTGACTTCGGTTGGATTTGGCTATCCTCCACTTCATACGCGAAAATTCTATATGTGGAAAAACAAATCACAGCCAATTCCTGCACTGAGTTCTTCAATTTCCAACGTGGTGAATTTGGGTTGTTTGGTTTTCATTTCATTTTTTTTATTTGTTTTACTAATTTACTAAAATATTTCAGCAAATATTCCTTTATAATATTTTAACAAATATTAATTTATAATGTATGTTCATATTGGTTAAATAAGAGTTTTATCGAAATAGGATTTCCTAAGTTTCTAAAAAAAAAATTCTAAGTTGTTTATACGTACAATTTTTTTTTTTTAGTTTAAAGTTCACATGATTAATTATTTTTAATATTTTAGCTTACGTGATTAAATTTTTCAAGTTCAATAAATCGGATTTGGAACCGAGTCTTAATAAATTCAGAATTTCTTAACAAGTGTAACAGCGGTTCGGAATTATTTTATCTTAAATTTAGATTAGTAATTATTGATCGGTATTAGTATCTATTATGTATTGATAATCTTAGTAAATCCTCTTTGAGTTATTGTTCTATACCGATAAGCTCTATTATTAAACTGTATCTTATCGGTTTTGAAATTAGGAGTTACTTCTAATTATATCGTGAATTATCAATTCAATATGCGAAATCTAGTTTTTGGTATCTATTAAAGCCAAATAAATTTTTATTTAGGTTTTTCAAGCTACGAATGAGTTTATTACAACTCATAGATCTATTCTAAGATTTCTGTTGAATCACATATTTGGTATTAATTTCACATTTGCCAATTTGTTCATTTTCCAGTTATGAAAATTACATTAGCAACTCAGGATTTTAATTTCTAAAATCTCTAAACCTTTTAATTAGAATATCAGTGTAATTTAAATATTTATTTAAGATCTAGATTCTTAGATATCAATCTGTCATCTTGTCGTATCCTTTGTAATTCCAGTAATTTATCTTTAGTCTATATTTTTATAACTTGTAAGTTCTAAAAATTAATCCTCTGTTATTGTGATTTAAATTTAAGGTTAGCTATGATTTGTTTATTGGACTATTGATCACTTCACTAAACGTCATGTTTTAATGTATAGGAGTTATTTATACTAATTTGTTAATAACAACATATTTTATCTAGGCTACTTATTAGTATTAACATATTAAAAATAGTTTGAACACTATTATTTCATTATTTAACAAGCATAGGATTTATTTTCTAAATATTGAGCTTAAGGAAAAAGAATTCAGTAGTTTACATTAACAATTGATTTATCGTCGTTTTATATTATTTGATATCATAGAAGTTCAGTTTGTATTTTCAAAATTTTTATTGGTAACGATTTTAATATTTCTAATTATAATCAAATTCATTAACACTTTAACATTTTTAAATCGAGAAAAATTTGGAGTGATTTTTACTACTTGTTCCAATTATTCTAAATAATCAAATATTACATTTTTAGTATTTGTTGAAATCATGTTACGTAAAATTTGGGGGATTACATCCTCCCCCCTTAAGAGAAGTTTCGTCCTCGAAACTTGTAGGGGTTTATCTAGATTCCAAAAGAATTTCGTACTTGGAACTTATTCTACTATAGACATTTATCTCGTATCTATAATCTTATATTTCTATAACAGTAAAACTAATAAAAGCGTTCCCTATTCTTTTGTAGTGATTGCAATAACATCAACAAAGTTTCTTCCTTATCTCTCTTGTATCTTCCTTATTTTCAACGATATCAGTAGGATAATACTTCTAAAGGGTCAAGAACAGAAACTTCATAATTACTCATGGAATTGTTAACTATGGTTATATTCATCATTTGGACTACTAAAATTTCTCTCTTTAATTAATCCATTGTCTCCAAAAGTAGGATTCATAATTACTAATTTTAATGGTGGCTTGTTCTATAGAATCATTACAGTAGGGAAGAATATGATCATTTATCCTATTTTATTCTTCTGCAATTGTCCTCGGTTTCTTCACTAGTGTGATTACTTTAATACCTCTAGTAAGATCTCTTGTCTTATTGAATCATCAACTAATAATTCGTTCTACTTTTATCACCACATATGCTCTAATAATTCTCCAAATATATTCATATCCAAATACCAACTTAAAATACATCTGGTAATATATTTGATATATTTCAGTCAATCATAGTAAAATAAAGACTAGAGCTTCTTCTGGTTTTTCCTCAATACCTTTTACACACTTTCATATCATCATAATCATCAACATTTCGTATCATTATATATCTGATTTCAGTAAAAGTAGTTTTTGATATTCTCTAAGACACTATAGTAAGTTGTACAAATCCTTTATTGGATATTTCTGCTTACCATACTTCTACTGGTTTCCTATTATTTAGCTAGTCTAATCATTTGTAATAACATGAGGAAATATCATGTCCTTGTTTTCCACACAGATTACATCTCACGACATTTCTCCTCTTAAAACAGTGCTTCACTTTATGCTCGACTTTTCCGCAATAGGAGCATTTGCCTTTTAATTCTGGGCATTTTTGAGGACGATGTTCTTTGCTACACTTTCAACATTTGATATGGTAAGGCCTTATCATTGCAAGTTTATCCTTCTGCAATCTTGAGCATTTATTGTTTTCATGATTGTTCTTGGTTGATTCTTTGATTTTTATTGTTGTTTCCTTAGTTTTCTCATTTTGCCTTTCCAAAAATTTTTCCTTAGCATATTCTATGACTCTTGCCATTTCCACGTCTTCAACATATGTCTAAAGCTCATGCTCTTCAAACTTAGTTTGAGTTTCCGGATCTAATCCATTTTTAAATATCTGTATTTGCCAAGCTTTATCGTTTCTTAATCTATGAGGAGCATATTGCATTAGTCTTCTAAGTTCGCTTTCATATTCATTGATACTCCTTTTTCCTCTTTGCAGGGTAAACAGTTCGACAAATAATTTATGACAAAGGCTAGTAGAGATGTATTCTTTTAAAAATTCTTATTTGAAAGCATCCCAAGTGATTGTTTGTGGCATTGTGTTCTTCTTGGTGTCCCACCATATCTTGCATCTTTCCTTAACATAAAAGTTCCATATGTTACTCTCAAGTGTTCTGGGACTTCATATGCCTCAAAGAAGCGTTCAATTTAGGCTAGCCAATCTTCAGTTTTGTCAAGTTCATCCTTCCTTCCATTAAAAAATTTATTCAATTTAATGAAGTCGAGAAGCATTGCACCTTATGTTATCAACAATTACCTAGACAGGGAAAATTAGGTTACTATATAGCTTTAAGTTATACTTTATTTCTAAGTTTTCCAAAAATCTATTTAATAACGTACTTAAGCTATTCAATTTATTTGGAGATTTCAATAATTTCTTTGTTATATACCATTTCTTTATTATTAGTAGTATTATTGAGTTAGGTATATTTTATTACCTTTGTCTTATACGAGTTTAAAACATTCTATGTTGCATATTCATGCTTTAGTCACGACTTCAAATACACCAAGATCAAGAATTATCTTTTCTGTTTCAATTAGTAATACTATAAACATAGGAGAAAATCCTATTTTTCGTTTCATCTCCTTAATATTTTATCCAACTTTCTAGTATATTGCCAGAGGGGTTCTTGCAAACTATAGTATATTTGGAAACACAACTGATATTTCCACTGAAGTATCGTGTTTGATTAACTATAGCTGTAGAGTTCTTCGTCAGATCTAATTCATATGAAAGGAGAAGAGGTACATTTCGTGATCTTGCTAACTTAAATTTAACGAGCCTAGAAGCTTGTGGTTTGGCTTCTAGTTCAGGGTTGTAATGTCTTTCGATATTAGAATAAGATGTAAGAGTTTGTCATTTACATCTTTGTGGATAATATGTGCCCATATGATACTTATAATATATAAATATATATATATAGTCTAAATGTCTACGACTTTTAATTTATCAACTTAGTTTATCTACCCAGGTTCTACCCAATCTCACATATAAATAGATTCTATACAGTAAAATATAATATTTGGTAAAATAAATCATATAAGAATCTAGATCTGAGATAAATATTTAAATTACACTAATATTCCAATTAAAAGACTTAGAGATTTAGAAATTAAAATCCCGAATTGCCAATGTAAACTTTAATAATTAGAAAGTGAACAAATTGGCAAATGTGAAACTAATATAAAATATATGATTCAACAAAAATCCTAGAAGAGACCTATGAGTTGTAATAAACTCATTCCTAACGTGAAAAATCCGAATAAAAACTTCCGTAACCTTAATAGATACCAAAAACGAGATTTCGTATCTTGAACTGATGATTCAAGATATAATTAGAAGTATCTTTAAGTTTCAAAAACGATAAGATAAAGTCTAATGACAAAACTTATTAGTACAAAACAATAATCCAAAGATGGATTACTAGGATTATAAATACATGGTAGATACTAATTCAGATCACTAATTACTAATCTAGATATAAAATAAAAATTTTAAACTTGCTGTTGTATTTGTTAGGAAATTCTGAATTTATTAGGACTTGGTTCTTAATTTATTGAACTTGAAAAATATAATCACGTAAGTTAAAATACTAAAAATAATTAATCATGCGAACTTTAAACAAAAATTTTGGAAATATAAATAATTTAGAGTTTTAGTAATAATTTGGATAATTTTAGCTCGATAAAACTTGTACGTAACAATTATAGATATACGTTTGTAATTTAATGTTAGCAAAAATATTTTAGCTAATAACTATTAAATAATTAATAAGCAAATCAAATAAAAAAATGAAAATGAAATCCAAACTACTGCAAATCACGTGGAATAGAGCATGGAGCAAATTTTGAAGATAGTTTTCACGATTGGAAAAAGTAGATTCAATCCCAAACAGGAGCACTCCACGCATAGAACAGAGGAAGGAATCTCCACGCTGGAAATTGAAAATTTAGGCACAGCATTTATCACGTACAAGAGCAGCAAATCCAATAACGAGTAGCTGATGATCGAGCAAAGGAATTCCATGCGCTGCAACCAAATTCATGCAGCAAGGAAGCAACAGAAGCCAAGTAATTCATTCCATGCACGAGCAGCAGCTGGACACCACGGACATTGAAGCAGCAGCAGGATATGACGAGCAGCCTCACCACACGAATCCAACAGCACCGCATATTCTCCACACATACACACGAGCAAGTTGGGACTCACATGCACACACACGCACAACATAGCTCTTGGATGAAAACAGAGCACCCATAAGTTGACTTTTACCTAACTTTGCTCCGAATTTATACATACAATCTTAACTCGAAAATGACATGAACTCCAATTAAAATACTCCACATGTAATCAACATTAAATAACAAGAATATCAGCCCAAGAAAACAACCAAAACAATACTGAATTTGTCTTCAAATAACCGAGCAAACCAGCTGCAGTAGGGGACAAACCAACAAGAATACAACAGCAATTTGAATTCCGATTTTTGTAAATTCCTAGGCTCATTTGAGCTGATATTTTTGACCAATTAAACACCAATAAAAGGCCTTCAAATGTCCACTTCAAACACCAAGTATTGGTTAGAAAATAACAAAGGAAATCTAATCACAAAACTATGTAAACAAAGATGGAAAATGTCAATAAAAACTGTAGCAGAAATTCCAAAATTTAACCTCAGATTTTGACCCGATTTTGATCCAATTTTTGTACAATTCAAGCCCCTATTTTATATACATTGCATTAATTGGTTACCAAACAAAAACAATTAAAGCCCTCAAAGATAGCCACACAAATCTGTCAAAACACAAGTCAAATTGTCATCCAAATTTGCCAAATTCGCATGGAAATTTCCAGCTGCAATTGTGAGCCTTTTTTAAGCCCAAAACCCTTTCCTTAGCCTCTAAAATTTAGCCTAGTCTTAGTATATGTATATAAGCTTAAGTTAGTTACAATTTGAGCTCATAAATCCTACAAAAGCACTCCAAAAACACAGCTACAAACATAAGTGCGTCCAGCCTCTTCCTTTCTCTTTTTCCATTGCAACCTTCAACTTAGAAAGCTTAGAAAACCCTTGTAAGATCAACCATAAACCCCTAGCTTACTTCCATACCCTATCTACACACCAAGCTCATTAAGAACATCAATTCCCCTCTTCAACAACACCCAAAACCAAATCAAAAGTCTTAAGTTATCCTAAGGTTCAAGAGGAGGAAACTAGCTTAACAAGGTAAGAATATTGGTTATAATTTGTAAGCTCCCATTATAGTTAATGATGCTAACTTATAATTTAGTTAAGAACTCATCATCCAATCTTAATATAGGTTCAATGCTTGCTTAAAAAGGAAGTTGAAATTCCTTTTTCCATTCCAAGCCAAGGTAAGTTCTAAGCTATCAACCTATCTTTGTTATAGTTATGTATAGACTTTAGGATGAATTGTTTAGTATTGAAGAAAGTTTTATGGTTGAAATAAGTTGTTAATCCATTGATGAATTCAAGTGGATAGATGGTTGATGTGTTAGAAATGTTTAGATATTGTTGGAAAAGAAAAACAATAACTTAGAAGTATTATAATTATGGTAATAGTAAATTCGGATCTAGGAATAAAGTGTACAAAACAAGACTCAAATTTTATCTAAACTATTTTAAATTCATGTCTAATACTCCTAGGACCTTATATGAACACAAAACTTGATAAAACAAGCTTTGAAAACATGATTAGAGTTCTACGTTACAATAAAAGTATTATGAACAAATTCATAGAAATTACACATATTAATACCTCTATAAATTATGAATGAGCTTAGGATTTGAATAAAGGCTTAAATGAGATCCTCTAAAATAATATACAATCAAAAGAAACTTAAAAGAATTAAATAATAAAAATTCCGTTTCTAGAAGAATCAATACTTTAAGAAATCGCAAACCAGTATTCACTCAATTCCACTCTTAAACCAACATCAATGATACTGTTATTCCTATAAGTATAATTATAATTATTGCTATTATTATGACTACTAAGTATAGTATTCAATATTATTGATATTTTCATCACAAGTCATGAATGATTATTAATACTGTTATTTTCATATTAACGCTACTATATTTATATTACCATCGATACTATTATTATTTTGTCACTAATATTATTATTTACTAGTAGTATAAAGATGATTATTATTATTATACCTGTATTTATTAGTAATATTGATATTAACATTTCAAACTAATATTACTGATAATATTGTAGTATTAAATTTAATTATTTTGCAATAAAAATAAAATTTGAGTATAATAAAAAAAATTTTGATATATCTAAACTCCATAGACATACGATTTTATAATTTTGGAAGGTATAGACACTAGAACATACCCTTAAATAAATAAAAAGACTAATTTAAGAGACAGATAAGATTGATGGGCAAAGAATTAATAAATAAAAATATTCTACTAAAAGCAGTAGAACCTAAGAAAAGACAAACCCCCTTAAATAAAAATATAAGATAGCAATTAAAATCGAAAGAAGTAAAATAAAAACAAATAACAGATAAATATTCTTTACTATAGAAATTAAACCTTAATAAAAACTGTATCAAGTACCGATACGAAATAGTTAGGCACATATAAGGATTCAATTAAATTATTTAACGATGCGATAATTAAAGTAATGGGTTTAGTGTAATATCGGGCGATTAAAATCAACGCCTTTAATTATAGGAAGACTTCTCTTACAGAAATAATCCAATAATGAACCTCTGTTATTTCCTTTCATAGAAAAATAGATCAATTCTCGGACTTCCAGTAGCTTATACAACAATTTAGCGAAGACCACAGTGAGGGAATTATGATGATCGACTATTGCTTGTGATTGCTACTGTTTGTTGTTATGTTGATTGTATTACTTGTATGTGGAATGACTGATTGATGTGAGTGTTATCATCTGCATGATCACCTGAATAAATGGATAAAGATAATAATTCGACTAAACTAATTGGATATACACATCGCATGTGCTTGATCCCCTTATAGGAAATGTCCCGAATTTGAAATCAAAAGTATTTTGAAATGTATTTTTAAAGAAATCTGACTTGGAATATTCTAGGTTGCTTTTATATCCTTTGAAAAGGACGAATCTATACTAAAAGAGTTTATGAGATAAACATGGGACATTTTGAGTATTGTTGTGACAGTGGATGTTGCCTGAGTCGGGGTCCACTAGTCACGTGGCGATAGATGTTACCTGAGTTGGGTTATATCTACTGGATTCACCTTTAATAGGCGATGGTTCGTATTGGCAGTAGATGTTACCTGAGTTAGGGTCTACTTCCCTAATTCACCATAGATTGGTGATGGATTGTAAGAATCGCCATTAAATTGGCATTATATATATTTAAATATTAACCAGTGTAGATCATATAAACACGTTGGGAAATATTTGTTGTTACCAATGGCGGTTAAGCATTGAGTAAGTCTAGATGGACGCTACCACCGGACAGCCTCTTGCGGGTAAGGCGAGGTGTCCCATGCGGGTAAGTATAGGAGACAACTGAAATGTAGATAGGTAAATCTACATCGTCTATGGTTCCGGACCCCCATAGATGTGTTGCTTGCATTCATCACGTATGCATTCATATTGTGTGTAGATAGATTTGCAAGAATGTATAATTAATGTTTGATAACTTGCGTGACCAGTAGCAGTGAGGAATGAACTCACTGAGCCCGTGGTTCACTCACCCTCCAACAGTTTCTGTGCAGGATTATTACTAGCGGGGATTGGGCTAGGAATGTCTGAAGAGAGCTTCTCCAACGAACTCTATTGAAGATAGAGATATAGGATATTGTAAACTTAGAATGTAAACTAGATGAATTTTGAATTTTGTATGTTATAGTTTGGAAACCCAATTTCACTATTTGGTGGGGGATACCGATTCTCTACAATCTTCGTGGAAATTGGAAAATCGGATTTCATAGTTGAAATACTGTAATATATTATATCATTTGTATGATAAACTTTTATAGATAAATAGAGTCTTGTACACTTTGACATACAAGACGGCTCTCATGTTACTGGTACACACGTGATATGATGGCTTTAGATAAATCTTGTTAGGCCCCCTTATTAGAGTCATGACATAAGAAGGCTTCGGGTTGCAAACATGAAAATTTCCTATTTTTTGTTGTTATCTTAGATTATTAGGAATCATAGATTCTTAAATCACATCACTTTCACTTGGTACTTTTTAAGTTTATGATATCTTGCTTTTGCATGATCTCAGGTGCTAGGCCTCTTGAGTCACTGTTATTTTTCCTGTGACTTTGCTAAACTTGTAGTTATGCTGTTTCTATCATTTTTCCTCATGTTATCTTGTATCTTCTTATTCTTTATTTCGCCTACTTTCATAAGGTTTATGTAAGGTTTGGTTTTTAAATTCTTCGGATGCTTTCCGTTTGCAGATATTGTAAAAACCAAACAATTATACCAAGTTAGATTGTAGTAACCAATTGGAAGTTCAGTAGTTTGCTCCATGGATGGATGCTCAAGATGCCCTTTTATTATGGCTATGTATCAAGGTTATGGAGGTGGAACAAGGGTTTTGAGGATTCAGGAAATTGAGATTTGATCAGTGCAAGGTTAAATATGATAGAGAAAATAGGACTTAAACTGTATTCTAGCTAAATCATTTAGACATGTATCCATTATGTATTTTTCACAACTGGGATATTTTATAGTTCGATTTATAAGACCTTCCATTTTAAACATAGTATACACATACCTAGATAGATGTCGAAATCTTGATGGTAGTAAGATTATTAGCCTTAGTTAGTTGAATGATAGATTGGATGGTTTTCTACCTTGGCTCAGTTGTATGATATTTCATATGTTATGTACATGGTAATATATGTGATTGCAACAAGGAGATCTCGTTTTAGGGGTTTGAACCTATTTGAATGGTGAAGTTGTGGGAGGAAACATTTGCCTTATACCTTGGACTTCTACAAGTATTACAAAACATTCCACTATAGTGCTTCAGAAATATTCTATATACTAAAGAATACTTGACATTTTCTTATAATTACAAAACTTGCAATGTCTATTTACTTGAATTATTATTTTAAAAATTAAAGGAATATTTTAACAAATATTATTTTATTTTTTCTATTTTGTTCTAAATGTGATGTAATCAAACATATATAGGAATACGATTAATATCCTATCTTTACATTTTAGTAGTGATGAAAATGAATGAAGCCAGTTTACAAGCTGTTTACTCAAATTTGATTGAAGAATAGTTGAGTCGAGTTTGAACCACTTGGGTAGTTTGTTGAGGCAAAAAATTAGGATACCTTTTGCAGCTATTATTGTAGCATGAGAGCCATTGACACGGAATGCAACCTATATGCCCTCCTGAACTTGCCAGATTAGGTATGTGCCTCACTGTTATATAACCTTCTTTCAACTTTTTACCATATTTTAATGAAAATGATTACCTTGAGACTTCCAAAAACATGCAGACCTATGATGTAAAAGAAGAGTTCATTTAGATGATAAAAAACAGGTGGCTGTAGAAAGTAACATGATATGCAACGGCTGTGTTTCTTTTATGGAAAATGTTTCCTAGACACTTTTTGATGTTTACCACAATTGAAACATTGTAGTTCTCACATATTACTATAAGAAATTCAAAGGATGCCAGTAGTGGCATTAATGGTGGTAAGTGAGTGTGGAACGCAACAACAACATGCTGCCACTGGTAATGCTTGGTAATAGATACCGAAAATACTAGAGGAACATGATAAATCGAAATCACATTTCAAATTTTCAATCAACAGTCTCTTGATGGTTTGACAATCCAAAGGTTTTAACTATAGGAAATATCAAAGGAAGATCAGAAATCGTTTTGTGTGAAGTAAATAAACATGCCTAAATTAAATAGGAATCATAAGATGAAGGAGATGTCAATGCAGTATCTGATCATTCAATAGGTATTATAAATAAAACGAGAGCATGGCAAAACTTGGAATTAACAACTGCTTCATTTAAGCCAAGTGTTGGTTGGGATGATTAATTAAGTTTGAGAGCCCAATAAGATTTTGTTGGTTGGGATGGAGCCCAGGCATCCATATCCTAAATAAGACTCGAGTCTCTCTTTCTCTATATGAATATGTATAATTAGACAATTTTTTTTTACAGAATTGTATTGTATAAGTAAGGATGGGCCTAGAGGGAGGTTGATAGGGGCTTTGGCACCCCTTGCTCGGAAAAACTTTATTATTATAATATATTTTAATACGACAAAAATATGTGTTATATTTATATTTAAAATAAAGTAAATTTGACCTCTTAAGTCATATGGTTGTGCGTCTATCCCTGCATGCAAGGGTGAATATTGAATTTAGGAAAATTAAACTATTAAACAAATGCTTGAAAAGAAAGTGCCTGGTATTTCAATACAATGAGCCATCTTGCACTTAAACCAGCCTTCAGAAGTATTGAAATTATAATTCCTATCGATTATTAGTAATTTAAGCATTTGCAAAGAAAAACGAATGTCAGAGTTCTCGTTTGATTCGAAAATGGGCTGATAATAGATTCATGGGAAATAATATTACCATACACAGAAGTTGGTAATCGACAAAACTTTTGATTGGTTATAATTTTTCACAAGAAAGATTACACTAGTTTTGTTTTGTCCTAATAAAGGGAACGATATTTAGAATTATAGAAAAAAAAAAAGCTAAATTCCAAAAACGATTTTTTACTATCAAATGACAGTAGTAATGTAAACGTAATTGAATGATATTTTGAAAATTGGATAATGTTTTATATCAAAAATTCCTAATTATAATATGATCCATAGTAGGCAAATGATAGTCACTCGATGTTCAACCTAAATGCAGTTATTCATAGAAAAAGTAAAATGTGATTAGCATAGTTGTATTTTATTTTAATAAATGCATATATTACATGTTACTTTAATCATATATTTCTTTTTTTTTATTAAGTATTTTTTATATTGTTTACTTTTTATCTTCCTAATTATTGTTTATATATCTAGTTTGATCTAGTAGTTACATCATGTTTTAAATTTCATTATATTGTTGTATCCAACTTTTACTTATCACAGCAAGCAAGTTATTATCAATCATATGTAATGCATCAATCAAACACATGAACAATTACAAGCTTGGACAAACCGGAATCCAAACAGGATGGAGATTTACGCCCTCTCATCGGGGTTGAAGGAAACAATCCCTGAATCACCTACCCAGGAGAAACTAAGCACACTGGAAATCCATAATCTTCACAATTATTATCTCTTTATGTTAATGATGTTTCAAACACCCATTTCCTGTTTTGCGCCTTAGAAACTCCACTAAGTGTTAGACATTTCATAGCGATACCATGGGCGGCGTCCTTCGTTACCAGTTAGTTCCCATGGAACCGACAGAACAAAGGTAAATTTGCGTAGAACTAATAGCCTCTGCCTAGAAAAACCAAGTATTACCAGAGAACCGAAATTCTAACACGTAGTAGGCATTCGTAAAAACATAATGCAGTATATGCAAATCATGCTATGCATGCACCAATTTACTTATGAGTTTGTAATTTTTAGTCAGGTTATAAGTGATCAACTTCGTTCAAACACTCAACATGCTTTACATACAGTAATTTCACAAGCCATTCATTATCACTTTTGATTAGTAGTATTTTTCAAACAACAAGCCAATCCCATAATCCCATACACACGAGAGTTCATTATTATCGTTGTATTTTAATGCAACCAAACTACAATCACAAACAATGTAACAAGTCTAAGTTACTCATCTGCTCATACTGATCAATCGTAGTAATCAACCGGGAATTCCTCGACAGTATCGAAATTACCTACTAAAATAAAGTACTTGTCAATAATATCTATAAATAGAAAATTAAATTCCTATGAGTGACTAAGTGTCCTAGATCGGTATTTTGTATTATTCCTATGGTTTATAGCGATTTCTTAAAGTATTAATTCTTATGGAAAAGGAATATCTATCATTCAATTCTTTTAAGTTTCTTCGATTGAGGATTATTTTAGAGGATGTCGTTTAACTTCCATTTATATCATAAGTTCCATCATAACCTATAGGAGTCTCGGCATATATAACTTTCATGAATTTGTTTGTACCCTTTTCTTGTAATGTAGGTCTTCTAATCATGCTTGTAAAGCTTGTTTTATCAAGCTTTATGTTCATATAAGATCTTAGGAGCTTTAAACATGCATTTAGACTTGATTAAATGAAGTTGGAGTCTTGTTTTGTCCACTTTGTCCTTAAATCCGAATTTACCATTACCACAATTATAACACTTCTAAGTTGTTGTTTTTCTCTTCCAACAATACCTAAACATTCCTAACACATCAAACATCTATCCACTTGAATTCATCTAAGGATTAAAAATTTTTTTCCAACCACAAAACTTTCTTCCAATGCTCAAAATTCATCCTAAGGTCTATTCAATAATTTAACAAAGATAGGTTGTAGTTTGGAGCTTACCTTGGATTGGAATGGAAGGAGGTTGTTCAACTTCCTCTTAAAGCAAAAATTAAACCTAAATCAAAGGTTACAGGATGAGTTTCTAATTAAGTAACAGTAACTATAATAAAAGTTTACTAATGTAATCTAATTTTCTCACATTGACAAGCTAAACTCCTCCTCTTGAACCTTAAGGTGACATGGGATTTTTGATTTGGCTTTGGTTGTTATTGATGAGCTTAGTGTGTGTATGTAAGGTAAGGAAGTAGGCTAGGGTTTATGGTTGTTCACACAAAGTTTCTAAGCTTCTATGTTGAAGGTAGAAATGGGAAAAGGAAATGAAAAAGTGCTGGACGCACTTGGTTTTGCAGCTGGGATTTTGAAGTGTTTTTGTGGGGTTTAAGAGCTCAAAGTGTGTCTAACTTAGGCTTATATACTTATACTAGGACTAAACTAAGTTTTAGAGGCTATGGGATGGGTTTTGGACTTGGAAAATGCCCACAAATGCAGTTGGGATTTTCTACACGAATTTGCAAAGTTGGATGCAAAATTTGACTTGGGTTTGACAGATTTTTGTGGCTATCCTTGAGGGTCTTAATTATGTTTGTTTGCTAGCTAATTAATGCTATTTATGTGTGTAAAAATAAGGGCTCAAATTGGATAAAAATCGGGTCAAATTCAGTTGGAGTTTGAAGTGTGAAAACTAAAATTTTGGAACAATTTCACCTTGATTTTTGGACAAATTTTGGATCTTATTTTCTTATTAATTTTTGGTGTATGAAGTGTCCATTTGAAGGCTCCTTATTGGTGTTTAATTAGTCTAGATAGCAGCTCATCTAATCCTAGGAATATTATAAAAATCGGAGTTGAATTTGGAGAAGTGTGCTGCTGCATTTGTTGAAATTTTCCTTTGCTGCAATTGTCAAGATCCGAATTTGGCATGGATATTTGGAGTGGTTGTGGTTGTTTTTGTGTGCTGGAAATTCTCCTCATTTAATGTTGATTACATGTGGAGTATTTTGGTTGGTTTTTGGGTCAATTTCGTTTGAATTTAGAGGCTCAAATTTGGATCAAAGTCGGGTCAAATGTCAGCTGGTTGCAGTTGCTACTTTGTTTCCATTTGCTCTGTTTTAATCCAAGGTGCTCTGTTCCAGGTGTTTGTTATGCGTGTGTGGGAGGTGTGTGTGTGTGGTCTGCTTGTGCGTGTGTGAACTGCTGCTGTGGCTGGAACACAGCTTGCTCGTGTGTTGAAGATGTTGTGCGTTGGGATGATGTCTTGCTCAAGGCTGGCTCCTGCTGCAGCTCGTGAGATGGAGGGAAGCTGCTCGGTTGGCTTCTTGCGTGCGGCAAGTGGGGATTGTCATGCGCGTGGGGCTAGTCTGTCATGCTCGGTGGAGTTCCTGAATTGTGCATGTGAGGAATGGAGCTCGCTCAACATCTCCTGCTGCGTGGTTGACCCTGCTGTTAATCAACGTCCAGACATCAATTCATCCAGCGGTGCAGCGGTGGCAAAAGCAATCCGACTTCTTCTTCTTCCTTATATATATATATATATATATATTTAATAATTACAAAAATATTTTTATATAAAAAAATATAAATTATTCGCGTATATCTATACTTGTAATATTTACGTTTTACCGAGATAATTTTGTCTAAGTTACTACAAAACTTTAATTTATTTGTAATTTCAAATTTTAGTTAAAACTTCACACGGTTAATTATTTTTTATTTTTAACTTACGTGATTAAATTTTCAATTCGATGAATTAAATTATTAACCAAGTCCTAATAAAGCTAGAATTTCCTAACAATTAAAACAGCTGGTTTGAAATTTCCCTTTTAGATCTAAGTTGATATTATGTTCGGTATTAGTGTTTGTTTGTATTTTATAATCTATTGTTTTATACCGATAAGCTATAAATTAACTGTATCTTCGGTTTCGAAATTTTAAAGCTATTTCTATTATCTTGAATTATCAGTTCAAGATACGAAATCTTGTTTTTGGTATCTATTAAAGTCGAGAAAATTTTTATTCGGGTTTTTCAACTAGGAATGAGTTTATCACAACTCATTAGTCTATTCTAGGATTTCTATTGGTTTCTAAATTCACTATCTAATTTTCGTTTTCTATTTTACTACTGTGTACTATTGTGAAAATTTCCGAGGTTTACATCCTCCCCCCCTTAAAATAAGCTTTGTCCTTAAAGCTTGATACGTACCTGATGGTTCAAATAAATTAGGATAATTCCTCCGAACTTCATCTTCTAACTTCCAAGTCATCTCTTCCGTTCGGGGATCCCATAAAACTTTAACATATCTGATTTCCTTGTTTCTAAGAGTCTGTACTTTATTGTCCATTATTCGAACAGGTTGTTTCTCATATGTCAAGTTCTCCTTTAATGGAATCTCATAATAAAATGAACGAGACAATATAATTTTCCCTTATATATAGGTTTGAGATTGCTTTTTAGAGAATAATATACAGCCCATTGAAAGTTAGACTAAAACAATTGAGTGGCGTGGTTGAGACAAGCATTTCTAAATTCTAATGATGGTAATGGTTGAGGAATAATTAATAAGTAGTTTTATAGATTGATTACCTAGTTATACTTTATTTATGAAATAGGATGTCAATGCATTTATATAAAACTTATCATTGGAATTTTAAACAAGGTATTATGTAGTAATTCCTTCTCCAGATGCATACACATGATTGGTGAAAAACACATTAAGAGCATGAAGTTTGGCAACAATGCCGATGCACGATATATGATATGATGAGACATAGTAAGACATTTCCTATACTCTCATATGCATGGCAAGGCAAGTTTTAGCAACCATCACTTCATTTGGTAATTGAATTAATAATTGGCATTGGACAAGGTAATTAGGGTTAAGGTTTTAACATTAGGATAAGAAGTTGCCAAGTGGCATCAAGAGAGTAGTTTTAGGAGTTTTAAATTCAATAAATCATTTATGGCTTGGAATGGATTTAAAGGTTTAGAGATTTAATTGGGTAATTTAAGCTTAATTTAAGATAACTGGAGAAATTTGGATTACTTGGACCTTAATTTCAAATTAATCTTCTTACTATATTAAATTCGATATGTTTTTTATTTATATTTTTAGGTATTTAAACAGATGCATAAATATGTTGACCCCCCCATAGTCCATGTTGTATTAATTGTTAGATATATAGGGATCCAAATAGCGACTTAAAACTATTGGATAATAAAAAATTCTTATGCACTAGGTAGAGTATGCAAGATATGGATAGATGATCAAAAATTGAAGTGCTTAGTAAAGAGGATTCCCATAGTACAGATAGCATATTATCCTATATAAACAAGAAGTGATAAATTTCAAGTTTCATTAAACAATTGAGTTGGATACATAGCTGTGTACATAACTATTGTTGTTTATTGAACTAGATCAATGAATATATAAATTATGTTGTACATAGAAATGTTGATTTGCATCTAACATATATGACTAAAATGTATAGTGGCTATATGGCTTAGCTAAAGTTTGTTAATTAGGCATTAAGTTGCTAACAACTTAGTAACTGTCAATATGAAAAGAGATGGAAAGATGTGGTGGAAAGGTAATAAGTGAGATGGGACACAAACTAAACTATTCCAATGGTCTTAATTACTAATAGTTGGTAAACAAGTAATAAGCTTAGTTTGATAGACTGCAATAAAGAGAGATTATGCATGACATGTTTATAGATGACATGTTTGCATGCCTATCATTTTTATTATTTTGTGGTATTAAATTCACATTTCATCAACCTAGTTCATCATTATATAGTAGAAGTGCTAAGCTATGATTAAATGATTTTTGAATTCTAGTTAACCATATTATGTTGCTTAATTTAAGTAAATAAATATTAAATTATTAACTTTTTTACAATCCTTACAACTTACCTTATTGACATTAAATGATTTTATGTACTAATGATATTGATGATTCTGATGTATGTTACTACACTTATGATGAGATGAAATAAAGTTCGTATATCGTTGGACATACACACAGATCCATGTTAGCTTGATAGATTGCTAAAATTTTGCACAAGATAGAGACAAATTTTTAGAGTTCATATGTTTACCTCTCTCCAAAGGTTGGGCAGTATTTCGGCAATGGTTCAAGGTATATATCCAGATGATCCATTTACACTCTTGAAGGTAATAAATCAATTTAAAACTATCTTTGGTACAGATCCTCTAGTTTACATAGTGAGATTTTTTCTATATAATATTTGGTCAAGTGATATTGTGACTTGTTTCATTTCAATTCCTTATAGGACACAACCGACCTATTGATAAGGTCATCAAATTTAGTGCAGTTCTCAAGATCATGAAGTTTCTTAAAAGGAATGATCTCCCTCAACTATAAGAAAGCACCATGTTATGTTGCCAAAGAAAAAAGTTTATCATATGATATGCCGTTTGAGGCTGCAGGGGTTTTGGCAAATATCAACTATGGGATATTGAACCATATAAGTGTTGTCATTAAGCATGATACTATTCCATTATTTGTTAAGCTTCTGAGCTCTGCCCTTGATGATTTCAAAGAATAAGTTACTATTTTTCTTCTATTATCTTCTTCCTACTTATGATGAAAGATGATCATGGATTCTAGTGAATTGAAGGGCTTGGAAACTTTAGGTAGATCTACAATTCTTGCTTGTCATAATACCAAGTTTTTTAAAATCAAATAGGCACATGTCTATTGAAACTTTTGAGAACCTTATGCCTTGCTTATGATAACCCTAGTACCTTTTTGCAGATGACTTACTATCCTTTTCCCTGGAGGTGTCTTTTTGTGTAGTCTAATTTCTTTGGATTCTATTAAGACCTTCTAATTGCAATATGTGGGCGTTTAAACTTGTATATTCTTTTAACTGCTTCATTTCTGCACATTGGGTGTATTTCATGTTATTTTCATCTGTATCAGTTGGAGAGACAAACAATTCTTATTATAATGTCTAATGTATGCAAAATCTCTTTTCTATTATGATCTGAGTAAGCAGCATGAGCAATGTTCAGTGATTCTCCAACCTATAGAGACCTTGTACTTGGTTGTGGTGCCCTCGTACCTTTGCTATCCCAATTAAACCTACATTCAAGAGTGTCCAAATGGAGAACTGCTGTGTGGACTTTCTCCAGCTTTTTTCGAAAAAAGCTGCCTTCCCCATTGGAAGAGGTATGCACAAGGATTTTGCTAATTTTAAGAGGAACATTTGCCATGTAATGCATGTCTTTACTCTATGCAGACCGGTATAGTGATAAATGTTCATCGGGTTTTGCTTTTGTTAAGTAAAGTTTACTTTACCAGTTCTGCATCAAATTATTCTTCTTCATGATGAAGCAATTTTGACTAATACTTGCTTTGTCCTCGCTTATTTATCTAATGGCTCAAATGAACAAATTCAAGTTATGCTAGCAACCAGTATCTATCCCCGACTTGTGTAGCTTGTTAAGTAAGATCTTCCTCTACTCTATCATAATAGTGTTACTATGGCATTACCATTGGTTTTAAGCTACCGCTTTGTCTTCGATATTCGTTTTAAATATTTAAAGAGAATGAGTTGGTTTCATATGCTAGGTCCTCTCTATGTGCATATTGTTCTAGTGGTTTTTGATTAAAGTTCTTTTTTTATAGGCATCCATCTCGAAAGGTTGTTATATAAGCATAACAGCATGCACACAAACGAGAGAACATCTAAGAGTTCGTAATGCTCGTATAACAATCTTTCAAGATGGATGCCTATCAAAAAAGAACATTAATCAAAAACCACCATAACAGCATGGACATAGACAAGAGATGGCATACGAAACCAACTCATTCTCTTTAAATATCTAAAACGAAAATTGAAGACAAAGAGGTAGCTTAACACCAATGGTAATGCCACAATAACACTATTACTATAGAGTAGAGGAAGATCTTACTCAAGAAACTCCACAAGTCGTGCAGATACTAGTTGCTAGCATATCTTGAAATTAGTCATTCAAGCTATAAGATAGATAAGTAAGGACCAAGCAAGCATTAGTCAAAACTGCTTCATCATGAAGAAGAATAACCTGCTACAGATTGGTAAAGCAAACTTTACTTAACAAAGAAAAACCCAACAAAAATTAATCATTATATCGGTCTACATGGAGCAAAGGCATGCATTACATGGCAAATATTCCTCCTAAAATTAGCAAAATCCCAATAATATTTATGCATACCTCTTTGAACAAGGGAGGTGACTTCTTTTGAAAGAAGCTAGATAAAGTCCAAATGGCAGTTCTTCACATGGACACCGTTGAATGTAGGTTAAATTGTGATAGCAAAGGTACAATAGCACCACGACCAAGTACAAGGTCTCTATATGTTGGAGAATCACTAGCAACATTACCAAATGCCTATGTTGCCTACTTAGATCATAAAAGAAAAGAGATTCCACATATATTACACATTATAATAAAAAATAACTCTCTCCAATAGATACAAATGAAAACAACACAAAAGAGACCTAATGTGCAAAAATGAAGCAGTCAAGAGAATATACAAGTTCAAACACCCACATACAGCAATTAAAAGGTCCTAACAGAATCCAGAAAAATTAGACTACACAAAAGGACACCTTCAGGTAGAAGGATAACAAGCCAACCCCAATAGGGTTATCATAGGCAAGACATAAGGTTCTTAGAAGTTTCAATAGACACTTGCCTATTTGATTTTAGAAAACTTGATATTGTAATAAACAAGAACTGCAATCAGAATAATCTACCTAAAGCTTCCAAGCCTTTGAATTCACTAGAATCCATGGTCATCTTTCATCTTAAGCAGTAAGAAGATAATAGAAGAAAAGAAATAGTAACTTGTTCTCTAACGTCATCACGGGCACAACTTAGAAGCTTAACAAACAATGGAACGGCATCACGCCTAATGACAACACATACATGGTCCGATGTCCCCTAAGCGATATTTATTAAAACATATGCATCCTCAAATGACAAAATGAAACCTAAGTTGTACCTTAATGGCATATCATATGATAGATATTTTTCCCAACATAACATTATGCATACTTGTAGTCGTGCAAGATCATTCTTTTCAAGAAATTTCATGAACCTAGTATCTACACCAGCTTTGATGACCTTATCAATAGGTGGGTTGCGTCCTATGAGTATTTAAAATGAAACAAGTCCACAATATCAACTATGATCAAGTATTATGGAGAAAAACTTTAGCATGTAAACATAGCATCTATACCAGTTAACAGCTTCCTAAACTAATTTGTTGCCTCCAATTGTGCAAATAGACTATCTGAATATACACTTTGAACCATTGTAGGACTGCTTCCCAACCTTTGGAGAGAGGTAAACATATGAACTTAAGAAATTTGTCTCTATCTTGTGCAAATTTTAGAAATTTATCAAGCTAACATGGATATATGTCTAGGTCCAACGACTATACGACTCCTTATATCCATCTTCATCATAACTGTAGTAACATACATTAAAATCATCAATACATAAAATCATTTAATGCTAATAAGATGAGTTGTAAGTCCTAGAACATAAATTATTGCACATGCACACATATAGTAACACCCTAACCTGAAGGCATTACAACCTACCACACGTCTTTATTTGAGATGAAAATGCTAAGGCTATTATTTCACTAAACCATAAATATAGATATCATCTTTTTATACTCTCATAACGGGGTATCTGTTTTAAAATATTTCATATGACAAAACTTCTTAATAACTTAGTTGGCATAAACCAAAACCAACTTAAATCAGAACTTAAACATTAAAAGGAAAGTCATATAAAGATCATAAACATAAACTTGCACACAAGTTACATATTACTAAATGTAGCAACTAATTAATAAATTTAATGTCATTTACGAGAATCTGGTCAACCAGAATTCAAAACAATTCAAATTGCATTTTCACAAATGTAGCTTAACACCTTCTACTATATAATGATGACTAGGTCTGCAGATCATGAAGCATGAAACGTGAATCTTGATACTACCTAATAATAAAACATGATTAGGCATGCAAACATGTCATCTATAAAACATGCACAAATCTCTCTTTATAACAGCCTAACCAAACCATTATCCACCCCATACTACGTCTATTACTTGTTTACCATCCATTAATAATTAAGTCCATTATAATAGTCATCTACGTCCCATTTCACTTATTACCCCTCCACCATATCCTTCCATCTCTTCTCATATTGACAAGGTACTAAGTTGTTAGCAACTTAATGTCTAATCTAACAATTTCAACCAAACCATATAGACCACTATACATTTTAGTCATAACTGTTAGATGCAAATTCACATTGCCATGAACAACATAGTATAATGTTAGCCATATATTCATTGATCTAGTTCTACTATCTTAATGCTCACAACAATAGACAACAATAGTTATGTACACATGGCTGTATATCCAACTCAATTGTTTAATAAAACTTGAAATTTATCACCTATCTTACAATAGAAAATAATATGTTATCCACCACCACGGGAAATCCTCTTCCCTTAAGCAACTCGAATTTCTAATTATCCGTTCATATCCACGTACACCCCACCTAATGCCATAAGAATTTTTTTACTAGAAAACAAAGCCAATGCAAAAAAAAAAAAAAAAAAAAAAAATGAGACTAATGAAGATGATGAAGTAGAGTGAACTAGAGAATTGAGGCCAGTGCACAAAATATTCTATGAAGAAGAAGATATTACCTCGGAGACTAAAGTGAAGAAACAAAGAGAGAATGTGAGGGTTTTGAGGCTAATGCGTAGAAAAATCTGATAAGAAAAAGAAGAAGATAAGAGACGGATTTTGAGGCCAATGCACAAAAATTCTGATAAGAAGATGATGAAGAAGAGCATTACCTCGGAGACCGATGGGTATGAAGAAACGAAGAAGACAACAATATGCATGCATGAAGAAAAGACCAGTGCAATTTCGAGAATCTTTTGTACAAATAAACCTTTAAATAAATAAAATTAATTAGATTAATATATAATTATAGTATAAATAAACCTTAAATTGAACCCCGCTTGACAAGACAATAGAATAATTGGTAGTAAAGGAATGGATTAAACACTATTAAATATAATTAAAACCAAGTTGACTAAGGTGGTATAATTAAGTAATTGAAATTAAGGTGATGGGCTAATTCTTGACATTTGGTATTTGAATTAATAATTGGTGTATTGGAAAAAGTAACTAGGGTTAGGGTTTTAATATCAAAGGATAAGAAGTTGCCAAGTGGCATCGAGAGAGTGGTTTAGGTATTTTAAATTCAAAAAATCAATTTATTTCTTTGGAATGAATTTAAAGTTTCGAAGATTTAATTGGATAATTTAAGCTTAATTTAAGATAATTGGAGAGATTAAGATTGCCTTTAACCTCTAATTTCAAATTGAATCCTATTTCAATATTAATTGACTTAATTATACCACATTGGTCAACTTGGTTTAAATTACATTTAAATAGTGTATAATACATTCCTTTACATTCAAATTAAGGTTTATTTATATATTTCTAATTAATTTTACTTATTTTAATGTTTATTTATACAAAATATTCTCATAATTGCATCGATCACTTCTTCATGCATGCATATTGTTGTCTTCTTTGATTCTTCATTCCTATCGATCTCCGAGGCAATGCTTTTCTCCTTCTTCTTCTTATCCCATCTCTTATCTTCTTCTTCTTCTTCTCATAATTTGTCGTGCACTAGCCTCAGTTCTCTAATTCACTTTGCTTCATCATCTTCATCAGGCTTCGAGATAATATCTTCTTCTTCTCAGTTTTTTTTTTAATGCATTGGCTTCAGTTCTCTAGTTTGCTCTACTTCATCGTCTTCATTAGTCTTAGTGTTTTTTTTTTTTTTTTTGAATTGGCCTCAGTGCTCTAATTCAATCTACTTCATCGTCTTCATCAATCTCTAAGGTAATATCTTCTTCTTCTTCTTTTCAGATTTTTTTTTATGCATTGGACTCACTCTACTTCATTGTCTTCATCAGTCTCACAAAATCCTAACTTTGTCTAGTTCACTAGTTCATCATCCTCATTCTCTAGGTTTTTTTTTTTTTTTTGTGCATTGGCTTAGTTCTCTAGTTCACTCCCACAAACTTCATCATGTTCAATCTTAGATTTTTTTTTTTTTTTTGCACTAACCTAGAAACTCTAACCCTTTATCAAGACAAAATCTGTTGACCAATATTATAGTCATATTTCCATCTTGCATACATATTTTTCCAATCTTGAGCATTGGTGCTTTGCTCATTTGCTAAACCTTATATTACTAGACTTCCAGTCCAACATCCCCTTTGCTCTTGAAATGACCACCAAAAACCAAAATTTTCAGTTTGGTATATGTAAATCCCATCTATTAGACACAAAATGTCTACATAACTACCTAAATTTTTCTTCCACACAAAGTAAACTAAATGTTAATTAGGTTTTAATGGACAGATTTATTGGTTAATTAATAATTAATATGATTTTTAATTGTAGGAATGGATGTCGGTCAAAACGATTTTGGACCTTAGCTCGAGTAAGAGATATGTCACGAGCTATGTCCAGTTAGGGATAAGGGGATATCATGTAAGTCAAACACAAATAGTTTCTTACAATAAAATTTATGATGAATGATCGTTTTCATTATATAATATTCTATTTTGAATTTTCATATGCATATAAATTTATCTATTTTATAAATTAAACTAGCTTCATTTTGGGCCTTTACTTACCTAGACTTGATTAAGATTGTCTATAGGCTAAAGCACGACAAGGAGATTAATATGCCAGTACCCCAAGAACAGATCGATGCCACTAAACCACCAAGAAAAAAGGATGTCGATAAAGAAACTAAATGTCATGCATATATAATAGATAAAGCATTCGAATGGATACTTAAGAATGGGGTATATCCAGAGTTGTATTATCCATATACGAGATATCGTAGCCATCGAAAAAGAAGAAAACATATAACTGAATTGATGTAATATATATATATATATTAAATGTTTAGTAATATTAACACTTTATTTAATTTTGGAAAATATATATGCAACCAATAAAAGTGGTACGAATTGATGATTATGTTGAATCTATGGAGATGATGAGGCAACAATCATTCAATAGTTGGCACACCATTCTGCCATTGGTGCATTAGAAGTAGATGATTTTTTAGAAATGGAAAATGTTAGTATTTACTTTTAACTATTTTAGTAAAAAGTTGAGTTTACTTAATTCATATCATATATGTTTATTTATTTTATATTTTCAAGGTATTTACAGGGGATACACGTAACATGATGACACCCCTTCAGTCCATTTTGTACTAATTGTTGGATATGGCAGGGATTGAGATAGTAACTTGAACTATTGGATAATAAAAATTTTGTATGGTACTAGTTGGGGTGTACGTGGATATGGATAGGTAATCAAAAATTCAAGTTGCTTAAAGGAAGAGGATTTCCCATGGTGGCGGATGGCATATTATCCTATAGTGTATGAAGTGATAAATTTCGAATTTCATTAAACAATTGAGTTTGATACATAGCTATGTGTACATAACTATTGATGTCTATTGTTATGAGCATTAAGATAGTAGAACTCGATCAATGAGAATATGACTAATATTATAGCATTAAGTTGCTAACAACTTAGTAACTTGTCGATATGAGAAGAGATGGATGGATGTAGTGTTAACAACTTACTAAGTTGTTAGCAAACTTAATGCCTAATCTAATAACTTCAGCTCATTATACATTTTAGTTATAACTGTCAAATGCAAATCGACATTGCCATGTACAGCATAGTACAATATTAGCCATGTATTGATTGATCCAATTCTACTCCTTTAACGCTCACAACAATAGACAATAATAGCTATGTACAAAAAGTTGTGTATTTAACTCAATTGTTTGATGAAACTTGAAATTTATCACTTATCATACAACAAAGGATAATATGTCGTCCACCACCATAGGAAATCCTCTTCCCTTAAGCAACTCGAATTTTTAATCGCTCATCCATATCGACGCACACCTCACCGAGTGCCATAACAATTTTTTATCATCCAATAGTTTAAATTACTATATGGATCCCTACTATATCCAATAATTAGTACAACATGGACTATAGGGGGTCAACATGTTTCGTGCATCCCATGTAAATATCTTGAAAATATAAAATAAACAAACATATAGGATTTAAATTAAGTAAACTCAACTTCTTACTAGAATAATTAAAAGTGAATACTAACATTTCCTATTTCCAAAAAAATCGTCTATTTCTAATGCACTAATGATAGGATGTTATGCCTGTTGTCCAATAATTCTCACCTCATCTTCTCTATTGATTTCAATACTATCGATTCGTACAACTTTGTTTGGCTGTATATAAAATTAAAATAAAGTGTTAATATTATCAAACATTTAAATATATATACTATGTCAATTCACCTACATGTTTTCTTCTTTTCTAACATCTGCGATTACCTGTATATAAATAATACAACTCCGGATACACTTCAGTCTTAAGTATCCATTTGAATGTTTTATCTAGTCTATACATATAACATTAACTTTCTTTATCGACATCGTCTTGACTTAATAGTTCAATGGCATTGATCAGGTCTTGGGATGCTAGCATATCAATCTCCTTATCTTACTCTAGCTTGTAAACAATTTTAATCTAGTCTAGACAAATAAAGGCCCAACATGCAACTACTTTAAATTATAAAATAGATCAATTTATATGCATCTGAAAATTCAAAACAAAATATTATAGAATGAAAATAATCAATCATCATAAATTTTAATATATTAAAGTTTGATTTATGTAATATCTCTTGATTCCTAATTGGACTTACCTCGTGACTTATCTCCCACTTCGTTTAAGGTCTGAAATCATTTCAATCGATGTCCATTCCTATAATTAAAAATCATAATATTCATTAATTAACCAATAAATCCATGCATGAAAACCTAATCAATATTTAATTTACTCTATATAGAAGAAAATTTGGGAAGTTATGCGAATGTTTTATGTCTAATAGATGGGATTCACATCCACTAAACTAGAAATTTTGGTTTTTGGTGGATCATTTCAATAGCAAAAAGGATATTGGATATGAAGTCTGGTTGTATGGGGTTCAGCAAATGAGCAAAGCACCAATGCTCATGATTGTGAAAACATGTATGCAAGATGAAAATATGACTACAATATTGGTCAATAGGTTTTCACTTGGATAAAGGATTAGAGTTTCTTATTTGCTATAGACTTCTTAGTCTATTACAAGAACTTTGAGCGAGACTAGAGAATTGACAAAGAGATAAAGTTAGGATTTTGAGGCTAGTGCATAGAAAAAAAAAGAATCTAAAACTAAACACGATGAAGTTTTGTAGGAGGGAACTAAAGAACCAAGGCTAATGCAAAAAAAAAAAAAAAAAACTAAGACTGATGAAGACGATGAAGTAGAGTGAACTAGAGAATCGAGGCTAGTGCACAAAAAATTCTAGAAAGAAGAAGAAAATACTTCGGAGATTGGCTCAAACAAACGAAGAGATAATGTGAGAGTTTTGAGGCCAATGCATAGAAAAATCTGATAAAAAGGATTTTGAGGACAATGCGCAAAAATTCTGATGAGAAGAAGAAGAAGAAGAAAAGCATTAACTCGGAGACTAATGGGAATAAAGAAATAAAGAAGACAATAATATGCATGCATAAAGAAGAGACTAGTGCAATTTTGAGAATTTTTTGTATAAATAAACCTTAAGTGTTGATGATGTAGGGTCGGGTTTGGTATACCCTATAGTGTAGTGGGTTCGGGTTTGGATTCATATGACCTACTCGAAACCCGACCCGGTTGCATCTCTATCATTTGTCGTTGGCTCCAAGATTTGAGGAGATTCAATCATAATTTTTTATTAATTCTTGATGATGTAGGATGATTTGGATTTATTTTGAGTACATACTAATCCTCTAATTCTCATCTATCGAAATATATATACACATATATAATAGATAAATTTGCAAAATCAATGCAAATCTACTACATTAGAAAAAAACAAAACAAACAAACCACATCATAATCGACTAAATCATAAAATACAGTAATTCTTTTGTTCCGACATTTATTATAGAAAAAAGATTGTAACAAGTCAACTCATGCACAGGTAAGTTTGCCAGCACTTCTCCACTTTTCCCTTTCAAAGTGTATGCTCAAAAGAAATATGCAAACACAATTAACCAGGAATCGAAAAGATAGGATAGCTAAATGAAACATATAGAAGTGGAAAATGGAACGGGCACATAGTTAACTTCGAAAAATAATCATGCCATTCCAAACCACAACAATTTATGTGAAAAAGGACTAGCATTTGTGACTATACTTAGATCACAATCAAATCAAATACATTAACACGCAGATTAAACAATCGAAAGGAGAATACCAAAAGCAAACAATACAAAGAGCATGATACATACATCACAATGGAGTGATCAACAAGATAATCAGAATCTTCCTCAGTAGTCTTCATGTAGTAAACTCGATAAGCACAGGAAACCTCTTTAATTTCATCCGGCATGCCAATAAGCCCAATTAATTTAGGATGGAACTCTCTGAAACAACATATATAGATCTTAAAATCAAGAGAGTCCACTCCAAGGTAGGCGCAAATTTAGCATGATACTAAAAGAAAAAGATTATAGCAGATTAATCAACACCTTAATGTATTCATGAACTTGCTCAACGATATCTTTCTCAGGATCAACAGAAATAAAAAGAGGAACTATGTCAATCCCTGCATTTTCCTCTGCAACCATGAATAACTCATGAATATCATCATTGCTTTTGTTTCAAATAGATAGGAAAACTAAACATTCTAATCTATTATATTAATTAAATGAATAAACGTTATCACAATTCTCAAAAAACAGACCAAATGGAGGTAATGCAATACGTATGAATTAATTACCCATCATCAAATCTAATAAAAAATTTTATGTACATCAAAAGTTAGATTTAATTTTACACATCATACAGGATTCATTTAACAAATCACATCTTGAAAATTTCTTTCTCAACATCACATGTACCAAAGCAAATTAACAAAGAACCAAACTATATAAACTTCTTTCCCATGGATGAACGTTGGCACACTGACCTCCATGAGCACAATTTTTAATCGACCTATAAATGAAGGAAAACAAAACATATTCAAAGATAAATTACCAATACGACCAACTATAGAGTTTAATAATCTTACAACCAGGTCCTTTACGTAAAATAGAATACGTGAATTATGGCAATGGGTATTATTAGATTTTATAAATTTCACCAATTCTTTCTGAGAAAGGATTAGTTAAAAGGCCATGGTTGGAATGAGACAGCATGCCAATGGCAAGTTCTGGCTTAGGGCAAGGGGATTAAAGGTTTGCTGTAAGGCTTTGGAATCAGGACTCCATAGTCCATGTAGTCCATATTCAAAGCTTTTTCCTCATAATAGGGTTCAACTCCCCCACTCTTTAATATGCCTTTTAGTAGTTCCAGGACTAGCTTTTGAATCTTTTGGATTTCTCTGGTATACTCTTCTAAAACTTCACTGCAATAAAATTTTCATATTAACAATAATAACAACATTAAAAAACTAACAACAACAATAAAACCTTTTATATTAACCATGTAGTCCTACCAGACAACGGAAAAAAGAAACAATAACAGCGAATTATCAATACTAATTTAGCTTTCACTTTGATTGAATATCTTCAAATCCTTTTTATCATTTTAAATGGTTCAACTAAATTGAGTTTATGCTTTTATAGTTTAAAAAAGAAGCTATTATTCCCCTTTGACACGCTGTGTCAAGTGATAAAGACTATTATTTTCTTAATATGTTTCAATATAATAAAATATGGCGTTACATGCAATGTGAGCCTCCGAATATCCATGAGGGTAAGCTGGAAAACAAACTAAAAATTTTATGATGCGACCAAAACAAATCCAAAGCAATCGCGACTCATAGGAGAAACAGCCACAACCATTAGACAGAAAGAATATGGAGAAAACTATCTGATTTATGTTTTTATGCAAAAAATAAGATAACGGAGAAAACCACTCTCCAAGTCCCACCATATAAAATCATCAAATAACCATTTGTCAGTTCACCACAACAATCAATTAACTAATATCTACAGAACTTTCTCTAGAATAAAAAGGATAATATAATTAAAAAAAAAACTGATGAGTAATGTGTATATCATGGCATTGAACACTCATAACAATTATAAACTCAATAAGCATCAACCGTAAACAACACTAACTCAGGCAATTCATTTCTCATTCCGACTAATACTAGACAACAGAGCAGAGAAGCAGCCAGCCAGCCATTCTATATCTAGCGTAGATGATGATGATGGTAATAAGCAGTGAACAGAATAACTTACACGAATTTGCGTCATGAGAAGAAGAAGAAGCAGCAGCAGCTAGGGAAGATGCTTTGAGCCTGAAAGTCTCGATGTCGACGTCATCTTCGTCAATACCATCCCAAATGCATAATTGGTTAACATTCAGGTTTGCCTCATCCTCGTCCTTATTCACATCCTTGGCCTCGAACGCGATGCAATACCAATACCCAGCTGCAGACTGCGCATTTGCTTTGATAATTCTCACGAGTTCTAGTTCCTCACCCTTTTGAAAAAAGAAATTATCATTGAACCCAACCCACGTCTATCTAGCTTGAATAATTAATTAAGTCGTAACAGTTAAAATGACGAAATTAAGACCCGAAATCTAAATGGTAAGCATATGATAAAAATAATGACCTTACCTTTTCCTCGTGGTGCTTTTTGAGAGCATGAGATACCAATTGGGTAAGACGTATCTCCATACCTTCTTCACTTAAATCCTCGATGGGGATAATCAAACCGAAGGCAAACAGGCCCCTGATTTTCTCAATATCAACGTAAACCCTGCCAAATATATACATTATATCATCCATCTTTAATTTTTTAAAAAAGGAAAAAAATATATATATATATATATACACACACACACACGTATATCACTCTCCTCCATCATCTTGTAGTCCGATAGCTTCGATAGGTTACTTTGATTCATCTACCCCTCATCGTCATCATCTGATGATCCTTAATCGTATTTCTCCTCATCCTCGTGTTCATCAGCAACTATCACCTTTGTTTTTTTTTTTTGCTTTTGTTGAATCAGACCTTATCATCTCGAAGCCCTAATTTTCCCACCTTGAAACCCTATATAATATATATATAAACCCTAATTTTCCCACCTTCAAACTTTTGGACAACCAAAAACCCTAATAGAACTGTACGATAGGTCTTGATTACAAAAATCCAATCATACAACTATTATACGCAACACAACAGACGATAACTATACTAAAGTTGTATAATTCCATCTCTAAGCATACTAAAAACAGCAAGTCCTAGAAATCGACAGCTATCCATACATACACAGTGAGAGGAAGAAGCAGATTTACCAAGTTGCGTCGGTCTTCGAAGTATTTGGGTTCGGGTCTGGGTCTGGAGGCTTTGACTCGTTTACCTCTAGAAGCAGCGGGTTCGGACTTGTGGTTTTGCATGGTTTGAGACGAAGGTTGAGATTGAGACAGAGTGGGATTCGTCGGTTTGGCTGTGCTTTCTCTTCGCACCTTTCACCATTGTGGATTTAGGTTTTACGAAGACCTGAAATTCGGGGAAGAAGAAAACTACGGACAACAACAACAGCAGATTTTATTTTTTGAATTCTATAGAGAGAAATATAAGGATGTCGGAAGATGTAAGAGCGTTTTAACGCCGTTGTCCAGAAGAGGAGAGGAGAGGAGAGAAGGGAAGGGAAGCGGGGCACGATGTTGTAAGATTTGGTTTTGCCCTGTGAATCTTGATGGAAACCTTGGCCTCCGTGGCTTTTTTATATTTGAAATTATTTGGTTTTCATTTTTTATAACAATGCATTGTTTCGAAGGTCTCTTCTCTTATCTGTATCTGTATTTTTTTAAAATAATATATATAAATATGTTCGATTTATGTTTATATTTTATATATATTTCATCTATTTGATCTTTTAATAAAAATTATCAATTTTTTTATCTGATGTAATTATTTATAAATAATTTGTTAGAATTTTTTTTTTTAAAATGCCTATTTCTATAAATAGTTGGAAATCTTTTAAATCTATTTATCTATTATCTATTATTTATTACAAATAGACGATGCACCCACGATGTGTGTGCAAATAAAACAACTCAATATATATAAATTAAATAGATATATTGTTTTGACAGGTTACCTTAATTAGTCCTAGAAATTAAGAAATTAATTACAAACCATAATGACAATTGTACTTTCAACATGTAACTTATCCATGTTGGGTAACTGTCATGCATAAATATGGTATCAAATGTTTAGATCAGTATATAAAGATACATGCTTAAGCTAAAAAAGGAAAAGATTATGTTTATTCAACATCTATTTAATTATATTCCAACCCTATTTAATTGCATGATTTCAGGGATATCAAAAATATTTCACGCTCATATGCTAAAAAAGGAAAAGACTGTATCTACTCAACTCTTATTTAATTCTATTCAAACCCTAGCTAATTTCATCAGTTCATGGATACCAAAAATATTTTACGCGGAAATGACTATCTATTCAACCCCTATTTAAATTCTATCAAACCCTATTTAATTTCATGATTTCAAGGATACCAAAAATATTTTACACTCTTATGCTAAAAAAGGAAAAAACTATGTCTATTTAACTCCTATTTAATTATATTCAAAACCTATTTAATTTCATGAGTTCAAGGATACCAAAAATATTTTATGTGGAAAAGACTATGTTTATTCAATCCCTATTTAATTTTATTCAAACCCTCTTTAATTTCATGATTTCAATGATACCAAAAATATTTTACACTCATATGCTAAAAAAAAAACGACTACATCTATTCAACACTTATTTAATTATATTAAAATCCTATTTAATTTTCATAATTTCGGGAATATGAAAAATATTTTATGTCCATATATTAAAAATATTTATACTAAAGACATCAAAGGAGGTAGTTTTGCTTTAATAGTATGGATGTTTAGCATTTAGGTCCAACCCATCTGACAAAGTCTTTAAATTTACATGTGGTGTTTAACATTTATATGTTTTTCTTTAAATTAATAACATCCTATATTTCTATATTGTATTTTTTCTTTACAACGCCCTTTGTCCACTACTCATTCTCCCATGCAATCACGTCTCTCACATGTTCCCATTTTTTCAAACTTGATTTAGTATGCAGTAATGCTCTAAAATAATATTGTCTCGATCTGGCCAGAAGAGTATGACTTGATATGCCTAGGGCCAAGGATTGAGATACGAAGGAGTTAAATTGGGATCAATAAAAAATAAAAATATAAGACATATTTTATTTATAAAAGACACACACACATCTATTAAATTTGTATAAGGCATATAACTTAAAAAGAGAAGAAAGCATATGAAGTGTGGTGGCGATTCAAACAAAAAAATTAATCAATGAAAAGAGTATAGAAAATAAATCCAACTCGAATATAAGTTGGGTTGGCTCGAATACAAGCCAAATCTACTCGAATACAAGTAGATTTTAGAATTCCGGATGCAGAAAACTAATACATAATTTTGGGGATAAAATTTTTCTTATTCCTTTTTCAGTAATAATTGTCACGACTCTAGTATGGGGGCCTAACAGGATTTATCTAAAGCCATCATATCACGTGTGCACCCGTAACATGAGAGCCGTCTTGTATGTCAGAGTATACAAGACTCTATTTATTTATAAAAGTTTATAATATAATGATATAATATATTACAGTATTCCAACTATGGAATCCGATTTTTCAATTTCCACAAAGATCGCAGAGAATCGATATCCCCCACCAAATAGTGAAATTGGGTTTCCAAACTACAACATACAAAATTCAAAATTCATCTAATTTACATTCTAAGTTTCCATATCCTATATCTCTATCTTCAATAAAGTTCGTTGGAGAAGCTCTCTTCACACATTCCTAGCCCAGTCCCAGCTAGTAATAATCCTGCACAAAAACTGTTGGGGGGTGAGCAAACCACGGGCTCAGTAAATAACCAAACTTATCACAACAAGCAAGTTATTATCAATCATATGCAATGCGTCAATCAAACATATGAACAATTACAAGCTTGGACAAACCGGAATCCAAACAGGATGGAGATTTATGCCCTCTCATCGGGGTTGAAGGAACCGATACCTGAATCACCCACCCAGGAGAAACAAAGTACACAGGAATCCATAATCCTCACAATTATTATCTCTTTATGTTAATGATGTTTTAAACACTCAGTTCCTGTCTTGTACCTAGAAACTCCACTAAGTGTTAGCCATTTCATAGCGATACCATGGGCGGCGTCCTTCGTTACCAGTTAATTCCCATGGAACCAACAGAACAAGGTAAACTTGCGTAGAACTAATAGCCCATTGCCTAGAAAAACCAAGTATTACCAAGAACCGAAATTCTAACACGTAATAGGTGTTTGTAAAAACATAATGTAGTTTATGCAAATCGTGCAATGCATGTCCGTTTCATTTATAGTACCGACAGTTGTTAATCAAGTTTAAGGCGATCATACAATTTACAGACAATCATCAACATATTTCTTACAATATTTATCATACAATAGGATTATCGCTTATATTATGATAATTTGCCATTCAATCATACACCACGCATCATGTTGTATCCCAATCCCGCATGCATATCAATTGAATATATATATATATATTATTATTCCAAATGCAACTATACTACAAGCACAAACAATGTAACAAGTCTAAGTTACTCACCTGTGGTCCTTGCAAAGTTGTTGTATAAGCTATCGGAAATCCAAGAATTGATCTATTTTCCTATGAAAGGAAACAACAGAGATTTATTATTGGATTATTTCTATAAGAGAAGTCTTCCTATAATTAAAGGTATTGATCTTTATCGTCGGATATTAAACTAAGCCTGTCATATAAATTACTGTGTTGTTTAATAATTTAATTGAATCTTTATAGGTGCCTAATTATTTTGTATCGGTATTTGATACAGTTTTTATTAAGGTTTTAATCCCTATAGTAGAGAATATTTGTCTGTATTTTGTTTCTCTTGATATCTATATTATTAATTAAGGAGTTTGTCTTTCTTTAAGTCCTACTGTATTTAGTAAGAGAGTGCTATTTATTTATCAATTATTTGCCTATCAACCTTATCTGTCCCTTAAATTAGTATTTTTATTTATTTAAGTATATGTTTTAGTATCTATATCTTTCAAAAGTTATAAAAATCGTATGTAGATATATCAAATTTCTATTATACTTCAGTTTCATTCTTATTGCAAAACAGGCTAAGTTTAATACTACAATATTATTAGTAATATTAGTTTTGAAACGTTAATATCAATATTAGTAATAAACACATGTATAACAATAATAATCATCTTCATACTATTAGCAAATAATAATGTTAACGACAAAAATAATAATAGTTTTGATGACAATATAAATACATTAGCGTTATAGTGAAAATAACAGTATTAATAATCATTCATGACTCGTAACGAGAATATCAATAATACTGAATACTATACTCAGTAGTAATATTAATAACAATAATTATAATCATACTCATAGGGATAACAGTAAAATTTGATGTTGGTTTATTAAGAGTGTAAACTGAATGATTTTCTAGTTTGGGATTTCTTAAGTATTGGTTCTTATAGAAAAGGAATTTTTTTTTATTGTTTAATTCTTTTAATTTTCTTTCGATTGTATAGTATTTTAGAGGATCTCATTTAAGCCTTCATTCATATCCTAAGTTCATTCATAATTTATATTAATATGTGCAATTTCTATGAATTTGTTCATAATACTTTTATTGTAATGTAGAACTTCTAATCATGATTTTAAAGCTTGTTTTATCAAGTTTTATGTTCATATGAAGTCTTAGAAGCATTAGACATTCATTTAGACTAGATTAGATGAAGTTTGAGTCTTGTTTTGTTCATTTCACTCCCAAATCCGAATTTACTGTTACCAAATTTATAATGCTTGTAAGTTGTTGTTTTCGTTTTCCAATAATATCTAAACATTTCTAACATATCAACAATCCATCTATTTGAATTCATTAATGGATTAGCAACATCTTTCAACTATATAACCTTTCTTCAATACTAAACAATTCATCCTAAAGTCTATACATAACTATAACAAAGATTGGTTGATGATTTGGAACTTACCTTGGCTTGGAATGGAAAAAGATTCTCATCTCCCTTTCTAAGTAATAATCAAACCTAGATCAAAGATTAGAGGATGAGTTCCTAACTACTTTAGAGGTTAACAACCTTAGCTACAAAGAAAGTTTACTAATTCTAGTAAACATTCTTACCTTGTTAGGCTTAGTTCCCACTTGAATCTTATGATAACCAAGACTTTTAACTTGGTGTTTAGAAGTTGTTGGAGAGGAGGAATTGATGTTATTAGTGTGTTTGGTGCATAGGTAGAATATGGAAAATAAGTTTGGATGTTTGTGTTGGTTTTACTAAAGTTTTCTAAACTTTCTAAGTGGAATGTTGCAAAGGAAAAGAAAAATACAAAAGATGGACGCACTTCCTCTTGTGGCTATATTTTTGAGGTGATATTGTGGGATTTAGGAGCTCAATTTGTATCTAACTTAAGCTTATATACATATACTAAGTCTAGGCTAAGTTTTAGAGGTTAAGGAAATGGTTTTGGGTTTGAAAAAGGCTCACAATTGCAGCTGGAAATTTCTGTGCGAATTTGGCAAATTTGGATGACAAATTTGAATTGTGTTTTGACAGATTTTTGTAGTTGTTTAAAGGATATTTATGGGGTTTGTTTGCTAGTAAATTAAGGCTATTAAATAGTGGTTTATTTGGTGTATTTGTAGTACAAGTTGGCTGAGAAAAATTGGACCAAAAGAAGGATTATAGATCATGTTCCAGTTGTTGTTCTTGGGTGAGAATTTGATATGAATTTGAGGACGAGTTTTTGATAAATTTGTGTAGAATTTGTGGCTGATTTCAAGGGGAATTAAATGTGTTTGTTTGGTAGTTAATTAAGGTTGTTTATATGTGTAAATTAGGAGCTCAAGGTACAAGAAAAATCGGGTCAAAATCGTGTGAAATAGAGGCCAAAAATCAACATTTCTGCTGCTGTTTTGCTTGCTGTTTTGTCATGTTGGTTTGTACGATTTTTGATCAAATTTCTCTTGTTGTTTTCTATCTAGCAAATGGTGTTTGAGGTGGACATGTGAAGGCTTAAGATTGGTCCTCTTTTGGTCAAAAATTCCAACTCAACTAAGTCCATAAATTTTACAAAACCGGAGCTGAAATGGATATGTGTACTGCTGTTGTTTTGTTCTGATTTGTCCTCTACTGTAGTCTGTTTGCTCGCAAATTTCAAGGTCATATGGAGCTGGGTTTGACTTTAATTTGGGTTGAATTCCTTCCTCATTTAATGTTGATCTTGTATGGAGTGTTTTTATTGGATTGTATGTCATTTTCATGTGAATTTTTAAAGCTCAAAATTGGATCAAAGTTGAATGTTTGTGTGTGAATTCTACAGCCGGAATTTCCAATTGTTGGTGTTGTACGTGATGCTCTGCTTTCCTCTCTCTCTTAATTACCCTCCAGCATTTCCAATCGTGAATCGTGGACTACGACAGTCGAAGTTCCTCCTGTTCGTCAAAGAATTCCAGAGTGATGCGTGGAGAATTTTGCTGCTTCCGTGAAGCATCTTCCAGCGGCTGTCCTCGTGATTTCTCACCGCTCGTGAATTGTCCACATGGAGCAGCTGCAGCAGAGATCTTCACTTCCATGTGTGGTCTCTGTTCATCCCAGCATGACATTTCTAGTGGCTTCATGCATCCAATTTTGCACGTTCGGTATGGGATCTTTGTTCACGTGAAGAGGGCTCATCTGTTTCCTAACTTGAGAATTTCCAACCGTGATTGCTGTTTTAAATGAAGCCGATTTTGAGTGTAATTTGCAGCGCGTGGAGAAGTTCAACCAATTCCTCTTTTCACAAGTCCCCTTCCAGCGTTTTGCATTCTGTTTTGTTTTCTTTATATAATATATATATATATATATGTTTATCATTTGACTAATGAGAATTAAAAAAAAATATTTTAACTAATATTAATTGATAAACAAATATCTATAACGGTTACATAAGAGTTTCATCCAAATAGAGTTTTCTAAGTTCCTATAACAATTCTAAGTTGTTTATACGTACAAATTTTTAGTTTAAAGTTCACAATTAATTATTTTTTAATATTTCAACTTACGTGATTAAAATTTTCAAGTTCAATAAATTGGATTTGGACCCGAGTCTTAATGAATTCCGAATTTCCTAACAAGTGTAACAACGGGTTTGCAATTTTCATTTTAGTTTTAGATTAATATTTATTGCTCAGTATTAGTATATATTATGTATTTATACTCTTAGTATTTCCTCTTTTTATTGTCACGACTCTAAATGGGGGGCCTAACAGGATTTATCTAAAGCCATCATATCACGTGTGCACCCGTAACATGAGAGCCGTCTTGTATGTCAGAGTATACAAGACTCTATTTAATTATAAAAGTTCATCATATAAATGGTATAATATATTACAGTATTTCAACTATGGAATCTGATTTTCCAATTTCCACCAAGATCGCAGAGAACGGTATCCCCCACCAAATAGTGAAATTGGGTTTCAAAACTACAACATAGAAAATTAAAATTTCTCTAATTTACATTCTAAGTTTCCATATCCTCTATCTCTATCTTCAATAGGTTTCGTTGGAGAAGCTCTCTTCACACATTCCTAGCCCAATCCCAGCTAGTAATTATCCTGCAAAAAAACTGTAGGGGGGAGCGAACCACGGGCTCAGTGAATAACCAGACTTATCACAACAAGCAAGTTATTATCAATCATATGTAATGCATCACTCAACCACATGAACAATTACAAGCTTGGACAAACCGGAATCCAAACAGGATGGAGATTTACGCTCTCTCATCGGGGTTGAAGGAACCAATCCCTGAATCACCTACCCAGGAGAAACTAAGCACACAGGAAATCCACAATCCTCACAATTATTATCTCTTTATGTTAATGATGTGTTAAACACCCATTTCCTGTTTTGCGCCTTAGAAACTCCACTAAGTGTTAGACATTTCACAGATACCATGGGCGGTGTCCTTCGTTACCAGTTAGTTCCCATGGAACCGACAAAACAAAGGTAAGCTTGCGTAGAACTACTAGCCCTCGGCCTAGAAAAACCAAGCATTACCAGAGAATCGAAATTCTAACACGTAGTAGGCATTCGTAAAAACATAATGCAGTTTATGCAAATCATGCAATGCATGTCCGTTTCATTTATAGTACCAACAGTAGTGAATCAAGTTTAAGGCGATCATACAATTATCAACATATTTCATAAAATATTTATTATACAATAGGATTATCGCTTATATTATGATAATTTGCCATCAAATCATACACCACGCATCATGCTGTAACCCAATCCCGCATGTATATCAATTGACTATATATATATTATTCCCAATGCAACTATCCTACAAGCACAAACAATGTAACAAGTCTAAGTTACTCACCTGTGGTCCTCACTAAGCTGTTGTATAAGCTATTGGAAATCCGGGAATTGATCTATTTTCCTATGAAAGGAAATAACAGAGATTTATTATTGGATTACTTTTGTAAGAGAAGTCTTCCTATAATTAAAGGCGCTGAATCTAATCACCGAATATTAGGCAAAACCCGTTACTTTAATTATTGCATCATTAAATAATTTAATTAAATCATTTTAGATACCTAAATATTTCGTATCGGTGTTTGATATAGTTTTTATTAATTGCTATCTATATATTTTTATTCAAGGGGTTTGTCTTTTCTTAAGTTCTACTACTTTTAATAGAAGATTTTTATTTATTAATTCTTTGCCCGTCAACCTTATCTGTCTCTCAAATTGGTATTCTTATTTATTTAAGGATATGTTTTAGTATCTATACATTTCAAAAGTTATAAAACCGTATTTAGATATATCAAATTTTTATTATACTTCGGTTTCATTCTTATTGCAAAACAACTAAGTTTAATACTACAATATTATTAGTACTTTTAGTTTTGAAACGTTAATATCAATATTAGTAATAACTATAGGTATAATAATAATCATTTTTCATACTATTAGTGACAAAATAATAGTATCGATATATAAATATAGTAGCATTTACGTGAAGATAACAATTTTAATAATCGTTCATGACTCGTGATGAAAACATCATCAATACTGAATACTATACTTAGTAGTAATATTAATAGCAATACTTATAATCATACTTATAGGAATAACAGTACGGTTGATGTTGATTTATTAAGACTGTAAACTAAATGATTTTCTAGTTTATGATTTTTTAAGTATTGATTCTTATAGTAAAGGAATTTTTATTGTTTAATTCTTTTAATTGTATATTATTTTAGAGGATCTCATTGAAGCCTTCATTCATATCCTTCAAAAATTATTCTTAATAAAATTGTTTGTAGATGGAGTTTAGATATCTCAAATTTTTCATTATATTTCTCTTGTAATGTAAAAGCTCCTAATCATGCTTTTGAAGCTTGTTTTATCAAGTTTTATGTTCATATGAGGTCTTAGAAGCATTAGATATAAGTTTAGACTAGTTTAGATGAAATTTGAGTCTTGTTTTACCTACTTCATTCCAAAATCCGAATTTACTATTACTATCTTTATAATATTTCTAAGTTGTTGTCTTCTTTGCCAACAATATCTAGACATTTCTAACATATCAACCATCCATCTACTTGAATTCATCCATGGGTTAGCAACTTCTTTCAACTATATAACCTTTCTTCAATACTAAACAATTCATCCTAGAGTCTATACATAACTATAACAAAGATAGGTTGATAGTCAGGACTTACCTTGGCTTGGAATGGAAAAACGATTTTCAACTTCCTTTTTAAGCAAGAATCGAACCTATATCAAGGTTAGATGATGAGTTCTTAATTAAATTATAAGTTAGCATCATTAACTATAATGGAAGCTTATAAATTCTAACCAATATTCTTACCTTATTAAACTAGCTTTTCCATCTTGGATTTTATGATAACTAAAACTTTTTGATTTGGTTTTGGATGTTGTTGGAGAGAGAGGAATTGATGTTTTTGGATGTATTTAGTGTATAGATAGGATATGGAAGTAAGCTAGGGGTTTATGGTTGATCACACAAGGTTTTCTAAGCTTCTAAGTTAAAGGTTGCAATGGAAAAAGAAAAGAAGAAGAGCTGGACGCACCTTTCTTGGTGGCTATGTTTTTTGGAGGATTTTGTGAGAGTTATGAGCTCAATTTGTGTCTAACTTAAGCTTATATACATATACTAAGACTAGGTCAAGTTTTAGAAGCTAAGGAAAAGGTTTTGGGCTTGAAAAAGATGCAAAATAGCAGCTGGAATTTTTCCTACGAATTTGGCAATTTAGAGTTGCAAATTTGGACTTTGTTTTGATAGATTCATGGCTAACTTTAAGGGCATTAATTATATTTGTTTGGTAGCTAATTAATACCATTTATGTGTGTAAATTTTGGGGCTCAACTTGTGTAAAAATCGGATCAAAATTTGAGCTAGAACAGAGGTTGAATTTGTAATTTCTGCTGCAGTTGTTGTTGTTGTTTTTCCACCCCTACTGCAGCTTTTTCAACAAGGATTTGGACAATATTTTAGAGCTAAGTTTGACTTTGATTTGAGTTGGATTTCTTCTTTAATTAATCAAGATCTTAGCTGTTATTTTGTGGTTGCTTTGGATGTTATTTTCTTGTTGAAATTTGGTGTTTAAATTAGGCAACTTAAATGTGAATGCTGTAATATTTTTGTTTGAATTTCCTCCACTGCAGCTGCTGGTTTGGTGATTCCAAGACCATTTGGAGCTGTCTTGGTTGCATTTTTGAGTTGAAATTCTTAGCATTAAATGTTGATTACAGGTGGAGTGATTGTATTGGGTTATATGTCATCTTCATGTTGAATTTTTGAGCTCAAGGTTAGATCAAAGTTGAACTTGAAGCAGCTGTAATTTGCTCTGTTCGTGTGCTCTGTTTCCGACCGAGAGCCATGTTGTGCTGCGTGTGGAGTCCTAGGTGTTCGTGTGCATGGAAGCCTCTGCTCGCTGCTGCTGCTGTTTCCTTTTCCAGCCTGGATGCTGCTACGCGTGATGGAATGCAGCTTGCTCGTGCATGTTGCTATGCGTGGAGGCTGCTCGTGCGTGGGGAATTCCTCTGTTCGTGTGTGACTTCAGCAGCGCGTGGAGGTCTTCATTTAACCGACTCCCCTGTTTTCTGCCGTGGTGTCCCCTGCTCAACTTAGAATTGAATTGCTGCGTGGAAGTGAAGCAGCTACTTGTGCGTGAAGGACTGCCCGCTTGATTGACTCCTGCTGGTGACGTTGCTGCTGCGCGTGATGGAGCAACGGCTGCTGCGTCCTTGATTTTCTTGTGCGTGAACTTCTGAGCGTGGGAGAGGCCTCTGTCGGTCTTCTGCTGCTGCCTCTCGTGCGTGAAGACTGCGTGGAAGAGAATTGCTGCTGAACATGCTGCTGTTTCCATGAAGAATTTGTCCTTTATTCCACCGAAGTGTAAGCAATTTTCCAGCATGAAGACGTCTCCTCTGATTTGCTTCCAGCGTGAAGGGTTCTATATATATATATAATATTGACTTCTTTGTCCGTACGTTGAAGAAAAAGGACTGCGGCCGAGATTTCTCAATTGTGATGTTTTGTTTACAATACATTTCCATGAAATTTCATTCAAACCGAATTGTCCGCTGCTCATCCGATATTCATGATGCAATTTCTGCATCAGTTTTCTTCTTATTTATTTATTTATTTAATTAATTAGTTAACTTAAATATTCTAACAAAGATTAATCTATAAACGTATATTTATAACTATTACGTGTGCGTTTTATCTAGGCAAAATTATCTAAGTTACTACAGAAACTCTATATTGTTTATATTTTCATATTTTTAGTTTAAATGTTACACGATTAATTAGTTCTAGTATTTTAGCTTTCACGATTAAATTTCTCAATGTTCAATAAATCGCATTAAGAACTAAGTCTAATGAATTCGGAATTCCTTTACAAGTATAACAGCGGCTTTGGAATTTTCATTTTAGATCTAGATTAATATTATTGATCAGCATTAGTATATTTTTTCTTATTATTTCCTCTTTGAGTTATTGTTCTATACCGATAAGCTCTATTATTAAATTGTATCTTTTCAGTTTTGAATTTGGAGTTATTTCTAATTATATTGTGAACTATCAATTCAATATACGAAATCTCGTTTTTGGTATCTGTTAAGGTCAATAAAATTTTTATTCGGGTTTTTCAAGCTACGAATGAGTTTATTACAACTCATAGATCTATTTTAAGATTTTTGTTGAATCGTTTATTTGATATTAGTTTTACATTTGCCAATTTGTTTATTTTCTAGTTGTGAAAATTATTAAAAGTTATGTTGACAATTCAGGATTTTAAATTTCTAAAATCTGTAGATCTTTTAACTAGAGTGTTAGTGTAATTTAAATATTTATTTAAGATCGAGATTCTTAAATATAAATCTATTTTACCAAATTATATTTTACTGTATAGAGTCTGTTTACACTAATTTGTTATTAGCAACCTATTTTTATATAGGGCTACTCAATATTGTTAATAGATAGCTTGAACGCTATTATTTCATTATTTAACAAGCGTGTGATTTATTTTCCAAGTATTGAGCTTAAAGAATTCAGTAATTTATATTAGCGATTGGGTTATCGTCATTTTATAAATTATTTGAGATCATAGAAGTTACAGTTTTATATTTCGAAATATTTTTATTGGTAACGATTCTTAATTTTTCTAGCTATAATCAAATTCATTCTTTGACATTTTTAAATCGAGAAAAATTTGGAGTGATTTTTACTACTTGTTCCAATTATTCAATATAATTATGTATTATATTTTTAGTATTTGTTAAAATCAGGTTACGTAAAATTAAGGGGATTACATTTATACCGATAAATTCTACTATTAAACTGTATCTTATCAGTTTTGAAATTTGGAGTTACTTCTAATTATATCTTGAATTATTAGTTCAAGATACGAAATCTCGTTTTTGGTATCTATTAAGGTCAAGAAAATTTGTATTTGGGTCTTTCAAGCTACGAATGAGTTTATTATGATTCATAGATCTATTCTAAGATTTTTGTTGAATCATATATTTGATATTAGTTTCAAATTTGCCAATTTGTTCATTTTCTAGTTGTGAAAATTATTAAAGGTTATGTTGACAATTCGGGATTTTAATTTCTAAAAGATTTTATTAGAATATTAGTGTAATTTAAATATTCATTTAAGATCTAGATTTTTAGATATTGATCTAGTTGTGATCTTATCGTATCTTTTGTAATTCTAGTGATTTGTCTTCAGTTTATATTTTTATATCTTGCGAGTTTTGAAAATTAATCGTCTTTTATTGTGATTTAAATTTCGGTTAACTATGATTTGTTTATTAGACTATTGATCATTTTATCAAACGTTATGTTTTACTGTATAGGAACTATTCTACTAATTTGTTAATAACAACATATTTTATCTATGCTACTTGATATTGTCATCGTATTAAAAATAGTTTGAACACTATTGTTTCATTATTTAACAAGCGTAGATTTATTTTCTAAGTTTTGATCTTAAGGAAAATAATTCAGTAACTTTATATTAACGATTACTTTATCGTCGTTTTATATTATTTGATATCATAGAAGTTCAGTTTGTATTTTCAAAATTTTATTGATCACGATTTTAATCTTTCTAATTATAATCAAATTCATTCATTCTTTGACATTTTTAAATCGAAAAAAAAAAATTGAGTGATTTTTACTACTTATTCCAATTATTCAATATAATTCTATATTACATTTTTAGTATTTATTAAAATTAGATTACGTAAAATTTGGGGGATTACATTCTCCCCCCCTTAAGAAAAGTTTCGTCCTCGAAACTTGTAGGGGTTTGTCTAAATTTCAAGAGAATTTCGTATTTGGAACTTATTCTACTGTAGACATTTATCTCGTATCTATAGTCTTATATTTCTACAAACAGTCAAACCAATAAAAGCGTTCTTTATTTTTTTTTTAAAGTGATTGTAATAAAATCAATAAAGTTTCTTCCTTATATTTCTCATGAATACCTTATTTTCTACGATATCAGTAGAATAGCACTTCTAAAGGGTCAAGAACAAAATTTTCATAATTACTTATGAAATCGTTAACTATGGTTATATTCATCACTGAAATTTCTAAGATTACTCTCTTTAATTGATCCATTGTCTCCAAAAGTATGATTCATAATTACTAATTTTAACGTTTACTTGTTCTATAGAATCATTATAGTAGGAAAAATATGATCATCTATTCCATCTTATTTTTCTGCAATTGTCTTAGGTTGCTTTGGTAGTATGATTACCTTAATACCTTTAGTAAAATCTCTTGAATTATTGAATCATTCACTAATCGTTCCTTCTACTCTTTCACCGCATATGTTGTAATAATTCTTCAAATATATTCATATCCAATACATCTGGTAATATATTTGATATCTCCTCGTTCGTTTTGTCTCATATATTTTTCGTACTTTTATCCAAACTCATGTCAGTCCAAACACCATGTACACTCGTGTGGTTTTAGTAGTTCTATTATTGTTGTTTTTATCCTTCTGTACTACTTATTCCTTCTATTGGATTTTCATTCATAAACATTAATACTTGAGATATAATTCAGCAAATCCGTCATATATTCTTCATATCATCTCCACTTAATTTAGTACTATTCTCCGCAAATAAAATTTATACCAACCATTCCATCTATTTATTATTTATCACTGATTATTGTACTATTTAAATCCATTCAATCTATCTGCTATTTCCCATTTCTACTGCAGTATATGTAGATTCAAACTTAAGGATTTCATCTTCTTAATATGAATTCTCAAGTAGGAGTAATTCTTGTCATCAAAAGTATGATTCTATTCTCAATGGTCATAATAATTGATCCAACACTATGATTTTACCGAATTCCAATCTTATCTTTCCTCTTATAATTCCTCCAAAAATACTGAGATCGAGAATTATCTTTTCTTATTTCAATCAATAATACTATAAACACAGAGAAAATCATGTCTTTCGTTCGATCTCCTTAATTGGTCAATTAACTTTCTAGTATAATGCCAAAGGCATTCTTATAAAACTATAGTATATTTGGAAATATAACTGATATTCCTTGTGAAGTGTCATGTTCACTTACCTATAGCTATTGAGTTTCTTCGTCATTCCAGTTCATATGAGGAGGGGAAGAGATATATTTTGTGATCTAGCTAACGTAGATTTAACGAGCCTAGAAGCTTGTGGTTTGGCTTCTAGTTTAGGGTTGTAATGTCTTTCGACATTAGAATGAGATGTAAGATTTTTTCATTTACATCTTTGTGGACAATATATGCCCATATGATACTTATAATATAAATATATATATAGTCTAAATGTCTACGACTTTTAATTTATCAACTTAGTTTATCTACCCAATCTCACATTTGGTAGGTTGCTCCTATCTCTGACAAACCTAGAGCTCTGATACCACTTCTGTCACGACTCCAGTATGGGGGCCTAACAAGATTTATCTAAAGCCATCATATCACGTGTGCACCCGTAACATGAGAGCCGTCTTGTATGTCAGAGTATACAAGACTCTATTTATTTATAAAAGTTTATAATATAATGATATAATATATTACAGTATTCCAACTATGGAATCCGATTTTTCAATTTCCACCAAGATCGCAGAGAATCGGTATCCCCTACCAAATAGTGAAATTGGGTTTCCAAACTACAACATACAAAATTCAAAATTCATCTAATTTACATTCTAAGTTTCCATATCCTATATCTCTATCTTCAATAAAGTTCGTTAGAGAAGCTCTCTTCACACATTCCTAGCCCAGTCCCAGCTAGTAATAATCCTGCACAAAAACTGTTGGGGGTGAGCAAACCAGGGGCTCAGTGAATAACCAGACTTATCACAACAAGCAAGTTATTATCAATCATATGCAATGCGTCAATCGAACATCTGAACAATTACAAGCTTGGACAAACCGGAATCCAAACAGGATGGAGATTTACGCCCTCTCGTCGGGGTTGAAGGAACCGATGCCTGAATCACCTACCCAGGAGAAACTAAGTACACAGGAATCCATAATCCTCACAATTATTATCTCTTTATGTTAATGATGTTTTAAACACTCAGTTCCTGTCTTGTACCTTAGAAACTCCACTAAGTGTTAGCCATTTCATAGCGATACCATGGGCGGCGTCCTTCGTTACCAGTTAGTTCCCATGGAACCGACAGAACAAGGTAAACTTGCGTAGAACTAATAGCCCATTGCCTAGAAAAGCCAAGTATTACCAAGAACCGAAATTCTAACACGTAATAGGTGTTCGTAAAAACATAATGCAGTTTATGCAAATCGTGCAATGCATGTCCATTTCATTTATAGTACCGACAGTTGTTAATCAAGTTTAAGGCGATCATACAATTTATAAACAATCATCAACATATTTCATACAATATTTATCATACAATAGGATTATCGCTTATATAATGATAATTTGCCATTCAATCATACACCACGCATCATGTTGTATCCCAATCCCGCATGCATATCAATTGAATATATATATATTATTATTCCAAATGCAACTATACTACAAGCACAAACAATTTAACAAGTCTAAGTTACTCATCTGTGGTCCTCGCTAAGTTGTTGTATAAGCTATCGGAAATCCAAGATTGATCTATTTTCCTATGAAAGGAAACAACAGAGATTTATTATTGGATTATTTCTGTAAGAGAAGTCTTCCTATAATTAAAGGTATTGATCTTTATCGTCGGATATTAAACTAAGCATGTCATATAAATTACTGTGTTGTTTAATAATTTAATTGAATCTTTATAGGTGCCAAATATATTGTATCGGTATTTGATACAGCTTTTATTAAGGTTTTAATCCCTATAGTAGAGAATATTTGTATGTATTTTGTTTCTCTTGATATCTATATTATTAATTAAGGAGTTTGTCTTTCTTTAAGTCCTACTGTATTTAGTAAGAGAGTGCTATTTATTTATCAATTCTTTGCCTGTCAACCTTATCTGTCTCTTAAATTAGTATTTTTATTTATTTAAGGATATGTTTTAGTATCTATATCTTTCAAAAGTTATAAAAATCGTATGTAGATATATCAAATTTCTATTATACTTCAGTTTCATTCTTATTGCAAAACAGGCTAAGTTTAATACTACAATATTATTAGTAATATTAGTTTTGAAACGTTAATATCAATATTAGTAATAAACACCTGTATAATAATAATAATCATCTTCATACTATTAGCAAATAATAATGTTAATGACAAAAATAATAATAGTTTTGATGACAATATAAATACATTAGCGTTATAGTGAAAATAACAGTATTAATAATCATTCATGACTCGTAACGAGAATATCAATAATACTGAATACTATACTCAGTAGTAATATTAATAGCAATAATTATAATCATACTCATAGGGATAACAGTAAAATTTGATGTTAGTTTATTAAGAGTGTAAACTGAATGATTTTCTAGTTTGGGATTTCTTAAGTATTGGTTCTTATAGAAAAGGAATTTTTTTTATTGTTTAATTCTTTTAATTTTCTTTCGATTGTATAGTATTTTAGAGGATCTCATTTAAGCCTTCATTCATATCCTAAGTTCATTCATAATTTATATTAATATTTGCAATTTCTATGAATTTGTTCATAATACTTTTATTGTAATGTAGAACTTCTAATCATGATTTTAAAGCTTGTTTTATCAAGTTTTATGTTCATATGAAGTCTTAGAAGCATTAGACATTCATTTAGACTAGATTAGATGAAGTTTGAGTCTTGTTTTGTTCATTTCACTCCCAAATCCGAATTTACTGTTACCAAATTTATAATGCTTGTAAGTTGTTGTTTTCATTTCCAATAATATCTAAACATTTCTAACATATCAACAATCCATCTATTTGAATTCATTAATGGATTAGCAACTTCTTTCAACTATATAACCTTTCTTCAGTACTAAACAATTCATCCTAAAGTCTATACATAACTATAACAAAGATTGGTTGATGATTTAGAACTTACCTTGGCTTGGAATGGAAAAAGATTCTCATCTCCCTTTCTAAGCAATAATCAAACCTAGATCAATGATTAGAGGATGAGTTCCTAACTACTTTAGAGGTTAACAACCTTAGCTATAAAGAAAGCTTACTAATTCTAGTAAACATTCTTACCTTGTTAGGCTTAGTTCCCACTTGAATCTTATGATAACCAAGACTTTTAACTTGGTGTTTAGAAGTTGTTGGAGAGGAGGAATTGATGTTATTAGTGTGTTTGGTGCATAGGTAGAATATGGAAAATAAGCTTGGAGGTTTGTGTTGGTTTTACTAAAGTTTTCTAAACTTTCTAAGTGGAATGTTGCAAAGGAAAAGAAAAATACAAAAGCTGGACGCACTTCCTCTTGTGGCTATATTTTTTAGGTGATATTGTGGGATTTAGGAGCTCAATTTGTATCTAACTTAAGCTTATATACATATACTAAGTCTAGGCTAAGTTTTAGAGGCTAAGGAAATGGTTTTGGGTTTGAAAAAGGCTCACAATTGCAGCTGGAAATTTCCATGCGAATTTGGCAAATTTGGATGACAAATTTGAATTGTGTTTTGACAGATTTTTGTAGTTGTTTAAAGGATATTTATGGGGTTTGTTTGCTAGTAAATTAAGGCTTAAATAGTGGTTTATTTGGTGTATTTGTAGTACAAGTTGGCTGAGAAAAATTGGACAAAGAAGGATTATAGATCATGTTCCGTTGTTGTTCTTGGGTGAGAATTTGATATGAATTTGAGGACGTGTTTTTGATAAATTTGTATAGAATTTGTGGCTGATTTCAAGGGGAATTAAATATTGTTTGTTTGGTAGTTAATTAAGGTTGTTTATATGTGTAAATTAGGAGCTCAAGGTGCAAGAAAAATCGGGTCAAATCGTGTGAAATAGAGGCCAAAAATCAACATTTCTGCTGCTGTTTTGCTTGCTGTTTTGTCATGTTGGTTTGTACGATTTTTGATCAAATTTCTCTTGTTGTTTCTATATAGCAAATGGTGTTTGAGGTGGACATGTGAAGGCTTAAGATTGGTCCTCTTTTGGTCAAAATTTCAGCTCAACTAAGTCATAAATTTTACAAAACCGGAGCTGAAATGGATATGTGTACTGCTGTTGTTTTGTTCTGATTTGTCCTCTGCTGCAGTCTGTTTGTTCCCAAATTTCAAGGCCATATGGAGCTGGGTTTGACTTTAATTTGGGTTGAATTCCTTCCTCATTTAATGTTGATCTTGTATGGAGTGTTTTTATTGGATTTTATGTCATTTTCATGTGAATTTTTAAAGCTCAAAATTGGATCAAAGTTGAATGTTTGTGTGTGAATTCTATAGCCGGAATTTCCAATTGTTGGTGCTGTACGTGATGCTCTGCTTTCATCTGCTCTCTTAATTACCCTCCAGCAATTCCAATCGTGAATCGTGGACTACGGCAGCCGAAGTTCCTCCTGTTCGTCAAAGAATTCCAGAGTGATGCGTGGAGAATTTTGCTCTGTGAAGCATCTTTCAGCGGCTGTCCCCGTGATTTCTCACCGCTCGTGAATTGTCCACATGGAGCAGCTGCAGCAGAGATCTTCACTTCCATGTGTGGTCTCGGTTCATCCCAGCGTGACATTTCTAGCGGCTTCATGCATCCAATTTTGCACGTTCGGTATGGGATCTTCGTTCACGTGAAGAGGGCTCATCTGTTTCTTAACTTGAGAATTTCCAACCGTGATTGCTGTTTTAAATGAAGCCGATTTTGTTTTGAGTGTAATTTGCAGCGCGTGGAGAAGTTCAACCAATTCCTCTTTTCACAAGTCCCCTTCCAGCATTTTGCATTCTGTTTTGTTTTCTTTATATATATATATATATATATGTTTATCATTTGACTAATAAGAATTAAAAAAAATATTTTAACTAATATTAATTGATAAACAAATATCTATAACGGTTACATAAGAGTTTCATCCAAATAGAGTTTTCTAAGTTCCTATAACAATTCTAAGTTGTTTATACGTACAAATTTTTAGTTTAAAGTTCACGATTAATTATTTTTTAATATTTCAACTTACGTGATTAAAATTTTCAAGTTCAATAAATTGGATTTGGACCCGAGTCTTAATGAATTCCGAATTTCCTAACAAGTGTAACAACGGGTTTGGAATTTTCATTTTAGTTTTAGATTAATATTTATTGCTCAGTATTAGTATCTATTATGTATTTATACTCTTAGTATTTCCTCTTTTTATACCGATAAATTCTACTATTAAACTGTATCTTATCAGTTTTGAAATTTGGAGTTACTTCTAATTATATCTTGAATTATCAGTTCAAGATACGAAATCTCGTTTTTGGTATCTATTAAGGTCAAGAAAATTTGTATTTGGGTCTTTCAAGCTACAAATGAGTTTATTATGATTCATAGATCTATTCTAAGATTTTTGTTGAATCATATATTTGATATTAGTTTCAAATTTGCCAATTTGTTCATTTTCTAGTTGTGAAAATTATTAAAGGTTATGTTGACAATTCGGGATTTTAATTTCTAAAAGATTTTATTAGAATATTAGTGTAATTTAAATATTCGTTTAAGATCTAGATTTTTAGATATTGATCTAGTTGTGATCTTATCGTATCTTTTGTAATTCTAATGATTTGTCTTCAGTTTATATTTTTATGTCTTGCGAGTTTTGAAAATTAATCGTCTTTTATTGTGATTTAAATTTCGGTTAACTATGATTTGTTTATTAGACTATTGATCATTTTATCAAACGTTATGTTTTACTGTATAGGAACTATTCTACTAATTTGTTAATAACAACATATTTTATCTATGCTACTTGATATTGTCATCGTATTAAAAATAGTTTGAAACACTATTGTTTCATTATTTACAAGCGTAGATTTATTTCTAAGTTTTGATCTTAAGGAAAAGAATTCAATAACTTTATATTAACGATTACTTTATCGTCGTTTTATATTATTTGATATCATAGAAGTTCAGTTTGTATTTTCAAATTTTATTGATCACGATTTTAATCTTTCTAATTATAATCAATTCATTCATTCTTTGACATTTTTAAATCGAAAAAAAAAAATTGGAGTGATTTTTACTACTTATTCCAATTATTCAATATAATTCTATATTACATTTTTAGTATTTATTAAAATTAGATTACGTAAAATTTGGGGGATTACAATAATTGATTGGTATATATACACAAAATATGATAGCACTCCCCTATACCCAAAAAAGAAATATAATCTCTGCTAACTCAAAAGCCTATTTTAAATTTTGACCAATAGCAAATGTGTAATATATGAATGAAATATAATCTCTGCTAATTCGAATGCCTATTTTAAACTTTGACCAATTGCACTCATAGACTTATTTAATTCTTCAGCCAACCCATGTGTTTTCTTCTTCTTTTTTTATTTTCTGTTTTCTATTTTATTTTCTTTTTCTTTATAATATTTCTAAATACTAAAACTAACTACAATATATAATTTCCACAAAATATTTACCCTATAATAGCATAATATAACATTTATATTTTATAAATTTATAAAATAATATGATTATATTATATATACAAAAATCTAGTCATTTTCTCCTCTGACCTAGTCAATCCGAATCGATGCCAGTCCAAGCCAAATGCATGAACCAACTTGCTATCACGATCAATTCTAATTGAACATTTTCAAACTGACCAAACCAATCCAGATCCAACAACATTGCTCTGAACTCTAAACACCAAGTTCACGATTTCTTCAGCTAACATTATTACCTACATTGCTTTCTCATTATTTGGAACCGAGCTCCCTTTTTACTTAATTTGAAATAAATTATGTTTGACTATTTTCTATTATTCCATCATTATAATAGGTCAGCAACATGTTTTATGAGTAATTTTTATATGTGTAATTTTGTTTCTTTAATGAAAATACATCATATGAATGATCTGACCAAGGTGGATTGTAAGGTGATTTGTGATAAAATTAAGTTTTTTTTTTCCCACACCCACATGTGATTTCAATTAACCAAGTCGTCATCGATATATAGCATTTGGATTGCTATATAATTGTAGAATACTCAATTTAGAACTAACTTCATTAATTCAAGTCTCTTCTTCCATCATTAGCAACATCCTCCATCTAACATTTAGTATATAAGGAATAATATACACGTGTAAGATTGCTTTGAAGAAGTGGAATTTTGAACTTATATGTAAAAGAAAGCAATTTGATTTTATTTGATTAGGGTTTATGATGATCTTCAATGGAGATTCTTCTTGATTTAATCAATTTTTTCTAACCCAAGTCACGAAAGCAAACCAGCATCTTAGATTGAAATGCTTAACAGTGTTGAGATAATTTAATCTTTTAAAGATTGTTTTGTCAAATAATTTTTGGTGTTGTCTTTAATTCTCAGACGGATCTAAAACAAGATCAACTTGATTAAGATTACTTTAAACCCATAGAAGTATGATAGTATTAGTAATTCGATCTTTTATCAATGTTGTCAGAACCGGATCGGGGTTTGACCCGGACAAGCTTGGGGGTCAGGGGTCAAGGGGTTAGAACGGGTTCAACCGGGGTCACGAAAAAATAAAAATATAAGGGATAATTTAATTATAAAAGACCAATATGTGTATAATTACTCAATTAAATCTATATTTAGATCAAATTCATCAATTAATTATTAAATAAATATGATTTAATTATTATATTTTATAAATTTATAATAAAGTATGAATAAATATTTAAATTTTTTATTTTATTTTTTAATTTTTTTTTTAGATCCGATTCAACCGGTCCGGGTCGACCGGGTCAATCTGGGTCTCGCCGGTTTGTTGCAAAAATGAGTTTTAAGCGAGACCCGGTCGGCCTTAGTACCGGTTCTGATATAACCGGGTTGAACCGGCCAGTCCGGCCCAGCCCTGACAACTATGTCTTTTATTGTTTTAAATTGGAGTGATGAGTGTTTAGAAATTTGTAATATTTTTAAACAACCTTTTAAATTTTTTGTTTATGATGATAGTTTAAGTAAAGATATTATTAGATACCAAATTCAGATAATTTGAAAATTGAGACAATAGTACAGGCTCATGTTACCATAAAAGCCCTCTAAAAATGAAATAAGGACCATAGAAGAGGAAAAGGAATAGAAAAGTATTTCTACTTTTGTCTGCAGTTAATAAATGTTGCAATTGTAAATTTTACAAGTTGCTTAATATAGTGTCTATATTATGTATAATTTTAATAAACATTAACTTTTACTAGCGCTGTGTAATATTTTTTTGATGTGGAAAGGCATACTCACTGAATTAAATATTAAATGATTTACTATTAAACCATTGTAAGACTACTAATAATATAATATTTATAAGGTTTAATAATCTCAAATGGTGAGAAGGGAAATTTTAGTCTAACAATCTAAATGCTAGATTATAACCACTTATTTTTATATTTCAATAATAAATTATTCAATTTGGTCGGTATGTTTTGTCCACAGGGAAAAAAAATCTACACTCGTATGCTGCATTAGTAAAAGTCGACATCTATTAAAATTATAAAATTATAAATAGCAAAGATGTTAACTTAAACAATTATTATGGCTCATTCACTTCTTTGAATAAATAAGCTTATAATAAAATTCCTATTACTGAAAAATGTAATATAACCGTAATAGGATTTTTCTTTGTTAATTTTTTATTTAAATGGGGATATTTTGAAAAAAGATAGTTCAACATTGAATTACTATTCATAGGTTTAAATAAATAATGACTATTCAATTATTTTTTTAATAGAGATTTGTTATGGAATCGATATTTAGTGAATGGAATGCTATAATAGCTATTCATTTGGAATAAGACTGTGATGAAATTACAATTACATGAAATGAGAGTAGTTAAAGTTTAGAACATTGATTATAACTTATAAAACATTAGGCAATAAATTGTCCAAAAATAAATATAAAAGGCATGGTTTTACCTATAGTAAGATGCATATAGCTATAGTACAAAATTTGTGTTTCATGTATAGATTATAGCAGAAGATGTTACACCCAAATTATAGTTATTTAAAAAACGTTAATAGTTACATATCTAAATAACTTACTAAAGTATTTTAAAATTTTGGTTTTTTATGATATAGATATTGTTGATCGCTATTTTACTTCTTGGGCCTTTTGAGCTTAATTAGACCTCATAATCATATAAGTCGACCCCCTTGCTCAGACTCAAAAATTGATAGGTCCAAAAAGGCTACGAATCTCCATAAGCTTCAATTGTTGCCTCGCATGACGTAAGAAGGAAACTTTCCTAATTGAGCCCCTTCATTACCAATAAAGAAAAGAACGCTTTACTTTCTTAGAAGGGAAAACACTCTCAAGAGAATCCTTAAATAGTTAGACAACACTTCCTTAATCAAATAAGAGAAGTTTCTTATCTTAGGAAGATTTACTTTCTTGATGAATGAAGGAACTACACTATATAAGTAAGGTTCAATCGACTTGGATCTAAGTTCACTCCTCTACTTTATTCTCTATTACTACCACACATTTCAATCCACCTACTAGCTTGAGTATCGGAGTGGTCACGTCATATACACTCAGTGCATTTATTAATTGGCTTTAGTCTTGCAAACTCAGTGATCAACTATCTCACTAACCCAATCAGCTTGAAGTGAAGTGGAGCCAAATTCCAAGGGAAGGGCCCCATAAAGGAAGACCAATGAACAAAACCGCATGTGACATTAGAAAAGACGAGGCATTAAATCTCCATGCCAAGAAGCAAAAGATGGACTACTCCATAACTTTCTTTGATAAAGATCTTGAAGGCGTTTGGTACGTAGCCAGACCGATTTTAAATTTGTATTTTTTTCTTCTCTAAATCTTTTTCTAACTATGGTCTCAATAAAGGAAAGCACACCTATCGGATGTAGTATAGTTGAAGATCTATGTCATATTCGAAGGAAAAGCTAGTGAATACTTCTACTTCCTCTTTTCTTATTATCTAGCCGAATAAAACAAGGAAAATTTTATCAACTAAGGATCCAAAATAATCCTAATCTAACAAGCATCAACAGATAACAAATTTCACAGCAAGTAAGCAAGAGATAACATATATTTATTTCACAAGGTAGCTCTGGTCATGCTTCACCTTAGGGCTATTCATGTAACTCAAGAATTTCTAAAAAAAAAATTTGTGTTGATTATTGAAGAGTCAAATTCATGAATGTAAATTAATGCATCTCTCAAGATCAAAAACTCTAGATCTACACCAGACTACTAAAATGTCTTCAAAAGTTATCATCGCCCTAGATTTGTAAAAAGAATAAGAATCCTTTGTTGTAGAAACTAACCTAATGAATTTCCAAACAAGTGATAGAAGATCTCACCACCTCTCTCTCAAGGTGATCATGAACAACCTCATCAATAGCCTAGATCTATTCGTTAAAATGACCTCTCAACCTATTGTAACGAAATCAGACATGAACACATATCGTGCACTATACAAATTCAAGATATATTAAGCTTAAGCTATTGAATTCAATAAATCAATCGTATATTCAAAATAAGCACTCCAGAGCTACATGAAATTAACCCAAGGATCCACAAACCTAAGCAAATTTAACTACTCCTCCATGAATATAACAAGATAAATCAACGATTCAAAGAAATAGCGAAAACCCATAATGAGATAAAGCACTAAAAACCATAATTCTTGATGAATTGAAACAATAAAGTACAAAGCTACTATGAAATCCTAGAAATCTATGTTCTCTCTCTACAACGGAATATTTCTCTATACGATTTTTCTCTTTCTTCCACCTCTATCCTTCTAGTTTTATGTGCCTTATCGTACATACATGCTTAAAATGAAAAGCAAGTGGTTTATTTATAGCTTACTGATTTCATCCCTCTCTATCTTCCTCGTATTGGTTGTGGCAGGAATGTCTAGCGTAACATAAATCTCCTTAATTCTATCTTGGTCCATATTAGGACTAAAGAAAATACCGGATTTTGGGAAATTCACTTTCTGCCATGAAGCTTCATAGTATTCTTGGATAACCTATCGTAACACCTGTATATTACTTAGATTGGCCTCAAAAAAAAAAAAGAATCATCAGCAAATAACATGTGAGTGATTGAGGGACATGATCACCTCATCTCTAACCCTATGAGTATTTTTCTCAATAGCAGCTTTCTCAATATTCCTTGATAGTACGTTAGCCACCAGAATTGAAAACAATTCTCATAATGTCATTTGTCCATTTTAAATTCCAAACAATTTAATATAGTAAAATTGGAAATTATTAGGTTAAGTCATGTATGCTTGACTTGTGTACAAGTGGACTTAGCACGAAAGTGCTAGGTTGGTATATTTTGTGCCAAGTCAAAGTGTTGGATTAATATATTTTGTATTAGGTCAAAAGTACTAGATCGTTAGTGTCAGGTGCAATGTATTTTTACTAGGTTAGTATATTTTGTACTAGATCAAAAAGTGGTGATTAGTATATTTTGTGCTCGGTTAAGGTGACTACCCATAGTAAAGTAGCAAAAACGATCTATTTACATTTCCGATGGGATGTCCAATGCAACGTCTAATGCAATCCATGATGAGGTAAAACCTAGGGAATGACCACACGAATAGTAATACCTTGTAGCGTGGAAATAAATAATATTTAAAACTAATCAATACTAACCCATTGGACCATTCATATATAATATATATCCAAATCCAATTTGCTAAGTGACTGTTGTCAATTTCTTCCACTATTTTTCGAGTCTAACAAATTATGCTAATATGAACATGTGAAATAAGATTGATTCTAGCTTGACAAACTACATATGGTACATTCTAATTAATTAGCATCCATAAATTAGCACCATCAACATGGCATCAATATCAAGGTCTCGATTTCCTCGACTTTCTTAGTAAAGAAGACTTACCTTATGATAGTTAATAATACTAGAATGCATGTTGTTCATATAGATCAATCTATATCTATAAGCCGACTTTAAGTAATTTTAGTCAAGGAGTGTCACATGCAACTTGACCTCTTCATCCATGCAAAGTAGAGATGATGATACTGGATAATACCAATGGTAAACATAGTTGCAAACATAGTGCCATATAAAGACATAAAAACCCTTTCGTTGCTATAAAGTTCTTCACTAGGATGAGAGGCATGTTATATCTAGATTAACCTTTTGTGAAAACCATCACATATAAAACTCTAGATCACTTATGTTTAATCATTAAGAATTAAAAATAAATAAGCAGAAGCGTACTTGAATCTATAGCAATCAATGACTTTAGAGTGGTGTGAACGGCATTTCAAATCAGCTCATTTTTCTTGAGATATCCCTTTAGTTTTCTCTCTATACTCTCTGATGCTGGGATTCAGAAGAGATTAAAAAAAAATTATAAGTGTAATCTAGGGACCATAACCACTATTTATAGGGAGAATAACTTCATGTTATCTTTTGGTATTTCAATTTTAGCTCATCATAATAATAGAAATTATCTCATAAGGTCTCTACACATAAAAGGGTCATGCCCTATTAAATACATCAAAACTCAGATACTCAAACCTTATAGATCAATTCACCACACAAAAATCAATGGACTAATATCTTTAAAACCTTGTCCAGTCCAAGCATGATGATAATAATAATAAAGAAAGAAAGAAAAAGCTTATGTGTATATCATATAGCATGGAACATTCATAACCATTATAAACTTCAACCAACTGCAAATTCGAGCATTTCATGTCTCATTTTGACTAATATTAGATAGCAAAGTAGATATATAAGAATCATTATATATTTAGTATAGGTAAATTAAAAAAAAAAGAGAGAACAATAAATTACATGAATTTGCTCTCTAGGAAGAGGAGGAAGCAGCTGGAAAATGGTTTACGCCTGAAAACCTCGATACGGATGTCATCATGTTTAATACCTTTAAATACACATCACAGGTACACCTTTAGCTTTGGATCATCGTTTTGCTATCATTTTCAAACCAAATAGACACTTGAACCGATATAGATATGTCACCGAAAAAAAATCAATAGTTTTAATTATAAACTGATCAAATTAAATTGATGTTGAATCAATATTGAATCAATACTGATCCGATACAGATAAAAATATGACAAACGTAACTGGTACACCTCTGGCTTTGGGTCATCCTTCTCCTTCACATCCTTGGCCTCGAATGTGATATAATACCTAATTCCACTTGCAGCCTAACTATTTGCCTTGATAATTCTCTTGAATTCCAGTTCCTCACACTTTAAATTTAAAAAAAGAAAAAGAAAAAGAAAAAGAAAAATTTATCATTGAACCCAACATACGTCGATCTCGAATAATTAAATAAGTAGTAACACTTAAAATCAAGAAATTAAAGATCCAAAATGTAGATGTTAAGCATATGATAATGATAATGATAAAGACCTTTTCCTCATTATGCTTTTTGAGAGCATGAGATGCCAATTGGGTAAGACGATTCATTGTACGATCTTCACTTAAGTTATCAATGGGACTAATCACACCGAAAGCAAACATGTCTTTGATTTTCTCAACATCAACATCAATACCCTACCAAAAATTAAAAATAAAAAAATAAAAATTATAGAAAAAATATAGATATAATATCATCTATTACAATATATTAAAGGAGTAATGGTCATTCTGACTCAAATAAATATCTATTGTATAGGTTTTTATCAATCCACATTTTACGAATGGTAACTGCAGCGTATAATTTCTCTTTTCTAAATAACTATCACATGTATTGTGTCTCTCATTCTCCCTCTTAAATCTTAACCATCCACTTTCGAAATTTATTCAATAACTGTTCCAACTTTTATTGTTAATATTATCGGGTAAATTACACCAAAAAGTATTAATGTTTAGATATCAACGTTTCAAGTGGTGAAAAAGAGGTATCAATATTTCACAAAGTGGTCAAATGAGGTATTAACATTTTGTAAAGTTTGTTTAAGGTATCAACGTTTCGATTAGTTTTTAATTAAGTTTTTAAAGTTTTCATTACTGGTTAATTATTAATATCTTATTTGACTCACTTTACAAAATGTTGGGACTTCTTTTTAACCACTTGAAATGTTGACATCTTAAATAAATTTAGTTCCGAATGTTGATTCCTCTTTTAAACGAGTTGAAATGTTGATATCTTAAATGAACTTACCCCCCAAACATTGATACCTTTTGTTGTAATTTACCTTAATATTATCATTCTTACCATGTTTTACTCCTCCTTTTCTCTGCTTACAACAACATTGACATCCCTCTCGTCTCTCTCTCTCTCTCAAAATTTAAATTTCCAAATTCCATAAATTCAAAACCTTAATCTTTAATCTCCACAAATTTGATCTCCAAAGTTTGAAGCTTTGGCAACACGGTCTTACATACCCATTTCATGTTGATGAATGTGCAACATTTTTTATGGTTTTCTATTGATATATATATTTTAAATTCAATCAAGCTTTCTTTCTTTTTTTTCAATACCCTGATGCCAATTTGTACAATTTGTTGTTGATAGTTACTTTTAAGTGATAAAGTTCTAATTTTTCTAAAAGAATGATGAGTGTGATTCTGAAGGTTCAGTTGAAGTGGTAAAATTAGATGTAAAGATGATTCCTTTGTAAGTTATTTGAATAAACTGACATGGAAAAATATTATACTTAAATTGTATTTATGTTGTTTGTGTTTATTTAATTATTAAAACAAAAAATTTTGAGCAGCTAGATCAAAATATGTGACCTTTTGATTGTGTTGCATAGTTAGTGTGAGTTTAGTTTACTTTTATTTATATATATATAGTTTTAACTTTACTGAGGACTTTTTTTCCTTTAGTCCTTTTTAATTTGTTGTGTTACATAGATAACTCTAGGATTTATGAAGTGCCTTACTGGCATAGGGACTACATAACAAATACTTGTAATCCTTATCTTAACAAGTAACAAACTAGCTCAGTAGTTACAAATACAGCTGTAAACACAAGATATCATACATAGTGTGGTTGTAACTATAGATCTATGTATCTGCGCCAAGGATTTGCTGATTGGAATATAAATACAATGAAAGGTAAAAAAGGGTAATTACCCCTGCAATTGAGAAAAACACAACTTGTTAGGAGTAGGAGACTCACTCGAAGCAGTCTCAAAGCATTGCATGTTCTTTACCTGCATCATACAAAAAAACAAAGTGTTAGAATCTAGGGTTTCATCGAGAGTTCTGGAGAGAACAGAGAGAAAGAGAGGAAGAGTGTCTTATCTGCATAGTAAAGAGCTTTTCAAATTAGCGTTAGGGTTTTCCTTGCCTTATATACTAAGGCTGATATGATGTGTTTAGGAGCCGTGTAATATTTAGTGCTCTCATCTATGGTTACTTGATCACAAGAAGAGATTGCTAAGTTGCAATCTTTGGTTTAGTCCGTTGTTGAATCCGTGAAGTCCATCCAGGTAGACATCGGCATGGTTCGGGTCAGTTTCGAACCGGTTACCGAACCGGAACCACCAGTTCATGGTTCCATGAAATCGTCGGTTCTGGTGGTTCCAGTTCCGGTTCCACGCGAACCGTAAACCAGTTTTTTTTTAAATTAATCGAAAAATTAAAAAAAAATCCCTAAAATCAACAAAAGCAATTACAACTTATTTATACCCAAAATAAACATTTAAAATTTTTCTAAATAAAATATAATGGTTAGCAAATAATAAACACAATTACATAATACATAGTAGTTGATTAATATACAGGTAAACGATGACGAGTAAATTTCATTGTGCTAGACATTACATATTACCTTCACAACAACATGAACACACTATGCGGCCATTCTTGATTCTAAATTAAGCAATGGGACACTTGAGGTAAACACAAATATGAGGCCGTTCTAACAACTAATATTTGTAACTTCTTGTACCAGAAACAATTAAGTTTAGACTTCAGTTCCCAACTCATTTCAAAATGTTTGTCAGTAAAGTGGGCTAAGGTTAGTTTTACAAGACTCCATAAATCCCATTTACTTTTGAAAAGATAAATGTCATGAATGGTACATAAATTTTGATAAAATACATAATTAAGAATTTAAACTTTTAAATTGATCAATTTAGTACCTGAACTCTAAAATTATTTAATTTAATACCTAAAAAAACTTTTTGTATATGCTAATTAATATCACGAAGGTACTGTGGATGAGCACGAAAAGTTTTTTTCTTTATACTAAATTGATCAATTTTGAGATTTAATTACTAAATTGATCAATTTTAAAGTTCATATACCTAACTGTATATTTTGTCACTGTGACATTAACCCTTTTTTAAAAAGAATTATATTCATTTTGGCATATTTGAAGCTTGAGTTTGATTGAAAGCTATCAATAACATAATTTTGATTTGGGCACAATTAAATCCATGAACTTGTCAAATTGGATAATTGAAACCTCAAGCCGATTTAGATAAGTTTAAATGAATAGCTCAAACTTGAATTTATTGTAGAAAGTCCAAGAGTTATTGTAGAAAGGGTTTATCAAAGACAAGATGAGTCCTTGTGTCGTGCTTGCTCTAGTAACTCCAAAGAAAGATGGTATCTAGAGAATATATGTTGATAGTAGGGCTATCAACAAGATAACCATTGGTTATAAATTCCCAATTCCTCGCTTGGAAGACATGTTAAACAGGTTGAGTGGGGTAATGGTGTTTTCTAAGGTTGACCTGAGGAGAGGATATCACTAGATCATAATCAAGAATGGGAATGAGTGGAAGACCGCATTCAAGACGAAGGAGGGGTTGTATGAGTGGTTAATGATGCCATTTGGTCTTAGCAACACGCCTAGTACTTTCATGCATTTCATCAACCGGGTATTTAAACCATTTATTGGTAGATTTGTAGTAGTTTACTTTGATGACATATTAGTGTATAAAAATCTAAAAATCAGCATATAGATCATTCGATGAGTGTACTGATTGTGCTGAAAGAGAATAAATTGTATGCTAATTTGGAGAAGTGCATTTTTATGTGAAAAAGACTTTGTTTTGGGGATTTATTATGAGTAATGAGGGAATTACTGTTGATGATGAGAGGATGAGAGCTATTAGAGAATAGCCTATTCTAAAGATAGTGACCGGTTGAGAGGTTTTATGGGTTTAACTAGTTTCTACAGGAGGTTCATTAGACACTTCAGTACCGTTGTTGCTCCTTTAACTGAATGTCTAGAGAATGGAAAGTTTTAGTGGGGAGATGTGGTTGAGACTAGTTTCGTTGTATTGAAAGAGAAACTATGTAGTACTCTTGTATTGGCACTTCTTAATTTTGACAAACTCTTTGAAGTTGATTATGATGCCAGTGAAGTGGGAATTGGTGTTGTGTTATCTCAAGAGAAGAGGTCAGTTGCTTATTATAGTCAGAAGTTGTGTGAACCTAGGAGTAGCTGGTCGACTTATGATAAAGAATTCTACCATGTAGTGAGAGCATTAAGAGTATGGGACCATTACTTAGTAGGGAAGGAATTTATTTTGTATTTTGAATATGGAGCTTTGAAACATCTAAGTAGTCAAACGAGGATCAGAAAGGATATGCATGTTCAGTAGATCCAATTTTTGCAGATTTCCATTTAATTTGATGCATAAATCTGGAGTACATAATAAGGTAGCTAAGGCCTTGAGCAGGAAGGTTGATTTGTTAGTGACCATGAGCACTGAGATTGTGGGATTTGAACAGTTGAAGAGGTTATATGCTGATGATGTTGACTTTACAGATATATAGCAGAAGTGTACTACAAAAGAACCTTGTGGTGATTATCACATCCTTGAGGGTTATCTAATAAAAGGGAATTAGTTATGAAATCCTGAGTTGTCTCTAAGGCAGAAGTTGATTAGAGACCTACATGGGGGCGGATTAGCAAGGCATCTAGGGTGAGATAAGAACATTGTTGTAGTAGCTGATAGGTATTATTGACCTCAGCTAAGGAGGGATGTCAGTAGGATTGTCCAGAGGCGTTATATTTGTCAGACTTCCAAGGTGCAATCTTAGAATGTTGGCTTGTACACTCCATTGCTAGTTCCTAAGAATATTTGGGAGGATCTATCCATAGACTTTGTGCTAGGGTTGCCTCATACCCAACGAGGTTCTAACTCAGTTTTTGTAGCTATTGACAGGTTCTTCAAGATGGCTCATTTTATTCCTTGCAAGAAGACAGTAGATGATCAAGTCATTACTAAGCTATTTTTTAAAGAAGTTATGCATTTACTTGGAGTTCCTAAGTCTATCAAATCAGACTGAGATAGCAAGTTCCTTAGATATTTCTAAAAGATGCTTTGGTACATGTTTGATTCATCACTAAATTATAGCAATGCAGCTCACCCTCAGACTGACAGGCGGATAAAGGTGACCAACAGGACACTTGGAAATCTGATCAAGAGTACATGTGAAGAGAAGCTGAAGTAGTGGGATGTTACTCTGGCTTAAGCTAAATTTACCTACAATAGTTCTATCCACATAACAACAGGGTAGTCTCCATTTTCTGTGATATACACGAAGGTTCCACAACATGCCCTAAACTTGATCAAGCTTCCTAAGGGTTCTAAATTTAGTGCAGCAGTGAAGAATTTAGCAGAGACTTGGCAGAATAAGATATCTGAGGTACGAGAGAAGATAGAACAGTCTAAAGCCAAGTACAAGGCAATAGCAATAAGTATCGCAAGAAACTAGTATTTTAAGCGGGTCACCAAGTAATGGTGTTTCTACAAAAGGAACGATTTCCAGTTAGGAAATACAACAAGTTTCAACCAAAGAAATATGGTCCATACCAAGTTTTGCAGAAGACCAACGACAATGCTTATGTGATTGGATTTCCCGATAGCATTGGTATATCGAAGACCTTCAATGTTGCTGATTTATTCCCATTCCATCTGAACGGCTCACCATTGTATCCAAACGAGAACTTGGGATCGAGTTCTTTGCAGGTAGGAGAGAATGATGCAGAGGACATAGCCAATACATTTTTGAAGAAGTTAGAGTCATCAAAGAAACAGAGGAGGAGATTGAAGAATTAAAGGAAGGCTGTAACCTTGTTGCTTATTCGTATGCCGGCTTGTACGCTGTTGGTGTTAGGATAAAGGCTGTGGGCCTTGAAGATGTGCACCACCAGCTTTGGGCCAGCCTTCAAAGTATCCCGAGAGCAAATCTTTAAAGCTTGCTCCAAAGTCACCAACCTTTATATTTAAGCTGCCGACCTTCAACGTTTAGGCCGCCAGCTTTGTGCCAGCCTTCATTTAACTGACTTTCCTTTTTGTTAATTAATTTTAGAGTTTTATGTAATAATATATATAGCCATGATTCTATCTTCATTATCAAAACATCATTTTTACATATTGAAAACCCTATTTTGAGAGCTTTTTCTCAATAATGTTTCAACCTTTGCTATCTTTGATTTTTTGAAATCATCCGATGTGATTGATTTCGTGTTTTACGCTTTCTGTGTTACATCACCCGATCATCCTTTTTTGTTCAGAAACTAGCACCTCACCTCACTACTCTAGGGGAAAGAAGAATATAACAAAAAAGAAGTGAACCTCACCTTCCCCATCAATGGCGAAATATTATTGCATGGAGCTTTCTCTACAATTGATCAGTCGCAGGTCCCAATGCTCCAATTGAATTCAAGCTAGTGGATTTGGTCGGTCCAAACCAGGACTTACCAAGTAAGGATGTAATCCCCCATATTTTTTTTAGGAACTCAATTCATGACAATTGTCAATTTAGATGATAAAATTCTATACAATATTGAGAAAAATGTTTAGAAAAACCACTTTCAATTTTTCACGATTTAAATATGTTGAACTCAACTAGTCTAACTAAAGTTCGGTAATTACAAATATGCTTAGAAGAACATTAGTGTATTAAAACTAATTCCAACGCTAAATAAGATTACCATACGTGTAGGCAAATATAGCTAAACTTAAAAATGCACTCTTAAATTTTCCGTGATTTATAAACAATAGTATATACTTAAACAGTCTATAAATTTAAAGTGATTCATGGGATTTGTAATGCTATGTACATAACATTCTATGTTTATGTGTAAACATATGATTCCTTCAAATATCTAATGTATGATCGTGCTGGTATAATAAACTACAATGAAATGCATCTTGTAGCATAGAATACTTTCCATTAATTAAATGTGCGTGACATATCATGGGTTTCCCAATAACAAAAATTTCTTATCGGCCACGTCAAAATATAAACATTGTCTCTCTTCCTCAAGCTAACATCTTAAGAATACTAAATATGTAATCCCCCTAATTTTTTCGTAATCTAATTTTTACAAATATTAAAAATGTAATATAGAATCATATAGAGTATTTAGAACAAGTAGTAAAAATCACTCTAAATTTTTCTCGATTTGAAATTGTTAAAGTATGAATGAATTTAATTATAGTTAGAAAGATTAAAAATCGTTACCAATGAAAATATTTCAAAATACAAACCTGAACTTCTATAACCTCAGATAATTTAAAACGAAGATAAACCAATCATTAATATAAAATTACTGAATTATTTAAGCTCAATACTTCGGGAATAAATCATATGCTTGTTAACTAATGAAATAATAGTATTCAAAATCTAAAAACAATATTAAGTAGCACTAGACAAGATATGTTGTTATAAATAACTCATGTACAATAAAACGTAATATTTGGTAAAATAATCACTAGTTCAACAAGAAATCTTAGTTAACCTTGAATTTAAGTCACAATAGCAAACGATTAATTTCAAACCCTATAAATACAATCTATTAACAGTACTTTTTGGTATAGTACAATAATCTAAAAATGAATTACTAGGATTATAAATATATAATAGATACTAATACCGATCAATAATTACTAATCTAAATTTAAGATAAAAATTTCAAAACCCGCTGTTATACTTAGAAAGGAATTCTGAATTTAAAAAGATTTGGTTCCCAATTTAATCTATTGAACTTTAAAAATTTAATCGCGTAAGCTAAAATACTAAAAATGATTAATAGTATAAACTTTAAACAAAAAACTTAAATATATAAATAATCTAAAGTGGTTCTAGTAGCTTAGATAATTTCATCTAGATAAAAACTTTTACGGAACGGTTATAAATATACATTTATAAATATTGGTAAATTATTGTAGTTAATTATAAATTAGATAATAACAATAATAATAATAAAAGAAAAGAAAAACAGAAGAAGACGCTAGATTTGCAAATCAAGACACTGTTGAAAGCAAAATGCAAATTGCCTTCAGCTGAAACAGAGGAGCCGACCAAAATTCCTTATCCATGCACAGCACAAGCAGAGGACACCAAGGAACAAATTCCCCACGCGCTGCAGTTGTTCCTCCATGCACGGCACGTTGAAATCAGGGAGCAGCAGGAAATGAAATCCACGAACGCTGGAATGGATGGCTGCTGCAGATCCACGCGCAAGGAAAGTTCACAAGCAGCCAAATTAACTCCTAGCTGAGGTTCACGTGCATCATCCACCGAACAGGAGACTTCCTTCACGCTGCAGCTCACCCACGCACAGCCACATCTCATGAACCAGCAGCTGGGATTCCACGCACACGAACGAAGCTGTTGGACATCACGCACAGCTAAGCAACACTCCACGCCCACACCTCCACGCACACACATCAATGCTTTGTTGAAAACAGAGCACATAAAACAGAGTAACAGCAGCAAGATAAATTTCGGCTGCTGCATACCTAACTTTGCCCAAATTTAAACACACAATTTCAACATGAAAATGACATGAAATCCAACTAAAATATTCCACATGTAATCAACATTAAATACCAAGAATTACAGCTCAAATAATCAACTGAAACAACACCAAATCTGTCTTGAAAATCCCGAACAAACCAGCTGCAGCAGAGGACAAACCTATAAGAATACAGCAGCAATGTGGACTCCGATTTGTGTAGAATCCTAGGCTCATTTGGGCTGATTTTTTTTACTAAGTAAAGACCAATAATAAGCCTTCAAATGTCTACTTAAAACACCAATTGTTAGATAGAAAACAACAAAGAAATCCTGACCACAAAACCATATAAACTAGCTGGGAAACATCAACATAACTGCAGCAACAAACATAGAATTTGATCTCTGATTTCACACGAATTTTTATCCGATTTTCTTGTAACTTGAGCCCCTATTTTACACACATAAACAACCTTAATTAACTACCAAACAAACACATTTAATTCCTCTTGAAATCAGCCACAAATCTCACATAAATTCATCCAAAATTCGTTCTTAAATTCACATTTCAATTCTACTTGAGAATAACAGCTGGAAATCGTATTTTCCCAAGTCCAAAATGCCCTCTTTTCTATCCTAACTCTAACCTAACATTAGTACATATATATAGGTTTGAGTTAGCCACAAATTTAGCTCTCAACTCCCACAAATCTACTCTAAAAACTTAGCTACAAAAGGAAATCCGAACAGCCCTTTTTCTTGGTGTTTCCCTCACATGGACAGCTTTAAAGAGACCTAAAACCAAGTAGAAAACCCTTGTTTTTCCTTCCTATCTTTTATGTAAATATCAACCACTTTAAGAACACCAAACCCCTTCATTAAACAACATCAAAACCAAATTAAATAACCTTGGTTTACCATAGATCCAAAGTTGGAATTTAAAGTTCAACAAGGTAAGAAAATAGAATGAACATACATGCTAGTTAACTAGATTAATTTTCCTTAGTCACTTATCTTCTTAACTTCCTTTTTAGATCATTATCTTATCAAGAAGAAGGAGTCAAACCCCATCTATTATCCAATCAAGGTAAGGATTACATTAAGTTTAAATATTCTTTACGTTGCTTTATAAGAATTCGTCTTATAAATTTATCAAGATTAATCTAATAGTATATTGATGTTAATTAGACTATTTAGGAGATAAATGCATCAACTTGAAAATTTATAAGTGTAGAAATTCAATTCTTAGAAAAGGAAAACCAAAACCATATTTCAATTACAACAAACTAAGTTGAACTTTAATAACTCATGAAGACCATTGGAAGAATGAATAAACTGTATTGATGTGGTTATTTTAAGCCAAAAAACGACTCCACCAATGGAAAGAACACGAAAAATCCTATGAAATCGACTATTTATTTGTTAAAAACGGATAAGAAACGAATTAGATATTACAAAAACAAAAAAGAAATTTCTGCTGCCAGATCTACACGAACAGAGCGGACTGTTCTTGTACTTTTCGTCCCCTTAATGACTTTATTTGATAAAACTAAGACCATTAATGGATTGTACTCGGAAAATACTATGAAAAAGACTATTTATTCATCGAAAACGGATTAGAAATGAGTTAGATATGATCAAAACAAGTTTGGACGACAACTGTTAGGATTCACTTGAAACCTATGAATGTTATTCATAAATTTATAAATTATACAAGTCTTTTCTTGAAAATAATTTAACTATAAAGTACTCTTCGGGTACTATCAAATCAACTAATTATACAACGAAATCGGATTTAAAACGAATAAGAAATCACAAATAGAAATTCACTCAGTTTTCACTTTTAAACCTATATCAATATTACTGTTATTTCTATTAATATAGTTATGATTAGTACTATTATTATTACTACTGTTTATAGTACTCTGTATTATTAATATTTTCATTAGAGTTATTAATATTGTTATTTTACGTTAAAGTCACTATATTTATACTATCATCAATTCTATTTTGTCACTAATGGTATTATTTACTAGCTATCCAAAAATTGTTGTTATTATTATACTTGTATTTAATACTAATACTGATATTGATTTTTCAATACTAACATCACTAATAATATTATAGTATTGCACTTAACGTGTTTTACAATAAAAATAAAACTGAAATATAATAGAAATTTGATACATCTACATACTATTTTTATAACTTTTGAAAGATGCAGATACTAAAACGTACCCTTAAATAAATAAAAATACTAATTTAAGAGAAAGATAAGGTTGACAGGCAAGGAATTATTAAATAAAAATCTGCTACTAAATGTAGTAGGACTTAAGGAAAAGACAGACTCCTTAATTAAAAATATAGATATCAAGAGAGATAAAATACAGATAAATATCCACCACTATTGGGATTAAAAATTTAATAAAAACTGTATCAAATACCGATACAAAATAATTAGGCACCTATAAAGAATCAATTAAAATATTGAACGATAAAATAATTAATATAACAAACTTAATCTAATATCCGGCGATAGAGATCAATACCTTTAAATCATAGGAAGACTTCTCTTACAGAAATAATCCAATAATAAATCTCTGTTATTTCCTTTCATAGGAAAATAGACCAATTCCGGATTGCCAGTAGCTTAGCGAGGACCACAGGTGAGGGAATTCTGATGATCTACTATTTGCTTGTGATTGCTATTGTTTGCTGTTATGTTGAATGTATTGCTTGTATGGAATGATTGATTGATGTGAGTGTTATCATCCGCATGATCACCTGCATAAATGGATAAAGATAATTATTCGACTAAACTAATTGGATATACTCGTCGCATGTGCTTCATTCCCCTTGTAGGAAATGTCCCAATAGTATTTCGAAATGTATTTTAAAGAAATCCGACTTGGAATATTCCAGGTTATTTTTATATCCTTTGAAGAGGAAGAATTTATACTAAAAGAGTTTATGAGATAAACATGGGACATTTCCGAGTATTGTTGTGACAGTGGATGTGGCCTGAATTTGGGTCCACTGGTCACTTGACGATAGATGTTACCTGAATTTGGGTCATCCGCCGGATTCACCTTTATAGGTGATGATTCTTTTTGGCAGTAGATGTTACCCGAGTCGGGGTCTACTTGTGTGATTCACCATAGATTGGTGATGGATTGTAAGAATGACCATTAAATTGGCATTATATATATTTAAATATGAACCAGCGTAAATCACGTGAACACGTTGGGGAATATTTGTTGTTACCAATGGCGGTTAAGCATTGGGTGAGTCTGGATGGACGCAACCACCAGGCAGCCTCGTACGGTTAAGGCGAGGTGTCCCATGCGGGTAAGTATGAGAGACAACTGAAGTGTAGACAGGTAAATCTACATCGTCTATGGTTCCGGACTCCCATGGATGTGTTGCTTGCATTCATCACGTATGCATTCATATTGCGTATAGATAGATTTGCATGAGTGTATAATTAATGTTTGACAACTTGCGTGACCGGTAGTAGTGAGGAATGAACTCACTGAGCCCGTGGTTCGCTCACCCCCCTACAGTTTTTGTGCAGGAATATTACTAGCTGGGATTGGGCTAGGAATGTGTGAAGAGAGCTTCTCCAACAAACTTTATTGAAGATAAAGCTATAAGATATGGAAACTTAGAATGTAAATTAAATGAATTTTGAATTTTATATGTTGTAGTTTGAAAACCCAATTTCACTATTTGGTGGGGGATACCGATTCTCTGCGATCTTGGTGGAAATTGGAAAATAGGATTCCATAGTTGAAATACTGTAATATATTATATCATTTGTATGACAAATATTTATAAATAAATAGAGTCTTGTATACTCTGACATACAAGACGGTTCTCATGTTACGGGTACACACGTGATATGATAGCTTTAGATAAATCCTGTTAGGCCCCCATTTAGAGTCGTGACAAAATACGTACTTAAAAAATTTATAAACAAATTATGTATTGATGGTTTTCAAGGTAGGGATAATAGTAAGAACGAAATTATCCCAATCACGTCATAATTCATTACACCTTTAAATGCATTCAGGCTTATATTAGTCAATCAAGTATATTGTTATTAATATATGTCCATACTTATACATGAATTAACAATATGGAAAAAAAAATTTCAATAAAATCTAGAGATGTTAAATATAAGAATATTCAAGGAGTCGTAAATCATACTATCCGACAGCATCCAAATTTATTAACGGAGATCTGTAAACATCGTACTTAAGTAAATTGATTATGGACATTACCAATGAGTTAGCTAATAGGAAGTCATTGCATATATTGTAAGTTAAACTAAGGAATGATTTTACATAAAATATAAATGATGCATCTCTTTAACGAAATAATAACTTTAAATTACTAAGTTTGAAGAGTATTTAAAACATTAGAAAACAATTCGATATAAACAAACTCTAATTAAATTATTTGTAAAGAATTCTACACTAAAATTTTATAAACTATAAATATTAAGAGCTCTAAATAGACATATTTATAAACAAATAGTAAAGAGCGTATCTATTCATACTGTTTTTGGCTCACGTCCATCACAAAGCAGATAAGGACATAATATTTTGATTATCCTGGTGCAAACTTTCATGATAATTAAGAACACGTGACTTCATATGTTCGTTCTCATATAAGTAAAATTCTTTTTAAATGATAATAATAAATAACATAATTACTGAAATATAAATTATGCTAGAATGGTGTATACTAGTGAAAGTAGCAATCCTTTTGGACATTATGTGTGGCAGTAAGTTTATTTGGTGTAATTAGGGTTTGCTCTAGTTCCCCGATGTTGGATATTATAGGTTTCTTGTGTGAACTTAGTTTGCCACTGTCTCACTCGGTAAATATGTGGCCAAGAAATTTAGCCAGTGGCATATGTCATATCTAATAGAATACACCACTTTGCGTCACTCAACAAGGTTTAGCCACCACCAAAGTAACTCCCCTCAAGTTGAAAATACAATTCATGCTAAGCCAAGATTGAGGAAAAACTTTGTGCCAAGTTCAGCTTCAAACCAAGAAGCTACTTCTAAAAAAATCCAAGGTATAAGCAGACATCTAGGAATTGTGTCAATGAATTGGTGAAATTGGCTTGCACGCTAAGAAGGTCTCCAAGATTGAATAGTGGGGTTGGTGAGAGTCTAAATTCCACAAACCTGTTGAGGAGTTCTAGTTTGCATACCAGTTTTGGAGATCTTAAGAGCACCGGTGGCCATGTGCCTTGCAAGGAAACTAGACATGCTAGGAGTAAACTTAATGAAGGTTTTGAAAATGTTGATAAATATGAAAAAATTGTAGTGAGAAGTGGAGGCACATTGGATGTTGTATTTGCACACTTTATGTAGCCAAGCAGGAAGGAGGTAATGAGAATAAGTCTTGATGAAGAGAATTCAAGGTAAGTAATTAATACTAAAAGTGAATGAAAGATCACTCGATATGGTGTTCTTACTAGTTCAAAAGGAAAGAGGTGATGACTATACGGTTTAATTGTAACTCTCCATGGATTTAGTATTAAAAAATATGTTCTTGATCAATGCCCATGACCGAGTGAACTAAATATTTGTTAAGTTTTAGTACACTAATTTATTGACTAATTAATAATTATTATGATTGTTAATTGTAGGAATGGCCGTCAATCATAGTGATTTTGGATCTCAGCTCGAATGGAAAATATGCAAGAAGCTAGGTCTAATTAGGCATCGAGGGAAACTGTGTAAGTCGAACACTTCAATAATTTAATACATGAAAAAAAAACAATTATTAATCATTTTCATTGTGTAATATTCTATTTTGTATTTTTAGATTCTTACAAATTAATATATTTTATAAATTAAAACAGATACATGCTGAGCATTTACTTGCCTCAACTTAGATAAAATTGTCAAAGAGCTTCAAAAAGAAGAGGATGTACCCATGCTCAGTCCACATGAAATTAATGCCATTGAACCTCTAATCCAAATTGAGTCCATCCTAAAAATAATTTTTTTCCATACAAATTACGTAAAGCAATGCAATGGATACTCGATAATGGGGCAAGTCTAGTGTCCAAAGTCGGACTATCCATACACTGGAATTCGAGGATGTAAAAAAGAAATAGAAAATGTAGGTGAGTTGATGCAATTGATGTTTTTTCTTTTTTAATTTTTGGTAATATTATCATTTTGTTTTAATTTTGGAAACTTAAAATGTCATTACGGGTGGACAGAGTCATAAAGATCAAGGATTTTTCTAGTATCAAAGGATCTAACGAGGAGAGAATCATCAAATTGCTAGAACACCATCCCATAGTCACTGGGTTAGAAATAGACCTTGATTTTATAGACATTGGAAAGGTTAGTTATTTTCAACTATTATAGTAAGCAATTAAATTTACTTGATTTAAATCTTATACATTTGTTTGTTTATATTTTCAGGATATTTACATGAGATGTATGACACATCAAGATAACCTTATTGTCTATGTCATGTTGATTGTTAGTTATGACACAGATCAAGTTAGTCAATCGAACTATTAGATAATCAAGAACATGTTTGGCATTAGCTAAGGCGTACAGAGATGTAAACAAGTAATCATAAATTCTAGTTGTCTAGAGAATCCCCCTTGAAGTCAATGAGCTTATTATCCTATTATATGAGGGGTAATGAGCTTAAGGGTGAGATATATACTAAAATTATTTCATTTATTACTTTTTAAGTTGTCTAAACCAATGCTTACAAGTTATTTCCATTGATAACCTACTATATGGAAAATTTATGTCTTATCTCATATGGTTCCATGGTTATGAGAACAATTTTGGCCAAGATTAGATTTTAAAAAATAATGCAGCTGTGTTGGAATGTAGTTCATAATCAGCCATGATGTGGAGATATCTTAAGGACTATTGCATATTTAAATTGATGTTTGCTATGAGTTTGTCTCTACATCATTCATTCATAGTGTTACTCTTTGATCAATCTAACATTACTTTTGTATTATTAGGATTATTATTCATGTGTGGATCGGTTTTATATAGATTCTGTAACATCCTACTTTTAGGGTCATTTACAACTCACCATGTGTTTATATAGAATATAGACATGCAAAGGCTCTAAACCTACTAATTCCATCATAAATGTAATAAATAACTCCAAATCACTCATAACTTAATGACTCCAAATAGCCTTCAATTACTCACATAGAATTGGAGATGATTACTTTAGTTACCATCTTTCAATCATATAGATTCATCTAATAGATGATTAAAAGAGTTTTACATTACTAGTATCTTAAGATTTGTACATTAAGACTAAATGTTACTAACAAATATTAATAACATATTATCACTCAAATCAACTACACATAAGCTATTACATGTCTTCTACTCCTCGTCTGGAAAGTCTTCACAACTAGCGTCATTCTTATACCTACTATATGATTGTGACTATCAATACATAGATGCACATGTTCAATTCCTGTAACTAAAAAATAAGTGATGAGCCAGAGTCTAGTACGCTATACCAACAAACACATGCACGTATACAAATAATAACAAACTCACATGCATCGCAATCATATGAATGAAACAAACAACTATTTAATTATCTTTGTGCTTTATGTAATCCCCTAAATTTTACGTAACATGATTATAAGAAATACTAAAAATGTAAAATAGAATTATATAAAATATATTTGGAACAACTAGTAAAAATCACTCCAAATTTTTCTCGAATTAAAAATGTTAAAGTGTGAATGAATTTGATTATAATTAGGAAGATTAAAATCGTTACCAATACAAAATTTTGAAAATACAAACTGAACTTCTATGATCTCAAATAATTTATAAAATAACGATAAACCAATCGTTAATATAAATTACTGAATTCTTTTTCCTTAAGTTCAATACATGGAAAATAAATCATATGTTTGTTAAACAATGAAATAATAGTGTTCAAGCTACTATTAATCTATCAACAATATTGAGTAGCCCTAGATAAAAATATATTGCTAATAACAAATTAGTATAAATAACTTCTATTCAGTAAAACATAATATTTGGTAAAATGATTAATGGTCCAACAAGAAATCATAACTTTAAATTGCAGTAATAGACGATTAATTTTTAAGTTATAAAAATATAGACTAAAAGATAAATCACTAGAATTACAAAAGATACGATAAGATCACAAATAGATCGATATCTGAGAATCTAGATTTTAAATAAATATTTAAATTACGCTAATACTCTAATTAAAAGATTTACAGATTTTAGAAATTAAAATCCCAAATTGCCAATGTAACTTTTAATAATTTTCATAACTAGCAAATGAACAAATTGGCAAATGTGAAACTAATATCAAATATATGATTCAACAAAAATCTTAGAATAGATCTATAAATTATAATAAACTCATTCGTAGCTTGAAAAACCCAAATAAAAATTCTCTTGGCCTTAATAGATACCAAAAACAAGATTTCGTATTCTGAACTGATAATTCACTATATAATTAGAAGTAACTCCAAATTTCAAAACCGATAAGATACAGAGCTTATTAATATAGAACAATAATTCAAAGAGAATTTACTAAAATTATCAATACATAATAGATACTAATATTGATCACTAATATTAATCTAGATCTAAAAAGAAAATTTGAAACCGCTATTATAATTGTTAGGGAATTTTGAATTTATTAGGACTTGGTTCCTAACTTAATTCATCGAACTTGAAAATATAATCACATAAGTTAAAAGTACTAAAAATAATTAATTGTGTAAAGTTTTAACTAAAAATTTGAAAATATAAATAATTTAGAGTTTTATAGTAACTTAGATAATTTTGTCTCGATAAAATGTAAATATAACAAGTATAGATACACTTGAATAATTTAATATTAGCATAAATATTTTAGTTAACAACTATTAAATATATTTAAAAAAAAAGAAGAAAATCGGACAATTCAATTGCTGGATGAATTGGACACTTGGACAAGAGCAGCAGTATCGCTACATTTCATCCACGCACAAGCACAACAGGGACGTTGAGGCAATAGCAGAAGATCGACATAGGCCTCTCCCACGCGCTGCAGATGGAGACACGGGCAGAAGAATTTCCTTCACGCTGCAGCATCCACATTGCACGAGCAAGCTGTTGGCCTTCACACACAATAGCATCACGTACATCAGAGGACATGGTTGCGTGTGGGATTCAGTTGCAAGTCTTCCTCTTCAACGCACGGACAGCTGGGCTTCACGCTAGAAATTCCTCCACGCACAGCACGTTAAAGTCACAGAAGCTGCAGTTCACTTCATCTTCACGTAAGCAAGCAGTAGCATCCACGTTGGAGTAGAGCAAGCAGCAGCATCTTCGACCTAATTACAAGCAGCAAAATAGAGGACAGCTGCATATCACATGGTACAGAGCCGCTGAAAAACAAAATTGCATCACGAGCAGAGGTGAAGTCAGCTGTGCAGTCCACGCATCTCCATAATTCTTATGCTGAAATAGAAGACATGGAGCATATTTTTCCACGACTACAATTCCTTTCTCATGCACGGAACCGAGCAAATTGAACAGAGGAATTTCCATGATGCAGCAAATGACGTCATTGGCTGCTGCAGCGGAGGAGTTCACGGCTGTGTTGAATTCAAAGTGAGCCCCAAAAATCAAAATGAAAATTGACCCATCAACCAACCATGAAATTTCAGCTCAGATATACATTAAATGCCAAAGTATTCCAACTCAAACTAATAGCAAATAAATTTTCAAATGGTCTTGTTATCCATCGAAAAGTGTAGCTACAGCAAAGGGGGAATCCAAACAAAAACTGCAACAGAAAGTTGAATATTTAGGCTTTGTTTCACACGAATTTTTAACCCGATTTTCTAGTAACTTGAGCCTTCAAATTTCACACATAAATAACCTTAATTAACTACCATACAAACACAATTAATTCCCCTAGAAATTAGCTACAAATTTCATACAAATTCAACCAAAATAGTCCTTAAATTCGCATTAAATTTCCAGCCGAGAAACATCAATAGAAACTTGTGTTTTTCAAGCTCAAAAGACTCTCTCTAGCCTCCTAAACTTAGCCTAACCTTAGTACATATATATAACCTTAAGTTAGGCACTAAATTAGCTCAAAATCTCCCAAAACACAATCCAAAATTCCTCTCAAAACAGCCACTACGAATTTATCATACTCCTCATGCATGCTCACTTGATCAGCCTTGTTTCAATACTCCAAAAATAAAGTGTATCTCTTCTTTATATCCTATAGCACTACCCAAACATCAATACTCATCAACCACAATCAAAACCCCACTTTAGTTACTCCAAATAACAACAAGAAACCAACTCAAATAGCTCTTGATATGTCATAAATCTAATTTGGAACCCAAGCTCAACAAGGTAAGAAAATCAAATAGATATATATGTTAGTTTAGCTAGATTAGTTTTTCCTTTGTGACTCATCTTATTAACTTCCTCTTTAGATCATTATATCCATCAAGAATGAGGAGCTAATTCTAACATTCAACCAAGGTAAGAATCTTATTAAGTTCAAGTGTTCATTTTGTTTTATCTCTAGAAATTGTCTTATAAATTCATCAAGAATAATCAAATAATACATTTATGTTGTTGAGACTATTTAGTATATAAATACATCAACTTGAAGATTTATAAGTGTAGAAATTCAATTCTTAGAAAGGAAAAACCAAAACCATACCTAAACTACAACAAGCTAAATTGAACTTTGAATAACTCATGTAGACCATTGGAAAGAATGAATAAACTGTATTGATGTGTTTTTTAAGCCAAAAACAACCCCACCAATGGAAAGAACACGAAAAATCCCATGAAATCGACTATTTATTTGTTAAAAATGGATAAGAAAAGAATTAGATATTGCAAAAACAAAAATTAAAATTATGCTGCTAGATTTGTGCGAATAGAGTGGACTGTTCTTGCCTTTTTCACCCCTTAATAACTTTGTTTGATAAAAATAACATCACTAATGGATTGTACTCGGAAAATACTATGAAAACGACTATTGATTCGTAAAAAACGGATTAGAAATGTGTTAGATAACATCAAAACAAGTTTTGACTACAATTGTTAGGATTCACTTGAAATCTATGCATGTGTTTAGTAAATTTAAAAACTGTACAAAGGTCTTTTCTTGAAAATAATTCCACTACTATAAATACTCTTCGAGTACTACCAAATCGACTACTCATACAACGAAATCGGATTTAAACAAATAAGAAATCATAAATAGAAATTCGCTCAGTTTTCACTCTTAAACCATCATTAATGTTACTGTTATTCCTATAAGTATAATTATGATTATTGCTATTATTATGAATATTGAGTATAGTATTCAGTATTGTTGATATTTTCATCACAAGTCATGAATGATTATTAATACTGTTATTTTCACGTTGATGCCACTATATCTATATTATCATCAATACTATTATTATTTTGTCACCAGTATTATTATTTACTAATAGTATTGAAATTGTTGTTATTCTTATACTTGTATTTATTACTAATATTGATATTAATCTTTCAATACTAATATTACTAATCATATTATATAATTAAACTTAGTTTGTATTGTAATAAAAAATAAAATTGAAGTATAATAAAAATTTGATATATCTAAACCCCATAAACATATGATTTATTTAAAATAATTTTTGGAAAGATATAGATACTAGAATATACACTTAAATAATTAAAAATACCAATTTGAGAGACAGATAAGGTTGACGGGTAAAAAATTAATAAATAAAAATCTTCTATTAAAAGTAGTAGAACTTAAGAAAAGACAAACCCTTTGAATAAAAATATAGATAGCAATTAATAAAAACTGTATCAAACACCGATATGGAATAGTTAGGCATCTATAAGGATTTAATTAAGTTATTTAACGATGCAATAATTAAAGTAATAGGTTTAGTCTAATGTTCGGCGATTGGAACCAACGCCTTTAATTCTAGGAAGACTTCTCTTACAGAAATAGTCTAATAATGAATTTCTGTTATCTCCTTTCATAGGAAAAATAAATCAATTTCCGGATTATCAATAGCTTATACAACAATTTAGCGAGGACCACAGGTGGGTTACTTGACTTTATCACATTGTTTGTGCTTGTAGTATAGTTGCACTTGTAATAATATATATATATATATTCAATTGATATACATGCAGGATTGGGAATAATGCATGATGCGTGGTGTATGATTGAATGCCAAATTATCATAATAAAAGTGATAATCATTTTGTATGATAAGTATTGTATGAAATATGTTGATGATTGTCTGTGAATTGTATGATCACCTTAAATTGGATTAACAACTACTGGTACTATAAATAAAACAGACATGCATTGCACGATTTGCATAAACTGCATTTGGAGAAGTGGCAGCCTACTACGTGTTAGTATTTCAGTTCTCTAGTAATGCTTGGTTTTTCTAGGCAAGAGGCTATTAGTTTTACGCAAGCTTACCTTTGTTTCGTTGGTTCCATGGGAATTAATTAGAAAAATGAAGGATGCCCATGGTATCGCTGTGAAATGACTAACACTTAGTGGAGTTTCTAAGGCTTAAAATAGGAATTGAGTGCCAAAAGTATAAAGAGATATTGACAATGAGGATTGTGGCTTTCCTGTATGCTTAGTTTCTCCTGGATAGGTGGGCCATAGTATCGAGGTCCTTCAACCCTAATAAAGAGGGCGTAAATCTTTATCCTGCTTTGGATTCTAGACCATCCAAGCTTGTAATGTGCATATGATTGATTGTTGCATTACGTATGATTGATAATTATACTTGGTTGCTATTGTTTGATGTGTGGTCTGGTCAGGTTATCTCACTGAGCCCGTGGTTCGCTCACCCCCCAACAGTTTTTGTGCAAGATTAATACTAGCTAAGATTGGGCTAGGAATGTGTGAAAAGAGCTTCTCCAACGAACTTTATTGAAGATAGAGATATAGGATATGGAAACTTAGAATATAAATTAGATAAATTTTGAATTTTGTATGTTGTAGTTTGAAACCCACTTTCACTATTTGGTAAGGGATACCGATTCTTTGCGATCCTGGCAGAATTTGGAAAATCGGATTCCATAGTTGAAATCCTATAATATATTATATTATTTATATGATAAATATTGATAAATAAATAGAGTCTTGTACACTCTGACATACAAGACGGCTCTCATGTTACGGGTGCACACGTGATATAATAGCTTTAGGTAAATCCTATTAGGCCCCTATGTTTGGTGTTGTGACACTTTAGCCTAACACTTAACAAAGGGATAACTTAGTATCCTAAAACATGTATAAATATCTACATACATATATATTAGTTATTAGGTATTCCCCAATAACCACGACACATATTAGATTTACCTAGATCATTTTCATATGCAACTCTACTCCCGCACAACACCACACATGGATCATCGAGTTGCCACGATAATAGCGTGGATGCTGTCCACCTATTACCAATAGACACCCACAAGCAATACACTCATCATTAATGACCATTAGTTCTTAAGTTAGTTTCAATTTCTATCCTAGATAAGCACAATCACAAACATAGTATACACGTACCTGGATAGTTGATTCAACTTAGTCCACTTGATACAAAACTCTAACCTAGATTTTCAATACATAAAGGTATTTAGACTCTTTTACATTTCTCAACTTATTCCCAAAATAATATTCTCTAGGCTCCTCTCTTTCACTCTAATGTTAAAACAGTATTTATATAAGATATTTGCATATATATGTTAAAAGTTTAAATTTGAATAATAAAATAATGAAAAATAGTAATTAATTAATATTAACAAGACCTAAAAGTTCTTAGAGTAACAATAGACATCAAAGAAGTTAATTGAACAAGTTTCAAGTTTTTTTAAAAAGAATAAAACAAGTTTTGGAAAGACTGTGTTGTACACAAACTGTAACACAACTTGTATACAAAGCTATGCAGAAGAAAAAAAGTGGGCAAAAAACATTTTCAATGTACATGATCATTCTACTTAGGTTGTGTACGAGGTCTGTAAGGAACAAAAATTAAGCAAAACGTGTTTTTGAAGTACACGACCTTTTACATAAGCTATGTACGAGGTCATGCAAGATCAATAATAGGGTTTTTTAGGCAATTTTTACAAAACACCAATTTTCTCCATTGTTAATATTAAAAACATAACTAATGATCAAAATTCAACTCTTCTTTAAAACCCAAATACCCATCATAACAAAACTTATATAAAGATTGAATCTTACAAACAAAATATGTAACTTTTGCAAAGAACTCACGTTACCTTATCAACTGTCAATTCTTTTTTTTTCCCCCTAACTTTCTAAACCTTTCTCCATTAAAGATTTCTCAAGAATTCTCCTATGAATTTTTTGTTTTCCTGTTATATCTTCATGTTAAAGCCAAAGTGTCATGACCTTATATTTAAACATTTTTTTTGTCAAGAAAAGAGAAGAAATTTCACTTACTGTATTATCTTGTTAATAGCCTTTGAGGAGTTTCAAAGGGTTGTTGGAGGAGAGGGAGGAGATGTCTACAATGTACATAAAGGAAAAAAGAAGGAGAAAGAAAATGAAAAAGGTAGGAGAAGAAAGCGGTTACAATCAATTTTATATGTTTGTAGTAGTTAATATTTTAAAAGATTTGAAGATAGACATGATTACCCCTATTATAAAATAATAAATTACTATCTTGTCCCTTTTTATAATTAATATATATTTATTGTTATTTTGCCAATTATCTTTCATATTTAGTTACAAATTGTTTGATATGTGGCATGCCTATATTAATATGTATGGTTAATGCTAATTCCATGTGTTGTTTATGTGTCATTAATTGTGCAGTTTGTCACTAGGTCTATATAAATCCTGTTTGTACAAGTATTTTCCCTAGTTTTGACCAATTGGATGGATGCCTCTAAATGTATGTGTTAGGGGGAGTGTAAATGCTTAACCATTTGAAGGGTGGTGGCTGTTAACTTAGTGGCTATATGGTTAATTTGATGCAGAGGATGGAGTTCATGGACACAGGAAGGCTTTAGGTTGCAAACATGAAAATTTCCTATTTTTTGTTGTTATCTTAGATTATTAGGAATCATAGATTCTTAAATCGCATCACTTTCACTTGGTACTTTTTAAGTTTATGATATCTTGCTTTTGCATGATCTCAGGTGCTAGGCCTCTTGAGTCACTATTATTTTTCCTGTGACTTTGCTAAAGTTGTAGTTATGCTGTTTCTGTCACTTTTCCTCATGTTATCTTGTATCTTCTTATTCTTTATTTTGCTTACTTTCTTAAGGTTTATGTAAGATTTGGTTTTTAAATTCTTAGGATGCTTTCCGTTTGCAGATATTGAAAAAACCAAACAATTATACCAAGTTAGATTGTGGCAACCAATTGGAAGTTCAGTAAATTGCTCCATGGATGGATGCTTAAGATGCCCTTTTATTATGGCTATGTATCAAGGTTATGGAGGTGGAACAAGGGTTTTGAGGATTCAAGAAATTGAGATTTGATCAGTGCAAGGTTAAATATGATAGAGAAAATAGGACTTAAACTGTATTCCAGCTAAATCATTTAGACATGTATCCATTATGTATTTTTCACAACTGGGATATTTTATAGTTCGATTTATAAGACCTTCCATATTAAACATAGTATACACATACCTAGATAGATGTCGAAATCTTGATGGTAGTAAGATTATTAGCCTTAGCTAGTTGAATGATAGATTGGATGGTTTTCTACCTTGGCTTAGTTGTATGATATTTCATATGTTATGTACATGGTAATATATGTGATTGCAAGAAGGAGATCTCGTTTTAAGGGTCTGAACCTATTTGGATGGTGAAGTTGTGGGAGGAAACATTTGCCTTATACCTTGGACTTCTACGAGTATTACAAAACATTCCACTATAGTGCTTCAGCAATATTCTATATACTAAAGAATACTTGACATTTTCTTATAATTACAAAACTTGCAATGTCTATTTACTTGAATTATTATTTTAAAAATTAAAGGAATATTTTAACAAATATTATTTTATTTTTCTATTTTGTTCTAAATGTGATGTAATCAAACATATATAGGAATACGATTATTATCCTGTCTTTACTTTTTAGTAGTGATGAAAATAAATGAAGCCAGTTTACAAGCTGTTTACTCAAATTTGATTGAAGAATAGTTGAGTCGAGTTTGAACCACTTAGGTAGTTTGTTGAGGCAAAAAATTAGGATACCTTTTGGCAGCTATTATTGTAGCATGAGAGCCACTGACATGAAATATAACCTATATGCCCTCCCAAACTTGCCAGATTAGGTATGTGCCTCACTGTTATATAACCTTCTTTCAACTTTTTACCATATTTTGATGAAAATGATAACCTTGAGACTTCCAAAAACATGCAGACCTATGATGTAAAAGAAGAGTTCATTTAGATGATAAAAGACAGGTGGCTGTAGAAAGTAACATGATATGCAACGGCTGTGTTTCTTTTATGGAAAATGTTTCCTGGACACTTTTTGATGTTTACCACAATTGAAACATTGTAGTTCTCACATATTACTGTAAGAAATTCAAAGGATGCCAGTAGTGGCATTAATGGTGGTAAGTGAGTGTGGAACGCAATAACAACATGCTGCCACTGGTAATGCTTGGTAATAGATACCGAAAATACTAGAGGAACATGATAAATCGAAATCACATTTCAAATTTTCAATCAACAGTCTCTTGATGGTTTGACAATCCAAAGGTTTTAACTATAGGAAATATCAAAGGAAGATCAGAAAACCGTTTTGTGTGAAGTAAATAAACATGCCTAAATTAAATAGGAATCATACGATGAAGGAGATGTCAATGCAGTATCTGATCATTCAATAGGTATTATAAATAAAACGAGAGCATGGCAAAACTTGGAATTATCAACTGCTTCATTTAAGCCAAGTGTTGGTTAGGATGATTAATTAAGTTTGAGAGCCCAATAAGATTTTGTTGGTTGGGATGGAGCCCAGGCATCCATATCCTAAATAAGACATGAGTCTCTCTTTCTCTGTATGAATATGTATAATTACACAATTTTTTTTTTTTTAAAGAATTGTATTGTGTAAGTAAGGATGGGCCTAGAGGGAGGCTGATAGGGGCTTTAGCACCCCTTGCTCGGAAAAGACTTTATTATTATAATATATTTTAATATGACAAAAATATGTGTTATATTTATATTTAAAATAAAGTAAATTTGACCTCTCAAGTCATATAGTTGCGCGTCTATCCCTGCGTGTAAGGGTGAATATTGGATTTAGGAAAATTAAACTATTAAACAAATGCTTGAAAAGAAAGTGCCTGGTTTTTCAATACAATGAGCCATCTTGCACTTAAACCAGCCTTCAGAAGTATTGAAATTATAATTCCTATCGATTATTAGTAATTTAAGCATTTGCAAAGAAAAACGAATGTCAGAGTTCTCGTTTGATTCGAAAATGGGCTGATCATAGATTCATGGGAAATAATATTAATTACCATACACAGAAGTTGGTAATCGACAAAACTTTTGATTGGTTATAATTTTTCACAAGAAAGATTACACTAGTTTTGTTTTGTCCTAATAAAGGGAATGATATTTAGAATTATAAAAAAAAAAATAGCTAAATTCCAAAAACGATTTTTTACTATCAAATGACAGTAGTAATGTAAAAGTAATTGAATGATATTTTGCAAATTGGATAATATTTTATATCAAAAATTCCTAATTATAATATGGTCCATAGTCTTTAAAGGCAAATGATAGTCACTCGATGTTCAACCTAAATGTAGTTATTCGTAGAAAAAGTAAAATGTGATTAGCATAGTTGTATTTTATTTTAATAAATGCATATATTACATGTTACTTTAATCATATATTTCTTTTTTTATTAAGTATTTTTTATATTCTTTACTTTTTATCTTCCTAATTATTGTTTATATATCTAGTTTGATCCAGTAGTTACATCATGTTTTAAATTTCATTATATTGTTGTATCCAACTTTTACGTATGCGATGTGGGCCTACATCTATTAGTAATTTTTATCTATTTTGTAATAAATTGATAAAAGAAAACACACGATGTTATTATTTTGAAAAAAAAAAAAGAAAATCAACAAATTTATGACACTAGAAATAAATAAATTGATTAATTAAGTTTGATAGTTAAAGAAAGTTCATCCTATTTACATTTTAACTCATATATTTTACTAACTTCTGCTTTGAAGAGCAAACACTTGACAGAAAACAACTATGAATATATGGAAAGTGTCATGCATTCGGTAATTGAAGAAGAATCGCTTTTGTTTAAGATATTGAGTGAACGATGCGATGAGCAACAACAATAATAAATTAATAGTACTACTACTACTTTATACATATCTACATTTTATACTGATTTAAAAACAAAGTTCATATAGGATAAGTTTCGTAATTTTTGGACACCTAAATTATAGATGTTTAGTTTGCTTAATACAACATTAAAATGGATATACCTATTTTGGCACCTTTCGTATTTTTCCTTTTTGTATTTCCTAAATATACTCTCCATGTGTAAAACATCAGTGGCATGTTTGATATATAGGTATGAGCTATAATTAATGTAATTATGACTACGACTTTTATTTCCATTCTCATGTTTGGAAGTGTTATTAAAAACTAAAATGGCGATTCGTTGGAATTGATAGTTCTAACTTTAAGGAGGAACTCAATTCTGCTTTTGAAAATATAGAATCGTGATCCTCTCCTGAAATACCCCAAACTTTTGCTTATCTAAGTTAAAATTGTCCCTGTCCCAATTGAATAGTGTAATGGGTAGATATAATTTTGAATTAGATTTTGAACTTAATTTAGAAATCTAACTTAATAGTTTAATTAAATAAATTAAGCAAAAATAAGTAAACAATAGAGTATGTAAGCCCTGGAAAATTTCAATAAATAATTCCAAAATGAACTTCAAAAATAAACCCTAAAAATCACTTCAAATTAAAACCGAATTTCGACAAGTCCTAAATCACGAACGAATCCAAAAATTTCTTAATCACGAGAAAATGAAAATCCTTAAAAATAAAATAAGAACTCAACAGTCTTCAAATTCAAAATCACAACGTACAAAAAATTTTCATATTTAACTCTGACTTATAAAATCGGGTAATATAAAGCCTAAGAACAAATTATTAAAAATAAATAACGATTAACTTTCAAAAATGAAACCCGATTCAAGAATTCCGAAAACGTTAAAAGATATTAAATACTTACAAAAATGAAATGAAAAATAAATTTCTCAAATTAAATATGTTGTATAAGCATAAAATATCAGTTTCCAAATTGGCAAAGATCTAAACCGGAAAATCACCCGGAAACCCTAACTAGAATACAATAGCATAAGTCCGACGATCTAGCGCCCCTAGCCCTAGAGGCCGAGATGTAGTTTAAATATGTAGAATAGCTCATAGTAATATAAGTTTGTTTAAAAATATCAGATTAGTAAATTTTTGACCTATTTTGAACCCGTTCGGATACAGACTTCGAAAAGCATGTCCTGGGGCTCGAGATATAAAAAATATACCAATATTACCATTAGACTCATAATTTTATAAGATTTCTAAATATATCAGTTATATAATTTTTTGGGTTATAAAAGTTACAGTTATAACCTTTTATCGTATTTTCAATATTACCGGTAATTAATTAGTCTTTGGTACTATTCACTTCCATTTCATTACACAATTTTATTATTCTTATAAAGCCTTATATTTTTAGATAAATATTTTATATATTATAGAAAATTTTATTTTTCTAAAATTTAGTTAGTTCGGGCTTTTACAAGATCAGATTCTGTTTAAGACCCGATACTAAAAATAAAATAAATTAATTTAATAATTTAAAAATATTTTGAAAATACTTTTATTTTCATAAAATAATTTTTTAGAATTTTTCGGTTTATAAAAATATCATTTATAGCCCATATTCGCATATTTTGATCATACCGGTAACATATTTATTGAAATACTAAAATAATTCGAATAATTATTTCATTTTATTTATAAAAATTCTGCCATTCATTGAAATATTTTTCTTAATTTTATTTTATATTTTTCTTAATAAAAAAGCACTTTTTCCAACCCATACTTCAAGTACACCTTGCACATATCACTTCCTTTTCACTTCAATCTTTCTACACATTATCCCACACTTCATGATAGATTTTTCCCCTTTTTATGGCTGTCATTGTCCTTTATTTACTCCATTTTGACCAAATTAATTATATTCTACTCCTTCTTAAGAAAGCTACATTACACATTTATTATACAATTCAAATTCAAGTCAAATTTCAACAAAATTTCTCCCTCTCTCTCTCCCACAATTCACGTGCAGCAGCCCCTCTCCCTTGCTTCCCTTGTTTTATTTTTTTTCCTCTCATTTATTCAATTAAAACACTCATTTTCTCTCTCTCTTTCATTTACTCATTCCTTAGTTTTTCTCTCTTTTTTCCTCTCTTTCTTTCTTCATTTTCTCTTGTTCTTCCATGAAAAACAAGCTGCCCCCACTTCTAAAAATAGCTTCCACACTTCATTCTTGAAGATTTTTAAGCAAATCTTCATCTCAAAGCCTCCATAGGTGATATAGGTAAAGTGTAATGAAGGTTTCATGCATCAAATGACCTTCCATAAGCTTAAAAGCTTAGGATGATGATGCCAAAAATGAAACACTCCTCTTCTCCATTATTATTATCTTGTATCATAATTATTTTCTTGTTTAAAGTTATTATATTTTGTAGATCTAACTTTTTGTAGCTTAGATTTTCATTTATGCCATAGATCTTGTTATTTAAGCGGTTATTTTTGTTATTTCTTATGACTTATACATAGATCCACCATTCACATAACTATTATAGTGATTCATGCATTTATAACTAGATCTAGTTGTTTTTAGGTTCATACATGCATTAGACTTTGTTTTATGTTCATGAACAACTTATAGCAGCATGATGATAGTAGGAATGTTTTAGAAAACTCAAGATCTATTTTATTTTCAACAAAAATCATTTTTGAAAATTCGGATGAAAAATGAACCATATTTAGAAAAGTTATTTTTCAACTTCAAAATGTGTATTTTTCATTTAAAATAAATGGCTGAGGGTATAGATAACATAAATGAAAGATTTTGATGAGTAAAGTTTAGATCTATGTGTTTATTGTGCACTACCATGGGTTTCATTTAGATGTATGTTCATATTATGTGTAGATCTTAGATTTGAACTTGAACAAAAATTGTAAAATTCGTATTTTGGCAAGACCCCCATTTAAAAACCACTTTCCGAGTGTCAAAATGCAATTTTTGCTTAAGATAATGAAGGCTTAATATATGTATATCATAAAGACTTCTTTTTACAAGAATCAAATGTGATTTTCAAAAGTTATTTTCAAAATAAAATCTCATTTTCGGATTTTGGCCAAGGCATATTTTTAAAACATGTTTTCCAACTCAAAAATGAAGTTTTTATTCAAGATATGAAAGGCTCTTAAGATAGGATATGTATGGAATGGATTTTTATAAGTATATATAGATTTTATCAAAAGATATGACCAAAAATGAATTTTGTAAATTCGGATCCCAACCAAGACTAATTTTGAAAACCCACATATCAACTCAAAAACTCATGTTTTATGTGAAAAATGAAGGGTATAGGAAATAGGTATCAAGTGGTGATTTTTACAAGTTGAAATGAGTTTGGATATGAGTAATGTGCAAAACAAAAAGTAGAATCAAGATGGAAAATTTTGAGTTAGTAGTCAATTTGTGAAATTCGTAATTTTGAATGAAAGCCATATGAACACCTATTATCCAAGCTCAAAATGAAAGTTTTATGTAATGAATGAAGTCCTTAAGTAATAGGTACCATAAAGTCTCAAATTTTAATGCATTAAACAAGTTTTTCCCAAAGGAATCATTCAAAAAGTGAATTTTCTAAAATTCGGATTTTTGAGTAAATCATATTGAAAAACATATTTGCAAAGTGTAAAATACAAATTTTTGTGTAAGAATGAAGTCCTTAGTGGTTATGTATGATTGAGCCCTAATTTTCTAAGTATCAAATGATTTTTACTTAAAGGAATCACTCAAAAACCAATTTTTACCAAATTCAGATTTCGGAATCAACCGTACTTGAAAACATGTTTACAAAGTATAAAATGGGAATTCTTATGTAGAAATGAAGGTCATAAGTAATATATATAATGAAGACTCAATTTTAATAAGGATAAGTATATTTTCTTGAGAAATAAATCCAAAACAAATAGAGATGACCAAAGTTAGGAAATTGGTTTTCTTGAAAGTAAATAGCCATGGAGTTCTACAAATAAAAAGTGTCTAAAGTTCCTTTTAGTAAATATTGACAAAAGCATGCATACATCAACCTCATCTCATGTCATTCATGTTAGGAAATCATTCATATTTCATGTATACTTGATTCATCAAATAGAAACATTTCAAACATTTACAAAACTATTTTTCGGAATCGGAAACCGTTACTGATCAGATCTGATCCTTCTGTTCCAAGACCTAAATGTTTTCAAAACTCAAAAATAATATTAGAAATAGATAGATCTTCAAAGTAGATATAAATCGATATATAATTTGAGAAATTCCGAGTTAAAATGACTAAGTTATGACCGTTTTAAGTTGGAATTTCCGCTTAAGACGAGAATTACGAATTTGATAGTTCGTATAAAATCGTTTGGATTAGTTTGAGTTGAAATACTTATTAGAGTATTTCTTCCTTTTTAGATGATCTCGAATTCGACGATTCCCTACCACCAGATTACTTTTACTAAAGATTGGTGATCCAATGGCCGAGTGAGTTTTCTCCTCATTTTGTTACCTTGTTTGTGCTTGTAGTTAGTTGCATTAGAATTATAGGAACAAGATAAAAATCGATATGAATGGGGATGGGATATATGATGAGACTGTGATGAATGTATGCCAAAGAATACTAAAGCATATCAAAACCACGATTCGATTGGATAACTGTACTGTTCATATTATTTCTGTTATGTGTATGATATTGGTTGGTCACTTTAAAGAATGTATGAATATTTTGACCTAAGCAAAAATCAAATTGGTCATGCATCGCATCGGACATATTGCATTTGGTAGCGTGCTACTCCGCAGGTCGATCGGTATGGTCGGAGGACTCGTTTGGATAATGAGACCCAGTATCAGAGCTCATTCATAGGGAACTAAGGCGTATTGGGATGCATTCCATGTGTGAGCCGAGCCGAGTCGAGTGCTATGAGCCAAGGGCTTGGGGACTAGTAGCGGTCATGTAGACTTCAATACCATCCCTAACCTAAGATACGGAGGGCGTAAATCCATTCTGTGTATGGGTTCCTATAACGACTCTAAAATAGGGGCCTAACAGGATTTATCTAAAGTCATCATATCACGTGTGCACCCGTAACATGAGAGCCGTCTTGTATGTCAGAGTATGCAAAACTCTGTTTATTTATAAAAGTTTATCATACAGATGATATAATATATTACAGTATTTCAACTATAGAATCCAATTTTCCAATTTCCACCAAGATCATAGAGAATCGGTATCCCCCACCAAATAGTGAAATTGGGTTTCAAACTACAAATTACAAATTTCAACAATATAAAATTTTACATTCTAAGTTTACAATATCCTATATCTCTATCTTTAATAGAGTTTGTGTGAACCCCGAGTTTTTTTTTTAAGTAAAAGGATAGAAATATAGAATATAAAATATAGATAGCTGATTTAGAAACCAACAAAAATCCTAAAATGAATATATAAGTAGTATTGGTCCTGTCTATGGTTAAGAACTTTAAAATAAAGCTTTTGAAATAGTATTAAATTCTACTTATGAGATTTCAAAGCCGATATCAAAAACTCTAGAGCTAAAAATAATTTAAATAAGATTTCAAGTTCAATAAACTACAAATACCCGATAACGCTTATAGTTAGAAAACGATAATTTAAGGACGAACTATTAAAGTTTTAAATACGTGATCGAAATATAAACTGATCCATAATTTATATTTTTGACTTCAAATAAATATTTGGACCACATCATTGTTCTAGTTAGGGTGTTTTTAAGCTATTAGAGCCTAAAACAAAAATTAGCCTATTAA